>VDFB02086081.1:326099028-326206184 GCA_007258455.2 Sequoia sempervirens
GGAAGTAGAACCATGCATCCATAATGAAGAAACACAAGAGAAACACCCATAAATCATACAATGTAGCTCTCTATTTCTACAGAATTCCTTTACATCAGCTCTCCAACCATTTACAAATGAGGGGGGACCCCTATTTATAGTTTTCCAAAGCCCAAATGAATAGCTAGGATTGAATTACATTGTGTGGCTAACATTTGATTGCACTATGGCTTCACCTACCCCTCATTATATAGCAATTAAAAATACATTCCTTGTCTTTTCTTTATTTTTTCCTATAGTTTCCAGTCACTGTAGCAATTTTGTCTTCCAGCTGATTGCACTTTTGCTATAGCTGAAATTGTTCAAAAGCTACCTTTTACTTGACGTGTTCACAACATCCCTCAATCAATCAAGTACACCTTGTTTGCAGATTTGCATTGTTGTTAAATGGATCAGATGATCTGATGAGACAACTCCTGATGGATCGTGATCATTTGTTTGGAGGGAGGAAACAACTGCTCCCTCCCACCACCTTCAAGGCCACCCTTTATAGATTTGTCACTGACTCCCTTGAAATAGGCTTACTTCTAATGTCAGCTCTATTGATGGGTGCTACGAGGAAAGGTGGACATAAAATGAATGGTGACAGGAGCAATGTGCCTTTTCCTTTTTCAACTTTCTCAATGGGCCTCCTTGATGGACCTGTGGTAGGTTCCGAGAATCCTGCATACATGAAGTGTCATAAGTGCTTTCATACACAAATCAAGGCAAATGTTAGTCAAATCCTACAAACTCCTTGTTAGATTCACCAATGCATCATTAAAAGATCATAATATTCATCATTGTTCTACATTTGGAGCTCATTTGAACCATAAAAATTAATGCGTACTCAAGGGTACGGGTGCCATAGGGCGGAAGGACGACGGACGACAAACGGTGGATGGACAACGGATGACCGATCGAAGGCGGATGGCAGACGGTGGATGGAAGGCGGATGGTGATGGCGTACGGAAGGCAGATGACAGATGGAAGGAAAATGGAGGATGAAAGGTAGGCGGCGGATGGTCATGGAGGGACGGTGGCCCGACAAGGAAGTTCCAAAATGGCCACAGAGGGACGTGTTAGCACTCAAAAACATAGGAAAAATACCTCAAGAGGTTTCCAATCTCTTGATAGGTTTCAGGGAAACAGACAAGGCCAAATGATTTAGACCTTCTACTCTTCAGGTGCTGCCAGACCTAGGCGGGTGTACCTATAACAATGAAGCAAACTTGACCAATGTTTATTCCTTTAAAGTGATTTACCCACAATGGCAAATATGAGTGGATAAATGAGTTTTATTTTGGTACAAATTGTATAAGCAATATCAAGGCTAAAATCTAATGTGTTCATATGAAAAAATGAATGAAATTAAACAATGAAATAACAGAGACTAGTGCCTTATTGGGTGTATGGAGTCAAATGAAAATTTGAAATGAGTAACTTCTTTTTTAAAGAAACTCAAATTGTTTGGCATACAATTTTAAGTTTATAACTGGTATACACATGCAAGGATGTGACTATTGAGTTCTTCTTAGTGATCCAAATGAGATTCCCTAATTACTATGATTGACTAAAAGGATTTAATCTCTCCTTGAAAGAACCAATTAATCCAACCATATAGATACAACAAGTGTGCACTGATAAACTAAAAAATATCCTTGATATATCAGTTTAAATAATTAGAAAACATCAACCTTGGAGACAACTTCAAAAATACTTTCAATTAACACAATAAACAATTGATACCAAAAAAATGTCACCACATCAAATGAATTCAATTGAAATCTCCATTGTTTCAAATATGCATCATAGTCTCAGACAAATACATTTTGTATCCTACTGTATTTTTTACTCGCTTTTGTCTATTATATATCTCTCACTATCAAAAATGAGTATTTATACATCAGCCATATGAAAGGTCACATCCCTTCACATTCACATCTATGGCGATCCATTTGTTTGGGCCTTTTCCATGTTCATTAGTTACCCGCTGAGAAGTCATGTAGTTCCGCTGATGCCTTGAGTCTTCCCGAGAGTCAATTGATCATATGTCGCTATGGTGTCATGCTGTCTCATCGATGTTCTGAGTCTCACTGATAGCCTGTGCCTTCAGTCTTAAGTATTTCTATGACATTGAGGGTCGGGCAGACGCTCCACAGACTACTTCATGTCTTGTCGAGAAATTTCCTTTGGTCTATTTTCTTCATCAATTCTGATCACCAAGGCATAATGGTTTCTTGCCGATGGAACTTCATTCGGCATGAGCTTCCTATCTCTCTCTGATGATGCCAGTCTCGCTGATGATCAAACATATCACCAAGTCCTTCACCAATGAAATCTTTTCGCTATGACATAAGGGGTCGAAAAGACTCCCTGACTTCACCCCGATGACAACGACAAAATCTACTCTTGCTTTATTGGCGAAACCAAATGAATGCTCCGGGATATCACACTGATGGCTTAAGTCTGGGCGACAGTTCTTTGCGCTTCATCGGTATGACACAAATGAGATCGATATGACTTATTCTAATGAACATTATCCTTCCGATAGGATCCTTCTGTTGCTGAGACAGTGAACTGTGTCTGCCCGATGTGTATTACCAAATGGAATTTTATCGGTAAGAAAATCTTGGTCTCTTGCTGATAGACTGCAAAAGACACACGTTAGTATGAAATGCTTTATGGATCGGTGAGACCTATATCATGTTATGCCGATATGGTTTATACATTGAAATAATCAAGGTTAAATGAATTCTATGGAACCACATGACAAAATATGGGCAAATATGTTATGAAGAGAGGATTCCTGTGCTTATGGTATGGGCATTTTTTGGAAACTCATGAGTATATGCAGCCATAAAATTTTCAAAATTTTACAGTTCTAACAGGACGACAGCTCGATAAGGAAGTTCTAAAATGGCCATGGAGGGACAACGACCTGACAAGGAAGTTTTGAAATGACCATAGAGGGACGATAGCCTAACAAGGAAGTTCCAAAATTTCACAAAAGTTAGCAAATTTGATATTTTTCAATTTTAGCGCATGGGAAAAGGGGTAGAAAGAGTGCGAAGACATACTTCCTTAAGATTTGACTCATTTTGAAAAATGCAGAAATTTGGAAGGGGGAAGTTCGAGGGTCGCCGTCCTTTTGAAATGACAATGAGCACATGCCGGCCCAAAAGGGAAGTTCCGACGACGACGGAGGGATGACGACCCAACAAGGAAGTTTCAATGGCAATGGAGGGACAACAGCTCGACAAGGAATTTCTGATGGTGATGGAGGGATTATGACTCAACATGAAAGTTCCCAAATGGCCATGGAGGGATGGAAGCACGAAAGGGAATTTCTGTGATGTCTAAACACATGGAAAATTTGATCCAAACCCCTTTAGGCATGTGAAGTCACTCACTTTATGGGCCCTAGATGACAAAAACTTGAATTTTACATCCATTTCAGAAATGTGGAGATTTGGAAGGGGGAAGCCAGAGGGTCACCACCCTTTTGAAATGGTAATGAGCACACGATGGCTCGACAAGGAAGTTCCGATGGCGACCTAACAAGGAAGTTCTGACGGTGATAGAGGGACGACGACCTAACAAGGAAGCTCTGACGGTGACGGAGGGATGGTGGCTTGACAAGGAATTTCCAACGGAAATGGAGGGACGATGGCCCGAAAAGGAAGTTCCGACAGCGATGGAGGGACGGTGACCCAACATGAAAGTTCTGACGGTGACAGAGGGACGACGACCTGACATGAAATTTCTGCAACTTCCCAAAACTTAACGAAACCTTGGCAGTTCACTTAGGCATCACAAAAACATCCCAAATGCATAGGAAACTTGTCCCCAAAGTGAAAAAAATGATGGAAAACGTGAAGCATGCGAGAAGGGGCCAAGTCAGCAGGAGCAAGGCAAAAAGCAGAAAAGGAAGGGGGGACTTTGTTTCTCCCTCAGATTCAAACACCCCAGGTAAAATGAAGGGCATGAAGCAGTGTTTATAGGACAATTTCCATTAATGGAAAGCATTGATTTCTTTGTATGGCGGATCCAGGTTAGGTGAGATGCAGGAACCCACACTTGTTTGGATGCTTGGTCAAGGCTCGGACGGAGAAACTAAGTGCGGATCCTTCCATGTGGGCAGAAGTTGGGTGTTAGTCACTACTCAGCAGTGAAAAATGAGCAGCGACCCGCATGAGGCGACCCACAATTGCGGGTCCATGAGGATTGAAGGACGCTGGGGCAACAGACAAAGGGGAAACCCGTAGTGGTATTTTTGTGAAAGCAAAAGACTTGGAAAAATTTAGGTAGGTGAATTTGGTCAAGGGAAAACTGATCATTCTAAGGCATGTGACCCACTTGGACTTAGGGATAGGGGCACACAAAATGAGGTAGGAGAAAAATGACCTGACAAGAGTGAAAAGAGGGGGTCCCTGCCTTCGGTGGGGTGTGTGTGCAAAAAATGCACAACATGTAGTTGCATTCCAGAAGAAAATGTCTGAAGCACTAGACTTGCAAATCCAAACCTCTGAAATAACCCTAGAACTGTTTGATTTCCAAATATCAATGGTTGACCTTTTATTACTTATTAAATCACTTAAAGTAATGACTCAATTTTTTGTGAAATAATATTGTCATATCGAATTAGAAAATTAATATAACAGCTCGATGAATGTTTGATGGATGACTGTAGTTGCATTCTAGAAGCATATGTCTAAAGCACTAGACTTGTGAATTCAAACCTCTAGAATAAAACTAGAACCGCTAGATTTGGAAATATCAATGGTTGACATTTTATTATTTACTAAATGACTTAAAGTCATGACTAAATTTTTGCGAAATAATATTCTCACATCAAATTAGAAAATTAATTTAATTGTTCAATGAATGTTCGATGGGCGACCATAGTTGCATTCCGAAAGAAAATGTCTAAAGCACTAGACTTGTGAATTCAAACCTTCTAAATAATGCTAGAACCATTAGATTTGAAAATATCAATTGTTGACATTTTATTATTTATTAAATCACTTAAAGTCACTACTCAATTTTTTCAATATAATATTGTCACATCAAGTGGTGAATTAAATGTTCAAGTGTTGAGTATTGATGTCTTTGTTCTATATATATTTCACCAAATTGATATTCTTCATATCATTTATAATATATTTGGCTTTGCTTTCTTTCTTCTCTATTCACAATTTTACTGTGATATTATGGAGTCTTCATGGCGTGTCATGCTACCCAAATTTTTTTGGGAGAAAAGAAGCAACTATGCATATGATAGACGAAAATTGGGTATGGTTTTTACTATTCCTTGTGTGTAGGTTGAGGAGGCTATACGAATAATTGTGGGTAGGGAATGGATTCAGAACAATCTTCGTGCTCTATTAAATTTTGAGGTAGCTTATGCTTTCTTGTCCAATTGAATTGACATTTTTTTGGATAAATATTTGGTGAAGACACTGACAATACATTATTTTCAGCCTTTCATTTACTCTCTTTCTTCATTGGACTTGACACTTGAGCATTACAATTTTGAATTTGGGTTAGCACCTATTGGTGGAATCTGTCCCAAAGTTGAACTTGCTGCTTCTACATTGCAAGCTCTTGCCCTATTTGTTATGAGGTATGGTCTGGTGTGTGATACGACAAATGAATCATTACAAAGTCTGGAGTTTTGGAGGAAGGATTTGGGTGATTCCCTTTTCTTCTCTACTCTTACTTTTTTCAATTTGATTCACCTCCTACTCAAACACTTGGTTCAAGGCATCTGCTATTGTTGTAGAAATTTTTAGTACTGAATTATGTCTATATTTTATTGTACAACTCTTGTAATATGAATTAGGGAAGGAGAAATGGGGGACCACAAGAATCAGATAAAAGGTTTGGAAAACGGTAATTTTTCAAAATTTTCTTACCATCCTGGAAAGACTTTGGCCTTTCATGGTGTAGATTAGAGTAGTAGGGGCATTCCTTTGTTTCCTTTTGTTGCAACATCTCACAGATCGACATATAGGGTATTGGAAAATTTTGTTTCTTTGCTAAAATAGGGGTCTTCTGGTCAGTCGAGGGGCTTTGTTAAATTTCCTGGTCGAATTTGTTACCGTTAGGGTTTCCACCGTCCCAATGGGAAGCCACATCCTTTTTTCCAAGCCAGGAAAGTGCTTAACTAGGAAAAAAAACCTCCTTTTGACATTTGTGCCTTGGATTATGAAATCGTTGATGATTCTCGTTCTTGGGAAGATGTGGTTTCTAATTGGCATACTCCTGCATCATTTCCTAATAGTATTCCAATCAATCTTGAAGCTCCCTTCAATCCAAAGTTAGGGTTTCGTCATCATTCCAGTGAGGATCAAAAGAGGTCTAAGTCTATTTTATAAAAGTATAGCTCTATGGCAGGTACACTTACTTCTTTTCCAAATAATATAGCCCAGAGACATGATGATTGCTATCGAGTTCTCCATTTGCAGCTAAGGAATGCGCAATGAAATAAGGTAAAGTATTTTCCTTCTGGTGCTTATGTTAAAAGTCCATCTAGTGTTTCCCTTTCAAATAATTTTTCTCATGAAAAATGCGCAATAAAAAGTTGTCAAGAAATGGGTACGCAAAGAACACCCTCCTCAAACCTTTGTCATAGAGCCTGGGTATAAAGATTTAGTCCATCTTACTTTTCCTGAAGAAGTATTGAGTGCAAAAATTCAAGATCTTAAAGATCATGCTTTAATATGTAAATTTTGGATTATTTTACCTTCTATTGAAACTTTAAAAGACTTAATTTTTTCATAATGGGTTGGGGCCAACTAGATTTTTTACATAGATTAGGGTAATGGATTTTTCATTGTGTTCTTTGAAATAAAGCTACAAAGAGATTTGATTTTAAAGGATAAATCTTGGTTTTTTGAGGGCCTTGGGTTGTTCACTCAGGCATGGGTCCCAAATTTTGATCCTTTTTTTGCTGTAGTCAAATTTGCTCCTTTCTGGATTCAGCTACCCATGCTTCCATTAGAATACAGGGAAATGGGTATTGTGGAAACCATTGCAAATAATTTGGAGATTTTTGTATGTCATGACATGGATTTTTTCAAAAATTAGATAAACTGATTAGGGTGTGTGTATTGCTAAATACTTCAAAGGAATTTCCTTCATCAATTAGAATACATTCAAAGTTTGGAACTTGGATAAAGGAAATCCTAATTGAGAATCCAAAAAAATGTATGTACTTTTTTCCATTTATTGGGACATTCTATCCATGAGTGTTTAGAAACTCAGTGCTTTAATGATACAGAGGATTCACCTATTATGGGTGTAGAACCAAGATCCTAGTACTTGCAAAACACAACAAACAAACACATTAGAAGATTCAAATGCAAGTTAAGATCAAAGTTCCCCATAAAATCCATTAACAATGCTCAAAATAGGAATAAAAGCAAGAACACAATGAAAAATCAAGGAAATAGATTAAATCCTATTAAAAACATGCAAACTCTTTATCTTATGGGGGAGTTGGTGCCAATTTGATGTGGAAATTGGCCCTTTCCCAACTCCTATGATGCAATGTTCATGAGTGATGAAGGTTGATCCACTTTGTTGAAGATTCAAGTGTGCTCCATGATGAAAAATTTGCATAACCTAGCTAAGACTTTGATAAAATGGATGAAAATGCTAATGCTTGAAGATGAAATTGAGTATAATAAGTATGTTCAAATTGTGGATGATAAAATGAGGAGAGAAACCTCTTATTTATAGAAAGACAAGATGGAGAAATGTCCAAAATGAAGCAATGTGGGACTAACTTTTAACCAATAGCAAAATGCCACTTGTCATGATGTGAATGGGCAAAGGATGTGCATGTTTTGATGAATGTGCCCATAAATGCATTTAGTTGAAATTTGAAATTAGTGAAATGACAAGGTGGAGGGAGAGTCAAATGGAGTAATGGCCACTTGGCTCAATGCAAGAGGACTTGTAAGATGAAATAAATGCCTTGTTGGAAGGACTCATCCCATTTGGAGGGATTTTTAATTTTGGAAGAATATTCCCTAATTATGCCATGTTGAGAGAAAAAAGGGATTTAATAAATGAGTTAAATCTATTTTCATGTGCAAGTGGAAAAAGCTAGAGGATGGGACATGGATTAGAATTAAATTAATCAAGGGTTAATTAATTTAATGAAGGATTAGATGATGTGACAAATTTGACTTAGATTTATGGGTTGATTTAAATCAAAGATGTGAAGAATGTGATTTTAGAGATAGTTAAATAAATATTTTGTTTTATTTAACTAAAGGGGATGATTGGTTAGATTAAATCAAATAAGGTTTTAATTTATTTAATTTAATGAGATAGACTTGAGAAATTAATTAAATAAAATTGATTTATTTAATTAAATAAAGTGCTAGGGTTAATTAGATCAAATTGATTGATTTAATTAACGAGAGAGAATGACTTAATCAGATAAATGATTTATTTAATTAAGAGAGGAAAATTAATGAATTTAATCAAATAAGGGTATTCGATTAAATGGTTAGACCGCAGGATGATTTAGGATGAAATGGTGTTAGTAATCGGGATCAAGTGTGAATGGTATATTTTCCATGTCTACATTTTTCCCCTCTTTGAAGCAAAGTACTTGTTACATTGGTTCAAAGAATAAACTATCTTGATCAAAAAACCATTTTTTTATTTTATTTCAAAATTTGCCCCACTGCTGCTTGGGTGAGAGAAAACATGCCAATATACTACCCCCTTGAGAGATCAGATGAAAATTCTGATTTTTGGGTGATCTCGCAAAAAAGAGGGACAAGGTGCCCGACGGGTCCAAAAAGGCTCCAAGATGCTAAAAAATGAGAAAAACACAAAACAGTGCAAAATGGCCTTCGAAAGGACAAAAACAGGATCGGGGTCCAAAACTCTAATAGGACGGCTAAACAGGGTCAAACAACCCTAATTTTTAGGCTTAAATAGGCCTTGAGGGGCCACTTCCAATTCATTTTCACTTTCAGCCTTAAGAGATTTTGCAACTTTGAGCTCTGATACCTTCACAAGATGGCACAACGACAACTTCCCATGCACATTTCTGACAGGGTATGGACACATCAGAGGCTTCCTGGCACTGGACCACTAGTGAGTCAACTAGGCTTGAGCTTGTTTTTCAATTTTTGTGCTCATTTAATGCATTAGGAAACTTATCTTTTAGGAGTGATTCTATATCATACTACTACAAATTTGAAACGGCCCCGCTTGGCATCAAATTATGCCGCCATCGTGAGTAGCGACGCCATGGCGTAGTTTGGAGTTTAGGGTTAAATTCCAAACTCAACTGCTTTTTGCAAGATGCACCACCACGGTGCTCTTTA
Source organism: Sequoia sempervirens (assembly GCA_007258455.2). Lineage (NCBI taxonomy): Eukaryota > Viridiplantae > Streptophyta > Pinopsida > Cupressales > Cupressaceae > Sequoia > Sequoia sempervirens. The sequence continues at coordinate 326,108,403 of VDFB02086081.1, forward strand.
GAATTAGGGTTTTCACTTAAACTCAAATGCTTTTGTAAACTGCAACGCTGCGGTGCAGTTTGGGAGTTTGAAGCTCCTAGCGACATAGTTTGGAGTTTGCAAACTGCACCACATTCACAGGCTGCAATGCTGAGTTTGTTTTTGAGATACCGAGACAAGCCAGGGTCAGGATTTTTTTTGATGAATTTTAACATGGTGACTTTCCTGATACAGGAGGAGGAGAGAGAGATCTATTCACGTGAGCACAGGTCCCGAGAGTTTTTGGCCTTTTGGATGATCTAACCGAGTGACAACAGGAGTACCTAGGAGAGATGGGACTTTGGTACATCGCTTATGCATCGCTCGTACAGACACACTTGGGCATGATGACAACACTTGCTGAGAGATGGCACAGTGAGACATCCTCATTCCACCTTCCGATGGGTGAGGCCACAGTCACACTGGAGGACATGTGGTGGATTATGATATTTCCCATTCATGGCGAGTGGGTGATTTATGATATAGATGTCGGGAGGGAGGCCTGCTATGACATTATGGGCACCGATTAGATTGTGTAGACACCGAAATCTGGTTTAGGCCTGTGACTTAAATATTCCTCATAATTCGTATTCTTCATGGTCATGATTAGATAATCTTAATTATTTAATTAATTCACCTTAACGTTATTTCTTCTATTAATCAAATAATCTTAATTATTTAATTAATTCACACTTTTCTTTATTCTATCTGGTTAATTAAATAAACACTTTTTATTTAATTATGTTACTAATAAACCTTATCCTTCTTGTCAAATTAAATAAATTCTTATTTAAATTACTCATTATCATATTTCAACTATAATTAAATAAATTCTTTATTTATTTAATTATTCATTTAAATCCCTTCATCACTTAATTAAATAAATCTTATTTATTTAATTATTTTTCAAATATCAAATCTTGAATTAAATAAATAATTTAATTCATAAATCTATTTTAACGCATTCCTCTATATTTAAGATAATTGTGCAAATTATCTAAGTATTAACTCTTACTTGACTTGACATCTATTTAAATCGCTCAGTTAACTCAGGATTTAATGTTTGAGTGGCTTTCTCGAGTAATCTCGTCGTCAAATCATTCAATCGTCCAGTGCTAACTCAATTGCATGTACATGCATATTAATTAAATATTCTTATTTAATTAATTAAACCTTGTGCATGCATTCAAACAAGAGTTGCTTTAAATCCATCTTTATCTTTGTCATGCAAAGATAATTCTTCTGTTTTCAAATACCAAACTAGAAGATTAAATCATTTATTTAATCTTTAATTCTATTTCTAATTTATATCACTCATGTCATTACTAACTGTTATCAGAATGCATGACAAATCAGTCAATCTCAACCGTCCATTGATCTTTCAATCCTGGCCTGTCATTCGAATAATCAATTTTCTATAAATTGATCTGGTCTTCATCATTCCAATCTCTCTCGAAATCTCATGACTTTTTGGAGCAACTATCTTGAATCTTCAATATTTTTCTAAATCATTATCATAGGCTATACTTGCACGAACCTTTGAAAATCTTAGGGCAATTATACTACAATGGAAAAATAGAGAAGGACAACGCAGATAAATCATGGAAGATTGTAGATTGGGTGAGATTGTTTCTTTATTTACGTTTTGAATTCCTTTGTACTTTGTTGATATAACTTAGATTGCATTTAGATTTGCATTGCATGTTTGTTCTTAATCTTGTCTTGTGCATTTTCTAGACGTTGCATTTGGTGAACCTGACGTGAAGACACCATCTTCGCGTATCCGTAGACTTTTATTTTAATTTTTGCAGATTTTTCGTATAGAACGGTGCATCAGCTTGGCGAAACACCGCAATTGACATTCAATGGCGCATCAGATTGAAGAAACGCCACAATTGACATTCGAAGACGCATTAGTTTGATGAAGCGACACAATTGACTTTATGAATCACATTTGACACCAGAAATGACACATTTGAAAAATTCTGATGCATCTGAAAATTCTTGAACCACAATTGACTGGTAAAATTCTGAGAACGCAATTATAGAGAACATCGACGCATCTGACTGGTAAAACAGCGATGCAATTGACTGGTATGTTCCTTTTGTTTCTGTTTTCAGAAATCTGAAATTTTGAATTGATTTGTGTGTTACTAATATCAGATTTTTAGCGTGTGGGCTATTTGTTTTTTGAGTTAATGAGTTTTTGCAGGACGATTGACGAAGACAATACTAAAAACTACTAATGAATCTTTCTGCAGAATGCATGTCGAAGACCTTAATTAAATTTTTGAAACAAATTGTTTGGTAGTGTAGCAAATCTTTCATTTGGATTAAAATTAACAAGTGTCTACTGTGTTTGGTGCAAAAGCATAACTATTCAATTACCCTCACGATTTGGTACATCGAAGTATCCTCTCCCCTTGCGCATCCGTGCGATCCTGGGTGTAAGAGAAATGGTTACCAACTCTAGAACTTGGCCCTGTTATGGTGGGAAAAAGTACTCACCTCAGGACGAATCAGACCGGTAGCACCTTGAACCCGAGGGACTTCCAACCGGTATATAAAAGTGGATTCTTGGGGAAAGTCCAAGAATCACGCATATGGTTCCGACGAGATGGATCCGAAAGGGGACTCTCGCTGCATGGATCATGCCCTATGAACGAAATGCCCGTACTAAACACCTTTTGTTTTAGAGACCAACCATTTGTCGACTATTGCTTGGTATAGTGGAGGGTACAGTATCATGCCCGAAGAAACTCACTATTGATCCCCTTGAGTAGAGATAGCAGTTCTTGGGAGGTCATTGCCCAAAGAATTCAAAGTTTGTGTGCTCGAATGACGTTAATGAGCCATGGAGGGGAGCCAATGCCACCAAACTTCTAAGCTATCCGCTCTCGAGAAGGATAGGTGTTTATCACCAATCCGGGGTATTTCGGTGGGCTATACCAAGTATACAAACCCTTGGCCTATTGGCCTATTAGGATGTGCTTGTCTGTTGTCAAATTAAACATTCTTTGAGTCCAAAATAAAATTGAAAACACTTTGTCTTATGATTGTTTTTGTTTTCTGGAACTTGATCATAGAAAAACAGAGTCGGTTTTATATCTCAAATCATTGAAAATACATAGAGTCGCAACTGTTCACTAGAAAGTCGCAATTGATCTTTAGAGTCGCATTTGTTTAAATTCGAGTCACATCTGTTAGTATCAGTTGCATCTGTTTAGCGTAGAGTCACATCTGCTAGATTAACTCACATTTGATTTGTGAAAAACTGCATGTGTTATATTCCGAGTGGCAAGTGTCATTACGAGTCGCATCTGTTAAAAAGTTAACCGCATATGCCAAAGTCTGACACTAAAACTTTACCAGAGACATGCAATTGATCATCAAAAAACCGCAACTGCGAAACTTAACCACAACTATTAAACTTAACTGCATCTGTGAAATCCTGCGACACATTTTCCTAATTATCAAAAAGTCAGAATTCACGGTCACTATCCAGTCAACACGGTTATACCAGTTTCAGTTGTCTTTCCACAAGCAGTCCTTGAACAAAAACCTAAAATGATTTGCTCAATTTTGCATCCTTTAGTATCGTTTAGTCACAACTATAGTTGTCTTAGTTCCCAGTTTTAGTTTCATCTTAGAGTACATATTACCTTGAGATTAAACTTCTAGGAGGGTCATTTTTACAAACTTTAGGATAGGTCCATCATCTACACTTTAGAAAAATCATAGTGTCAACGAAATCTGTCATTGAACCTAGTCCTATCATCTTATCCTTTGTCCTACAGAGAGTCCACCTAGCTCATCAATCTAGTTAGGAGACTCAAGTTATCTTTGATCCTTGTCCTACAGTGGTTCTTTGACATAACTAAATTGACACCTTGGTTAGACTTTAGGTAGTTGGTACCCTTGTCTTAGGTTTATGGAATTGATTACCTTAGGAGCTCGGTTAGACTTTGCATATTTATATATTGTCATTTTAGACTGTTGTCATCTTAGAACATCCCTTATTTTGCATTCTAAAAATCCCAAAAAAATAGACTAAAGTCATACTGTTCATAGACGTAGTTTTGCATCCCTTGCATATTGAGCTTGTCTTACATGGTTGAAACTAGGTCTAAGAGAAGAGAGAGAGAAAAGATGTCAAACCCAAATAAATTCATCAACCCATTTTCTTCAAGACCTCACAAGAATTCACTCAAAAAATTTACCACTAGAAACACTCAAGGACACATTACAATAGAAGACATAGAGGCTGCTGCACAAGACCCTGAGTTTTCCTCTTTTGTAGACGAGTACCTAGCAAACAATCGCCAATGATACTTAGCCAAATTGCTAGCTGAAAGCGCTACCTTACCTATAGGATTTGATATTAGCACCTTGCAAACTCAACCTACACAAGGGAGAAACACAATGACTGTTAGTACTACTATACCTCAGATAAGCACAACTATGCCATCTGGCACACCTACACATAGTACAACAGTCCATACTTCTCCATTTGGTATGTCTGGCATGACATTAGGATTTAATTTCACTGTAGGGGCATCATCATCCACTCCCTCCAGTCCTCTTGTTGGGAGTAAAAGACCTAAAACGTTAGCTTCTACACCTTATGTCGGTGTCACAAGTACCATATCATAGTCAACAACCATACCTAATGCTAGTGTCATGAGCAACATACCACAATCGATGGCCATACCTAGCGCTCAAGTCACTAGTACTATACCATAGATTACACAAATAGGAGGCATTCCCTCATTCCAATATGGAAATCAGAATCCATTTTCCTAGATTGGCAATCAGAATCCATTTACACAGATTCTGAATTAGAATCCTTTTTCCCAGACTGGCAATTAGAATCCATTTACACAGATTTCGAATCAGAATCCTTTCTCCTAGATTGGTACTAAGAATCCGTTCACACAGATCACGAGTCAAAACCATTTTATGCAGATTCTGACCCAAAACACGTTTACCAACATTCCGAATCCAAACCCACCTCAAATACCAATGTTTAATCGAAACCCATCATGAGACTTTGGATTTCAGAATACATACACGGATCTGCATAACCCACCTAGCGCATCCTTGACCCAGGTTGACGTCTTACAAACACAAATGCATGCACTACAAACGCAAATGGATAACATGTCAGTGTCAACTAAGAAATCCTTTTCAACAAAGGACATTTGTCAATTTCCCTTTGATAGATCATTGTATATGACCCCTTTCCCTCACGAATATGTCATACCGAATCTTTCTAAGTACAATGGCAAATGGAATCCAATAGAACATATAAGGGAATTTTCTATCATATTCATAGATGTTGCCTATGACCCCACATATCTTATGAGACTATTTCCAAGAAGTCTTGTAGGAATTGCACTAGAGTGGTTTTCAGGTCTAGACTCCGGCATCAGATCTTGGGGTGAACTGGTTGAGAAATTTGTTGAGAAATTCTCTTTCAACATAGATCACGAGATAAATATAGCAACCTTGTGTCACACAATCACAAGACGAAGGTGAAACATTTATTGCTTTCTTCTAGAGGTGGAGGACTATAGCTAGCTGGTGTCCTGTCGAAATACCTGAAAAACAAAAAGTCACTATGTTTCAGGAAAACCTTCATGCAAAATTAAGGAGTAACTTAAGGGTACATTGTTGTAGATATTTTTTAGAATTAGTGGAAAAATGGATTATAATAGAAAAGGATCTCATTGAAAAAGGAGAGCTTAAGACATCAACATCCAATAGAAATCTAATCGTGCAAAACACCCCCAATGATAGAAACAGATTTTGGTCTCGCAACAAAAATGTCACCAATGATGGGGTAGTTGATGCTAAGACTGTACATGCAGGACCACTCATCACATTATGAGGACCTAACACTTCTATCAATACCCTTAATGCTTTCAATCAACCTCCCAACATGGTCCAAAATACTCAACGTTTGCAACAGCAAAGGAGGTTTTAAAAATGTGAGTTCACTCCCTTAGGGGAACCCATTAAGTCTGTGTTCAAACAACTATTACAACATAATCTCATACAACCTCAAGAGCCAAGACAATACGATCTAGGAAAGTTTAAACTAGTTTGGTGGGATGACAATTCCTTTTGTGATTATCATAGAACTAAGGGACATAACCTACAAAATTGCTGCCAATTGAAGAATATCATATAGGATCTTGTCAAAAGGAGAATAATTGAAGTTAGTGGAAAAAAACAAAAGTCATCAAACACTGATCATCAAGTATTTTTTGATCCACTACATGACCATGGGAAAGGAAGTGTCCCCAGTTTGAGTACTAAGACCAATATGTCAGCCAATTATGCGAATATTAAGCATGATTATAATAGTGGAAAAACCATTCATCTTCTTCGCGCCGTCGATGAGAATATCAATACCATTACTATCAATAGGAATCCTGAATGTGCTGTCAAAACTCGTTGTACGAAGATCACTATCCAAGGTCCTCCATCGCAGCAAATACCATAGCCTTCCAAGTCACAATATAACCTACTTGACCAGTTGGGGAAGACCCCAGCCCAAATCTCAATCTTGGAACTGTTGCGCATATCTCTTGAGCATCGATCTATTCTAGATAAGGCTTTACAAAACACCACAGTCCCTAATGATCTTGATATCAATTGTTTCTAGGAAATGGTCGGCTACTTGACCAATAACCATCATGCCACATTTTCTAAACAAGACTATGCAACTGAAAAGATGAATCATAACGATCCTTTGCATCTTGAAGTCCTTGTTGATGACACCAAAGTTAGATGAGTCTTGGTAGACGGAGGAGCAGGGTTAAATCTGTGCACTTTAAAACTAATTAAGGCATTAGGTTTCTTAGAAGCATGTATAGACACCACAAAAATTATTGTCATAAAAGCTTATGATGATGAGGAACGAAAATTAAAGGGGGTGGTAACACTTCCTATCAGAATTGGTCTTGCGATAATGGAGACAAAGTTCCAGGTCTTAGATCTCACCCTTCCTTATAACCTTCTGCTAGGAAGACCATGGATTCATGCCATGAAAGCAGTCCCTTCTACGTATCATCAGTGTCTCAAATTCCCTTACAATGACACTGAAATAACTATAGATGGTGACCCAGACCCATTTCAATACTGCACCAATCTAAAAGAAATACCCCAATGCCAAGTGCCACTAAACCAAGAGGCTTCATCATCCAATTCATCTCACTATGTCGATCCGGCTACCCTCACTCAAACATCTATTTTACATTCAGGTCCTATCACTCCTAGGGTTGAGATCCAAGACCAGGGTTGTGGAGAATATTATATGAAGACATCTTATTGTGTTAGCCATTTGATTCCTCCTAAGTCATATGGTTTACCTACATCCGATAGGAGACAATCTATGGTCACTATACACATTCCTCCCACAAAAAACTTCACTAAATGGGGTGAATTAAAAAAAGAAGCCGTAGATATAGAAGATGTAACTTCTTGGTTGTACAAGGAAGGTAATGAAGAACCTCTCTCACTTGCTCACATTCCTATAGATCTATATGGAAAAGGTTTCAAAATGATGCAGAGTAAGGGATATGATGGAAAGAGCGGGTTAGGCTTGAATCAAGATGGAAGGATTGAACCAATCTTTGTTTCTCAATGGCCAAAAGGCTTAGGGCTAGGGTTTCAACTGATTTAGATTGGAATTCCTAGTACCACATCACCCTTACTCGAGGAAGTAAGTGCTTCAGAAGATATTGAGACATCTCACAAACCATCTGACCAACACCGTTGTGACTCCCCTGACTCAAATGAGTATGAGTGGGATTCCTTATCCTCTACCTCTTCCATGGACCTCGACAAGCTATTTGGAGAACTTGACTTAATGTTAAGATCCTCACTCAATCCATTGAATTCCTATCCACCAAAGAAAATGACAAAGGAGGAGTGGTTTAAACACTACTATTGGGAATCACTTGATCCTACCTCTTGGCAACCTGATACATCTGTTTTAGATAACCAAACCTTGGCATTAGGCCCACCTCTCAATCTACCTAGACCTCAACCAAAGAGCAAAGAGGACTTAGTACAAGATTTTTGTGATTATATGAACAACTCATTCCTTACTTTTACTCCATTAAAATTTGATAACTCCGATGATGACATGCCTTTAGTTTATCCCAAACTTATTGATTGGGATCAACAAGACACACCCATCTTAGATGTTTTTGAGAATGATGAAGCAATTGATGACTTCCTAGGATTACGAGAAGGTATACCTCTTGGTGATCATAAGGCTGGTTTTACCATTGACTTGGACAACAAAGCATATTTTGGGGAATTTGTTCAAACCTCCAGTCACAAAAATGAGAAAAATAATAAACAAGATAAAAATGACGCATCTCTAGGTGAAAACTGAAAGGCACCTCTAGACAATGAAAAAGTAAAAAGAAAGGATGCATCCGAAGGTGAAAACTTCTCTGAGGCACCTAAGGATGGAGGTTTGAACATTCTCCCCATTGCATAGGAAAATTCACCCATGCTTATTGAAGAATCAGTAGAAGTCAACATAGGTACAAAAGAGAATCCTCAACTGGTTTATTTTGTAGTGTCATTGACAACAGAAGAGTAGCCAAAATTCCACAACTTCTTTGCACAAAGATAGATAAATTTTGCTTGGTCATATGTAGAAATGCCTGGTTTGGAACCTGAACTTGTTCTACATCACTTGCCCTTACAACCAGGTGCCAAACCAGTGAAATAGAAATTGAGGAAAATGCATTTGCAGATTGCTTTATTAGTCAAGGCAAAAGTCAAGAAACTGTTAGATGTTGGTTTCATTAGATCAATCAAATATGCAGATTGGATTTCCAATCTTGTACTAGTCACTAAACCAACTGACGGCATCCACATTTGCACTGATTTTAGAGATATCAACAAGGCTTGTCCTAAGGATGACTTCCCTTTACCTAACATAGACATGATAGTTGACATGATAGCGAGATATGAGATGTTGTCTCTTATGGATGGATTTTCAAGATATAATCAGATCAGAAGTGCAACTGAAGACCAACCTAAGACAACTTTCACTTGTCCTTGAGGTATGTATTGCTGGAATGTTATGCCCTTTGGACTCAAAAATGCTGGAGCAACCTATCAACGTGCCATGACCACCATATTTCATGATCTAATACACACTCCTATGGAGGATTATGTCGATGAACTTATAGTTAAATCCAAGACAAGGGTAGGACATTTATAGGTTTTAGACAAGATATTTCAAAGGCTAGAAAAGTATAAAGTGAGACTCAATCCTAAGAAGTGTGTGTTTGGAGTGAAGTCAGGAAAGCTATTAGGATATATCATTTCCAGACGAGGCATTGAAGTGGATCCGGCCAAGGTCAAAGCAATCATGGACATGCCTCCACCAACCAATCTCAGTCAGCTAAGGACATTACAAGGAAGACTGCAATCCATCAGAAGATTTATAGTGAAGTTAGCAGATAAGACACATCCATTTCAACATCTACTTAAGAAAGGGGTACCCTTTGCATGGATAGTTAGGTGTGAAGAGGCTTTTCAACTGATTAAAGAATATCTACTCACACCACTAGTCTTAATGCCACCTGTTGAAGGACGACCACTGATTCTTTATATTATAGCAACCCATTCATCACTCAGATCATTGCTAGCATAGAATGACGATGAAGGTCATGAAAGGGTAGTATACTATATCAGTCAGAATTTGGTAGGTTATGAGCTCAACTATAGTACCATTGAACGTGCCTATCTTGCAGTAGTATTTGCTACCCAAAAACTAAGGCACTATATGCTAAACCATCAAACAATGTTGATTGCCAAAATAGATCCTTTGAAATATCTTCTAAGCAAGGCAACATTAACAGGGCGACTGGCCAAATGGGTTATGATACTTAGTGAGTATGATATCCAATATGTAGAAAGCAAGGCTATTAAAGGACAAGTCATTGTTGATCAGTTAGCCGACGCACCTATGCAAGAAGATCATCCATTAGTTGTAGACTTTCCTGATGAGTTTATATTTACAATGGACACAAACACAACATGGAAACTGTACTTTGATGGCTCACATACAAACCATGGCTCAGGTGTTGGTATACTGTTTATCACACCATAGGGTGACTCCATCCCGAAATCATTCAAAATTGCATTTCCATGTACTACAACATAATAGAGTATGAGGCTCTAGTGATAAGGTTACGCATGGAAATCAAGTGGAAAATTAAGAACCTATAGGTATATGGTGATTCTCAACTAGTAATCGGATAGGTAAATGATGATTATGAGACTAAGGATGAGAAGCTTGCTCCATATAAATGCATGGCTGATAGCTTTAAGGAGTACTTTGAAAAGGTCAAATTTTATCAAATACTTCATGTTTTAAATAGGGCAGTAGACACTATGGCTACAATCACATCACTTCTAGACATTCCTAACAACGTGCCTAAGTTTGAGTTCTTGGTACAATAGCTTTTGGTCCCAGCCTACAACATCCCAGATTCTGAAATGGTATGTGACGTTGTTGGTCCTGATTCCCCATGGTACAAAGAAATCTATGACTACCTTCATGTCGAAATCATACCCACAGGCTTGTCAAACAACCAGCGTAGGACATTCCTTCGAAAGTTAGCCAAATATACCATTGTTGGAGACACCCTATATAGATGTTCCTTAGATAATACCCTATTGAGATGCCTCAATACTAATGAAGCACAAGTGACCTTGCGAGGGGTGCATGAGGGTATATGTGGTTCCCATTCTAGCAGTCCCACCTTAGCCAAAAAGATTATGAGATTGGGTTATTATTGGCCTACTATGGAAAATGACTCATATGTCTTTGTAAAGAAATGTCGTCAATGCCAAGTTCATGGAGACTTGATACATGCACCAACACAAGAGCTTCGTCCTATAACGTCACCATGGCCCTTCACCCAATGGGGACTCGACCTCATAGGTAAGATCCACCCCACATCATCTAATGGCCATAAATTCATCATCACTGCCACTGAGTACTTTACGAAGTGGATTGAAGCCATTCCTATGACATACATTACCGGTACATAGATTTCTAAGTTTATCCTGAACTATATTATCCGTCGGTATGGTGTCCCTCAGTCCATAATCATGGATAATGGCCGCCCATTTAAGAATCAAGAAGTCTGCCATCTTTGTGATGAATTTCATATTCAACATCACTTTTCCACTCCATACTACCCACAAGGTAACGACCAACTAGAGGCATCTAACAAAACCATCATTAGAATCCTCAAGAAGACTGTCAATGATGTTGGCTTTGACTGGCATTTATAGCTTAATCCTACCTTATGGGCTTATCGCACAAGTATCTGCACTCCCACTGGTGCCACTCCCTATTCACTGATATTTGGTTCTGAAGCCATTCTTCCTATTGAGGTCGAGATTCCTTCCCTGAGGGTATCCTTGAAAGGGCACATTGATGATGAAGAGTATCGAGTATCGAGACTCCATGGGCTAGAATTTCTAGATGAGTGAAGACAGAAGGCACCAGACCATCTCTAAGCATATCAGAATTGCCTTCATCATAGCTATAACATGAAGGTCTTGAACAAAAACTTTGACATTGGTGACATGGTTTTAATCGAGAACCCGAAAAATCAAGCAGAAAGAGAAAAACTAGGAAAGTTTGATCCAAACTGGTTAGGACCTTATATTGTTATAGAAGCCTTTGGATCAGGAGCGTATCAACTCTCTACTCCTGAAGGGGAACCATTGTCCTCGCCAATCAATAGTTTTCATCTAAAGAATTTCTACGCATAGCTTCTGAGATCCTTGCCTTAATTAGCAAAAATACAAAAAAATAAAAATCAAAAATCAAAAAAATCGTTACCAAGGTGAAAACCTGGCAAACAGGCATTTTGGTAACACCAAAAAAATTAGATAATCCATAAAATAGTAAAGAAAAATAATTCGTCCAATAGTGAAAACCACTTCGGTGGCGCTTTGGATAGGTACCATGGTGAAAAGCTAGCAAATAGGTGCCATGTGTACTTGACTCTGCTCCTTTGTCTACTATTATTCTAATCTAGCCTATCCATGTACATAGTCCACTTCCCTGTACATACCCCCTATCCCTATACATAGTCCTTATCCCTGTACATACTACCTATCCCTATACATATTCCTTATCTTTTGTATCCTTCACTTGTATATACCATTCATAATAAGTGGTAGTCTTTCCCATAACCTGGAATGATTGACATCGAGTGCATTTCATATCCCCCATTTTACCCTATTCATAATCAATTGGTCTTATACTCGACTGGGGGAAAACACTTGATGTGTGTCATATTGATTCTTCCATTGGCTATGTTGAAGATGTAAAACCATAGAAAAATCCACAAATATCACAAAATGACCTGAGAAAACACAAAAACATCAAAAAACTTCAAAAAGACAAAAAAATCAAAACAATTCAAAAATCCAAAAATAGAGTTAGAGTCAGTCGCACTTGTCAGTCTTTGTTGTTAGTCGAACTACGTTGCCTCTGCGACTGGACGTAGGCAAGGCCATCTGCCCATGTTCCCCCGAGGCATTACATCAATCTCTTTAGGTTTGTCTATATAAAATCATGCTTCAATCCATATGTCTATATGACAAGGTCATTGGTCATGTCGAACTACGAGGTCTCTGCGTGTATAACGTAGGCAAGGCCATCAAGTGATGAGCCCCCAAGGCTGCACTAGGTCAGTCCATTAGGGTTCATTACATTCACTATCACACACGTCTTCTATTTGTAGTCAGTCTTGTCAGTCAAGGTCAAGTCGAACTACGAGGTCTCTTTGTGTATAACATAGGCAAGGCCATCAATCGATGAGCCCCCGAGGTTGCACTAGGTCAGTCCTTTAGGGTTTTTTGTCACACACAGTCAATTGTCCACACATCATATTAGGTCATGCATCAATTTAGTGAACAATTCGACAATGTCTCTAAGTAAAATCAAACTACTTGCCAAATGAAACAAATAAAAAAAACTCAACTAATGTTTGCTATAGGATGTGTCCTTCCTAGAAATAGACATCATCAAAACAATCAACCCGTGTCTTATTCAGGATGAGTCCTCCCTGAATACTGATATCAACAAAATAATCTATGTCTTATATAGGATGAGTCCTTCCTGCATATTGACATTGTCAAACAATCAAACATAGCCTTACATAGGTTATCACATCAACGACATCTGACTCAACATCTTATACGATACATGTATTTCAGAAATTAGGCTTTGTCATGTCTTATACAGATGGTCATAACATCGAAACCGAACTCAAAGTCTTATCCGATATGTGTATCTCCTGATATTAGGCTTTATCAATCAATTCTTTTATCAATCAACACAATCAAACAAACAAGATCAAGTTTTGGCAAATATTTTATTGGATTTTTGACTGTATGGCTTATTTATCTTATCATTTTATTTGACTTGATGACTTGGAATTATGTTACTAGCTTTCTTAAGGATGTCCCATGAAGGATTTAGAGAAGCAACGATGTATCAGGATTCTATTTTCTTTTACTGTTGTTTGTCAACTGTCTTTTAAATTGGATTTTTGAGTCATGTTACTAGTTTCCTCAAGGATGTCCCATGAAGGATTTAGAGGAGCGATGACGTCTCATGACCTGTCTTTTATTTTTTTTGTTGTCTGTGGTTCATTTTGACAAAAATACTGGGGCAATTTGTGCCCTTAGTATGAGTTAACGACAATCCTTGTCTGCGACTGTCTGTTGTTAGCAAGTGGATGACCTTGCACACCTTGATCTATGTCATATCATGGTGTTTTTCTCCATTTGTATTAGTCCCGCCCAATGATGATAAAGTGCAATACCTTTTGTGATACAACGAAACATCAAAGATTGCTAATACTAACATCCATCGTATTTCTTTCATTATTTCTCATTCTTTCTTTCCACACTAACAGTTCTTCATTCTTTCATTATGACAGTCTTCTGATACACAACAATATAAGTCATCCTACATATACACATACATGTTAGAAAAAGCAACATACATACAGGCATTTATCATATCTAGGACATCATAGCATACTAGACATTCATTATCATACAACATTCATGTACATCATAAATGTCAATACATGCATTACATTACATCTGTATAGCATCACATGTACAACACATTGTACATATAACATCATATTGCATCTCATAATTATAAATTGCATACATCACATCCATTCAAATCATATAGAATCAACATAGAATCAACATCACATCATAAGCTACATAAAAACATCATAAAGTAGCTATGATCATCCATCACATAGACATCTCATATAAAAATAACATGTATACATAATAGACTGCATAAATCAATAAATAGATATGCATATCATGAGAAGCGCCACCAAAATCATATATATATCGCTCAACAGTGGCACATCACAATGTCATAATGTATCACATAAATATGGAATCCCGCAGGCCATATAATCATAATACAATATCTCACTATATGTCAACAAATATCCCTATCTAGAACTGCCACTGCTATCATGACTGGAGTGTGCAGATGACTGATTTTGAGAACCCAATGACCTGTGAGCTGAGTGGGGCCTATCATATGGACCTGATCTATGTGGCTGCTCCACACCCTCTGTGCTAACTGTCCTGGTGTGGGTCCTGGCCTGTGACCTACTGCTACGTGCCTGTGAGAAGCTGGGAGCCCATCTCTCTAGAGGAACCTCTACCTCATATAAATCTTGATAATAAGTCTCCCTCTCCCCAGCTCTGACTATCTCTCTAGTAAATGTGGTTGTTGGCCCAGTACATAACCCTCTGAGCTCTGTGAATCTCTACTCAATCTCCTGTCTCCGAGCTATGGCCTGATCCCTGTCCATGATGGCTCTGTCCCTCTCCATCCATAACACATCTCTCTCGGACATTAGGACCCTCATTTGCTCCTCCAAGGATGCAACCTGAGCATGCAATGTAGATGTATTGGGATCAACTTCCCATGTGTCCTCCTATCTGGCCCTCGGTACACCATCCTCCTCCTCATCCAACTCCTCCAAAATATGGTCCTGAATCTCTCTCTCATGATCATCCTCCTCCTCATCATCCTCCTCATAGGCACCCAACAACCCTAGGGCATCAATCTCTACCTCCTCTGGCTCTGCCTCCTCCTTTGCAGGAACATCTAGAATGGCCTCCTCTCTGGGATGCTCCTCCTCTCTGCCAATCTCCATGTCTACCTCCTCCCCACCTCTACCAACATTCGGCATGGCTATATCCTCCTCTCCTCATACCTCCTCACGAATCGGTGACAACGGTGGCCCTCATCCCCTCGGTCCACGTCTCCCTCTCCTACCACCTCGTTGCCCACCTCTGCCATCATCTCCATCATCACCATGGCCCCGTCCGCCTCTTCGACCTCTACCTCTCCCACACCTGCCTCACAGTCCTATCCCTTGCCGCTCTATCGACATTGGCTAATCTGGATCTATCAAGGGAATCGGCCTATGCACGGCCCACCACTGATCATACTCTTCTATGGTACCTGGGTCTACTGGACCATCTCTCTATCCCCATGGAACTTCCTACAATCTATCAATATTTTCCTTAGCTGTAGCCACTGGAATCTCTGGACCCCATAGGGGGATCTCTCGTGATAACCTCGTGAACTTAGCCCGTCCTCTTGGCACATCCTATACCTCTCTGAACTGCCGCAATACAAGATCTGGCAAGTGATGCTCTATGATGTGGACATGTGAAATAGTCCACCCAATCAAGTACTGTGTTTGTCAGCAAAATGACAAGTGCTCATCCTCATCCGACCACTTTGCACATCCTAGGTATGGTCCCCATGTAAACTGAACCATAGTATCTATGGCATGCTTGAAGTATCCTATGTCTCCTACGTGGTGCTGAGTGTATAAGGAGCTCCGTGCTATATATCAACTATCACTGGTGGCCAAAATATCGCAATGTGTTCCCACGCCCATACCATCAGGAGCGTGGTACCACAACTCATGGACTGAGCCTCTCGGTAGGCTATATCATGTAAGGGGAAATATAACATCCCAAGCAAACAGGGACCCCAAGCATATACCACTCGTCGCTCTAGCATCCCTAGTAGCATCTCCCCCCACCCTACAGGAAAACCATGACCTCGACAGTCAGGAAGCACTATCCCACCTATCAGTGTGCATAATAGAAAGTCCAACTGCCTATACCTCTGTGCTAATATGCGCCATCTAATCTCATAATGGTCAAGCCCTAACTGCGTGACGTCAGCATGTGGGTAGTATCGACACATCTCGGCAATACCCCTTTGGGTATCGTAGCTCACCCTTGTGCTTCTGATAGGTAGTCTCAAGATCCTATAGACATCCTCCAAAGTAACTGTAGCCTCTCCAGTAGGTAGGTGAAAGGAAGATGTCTCTGAGTGCCACCGCTCGCATAAGGTGGTTAGTAAACCCCGGTTTGCCCGAATCTGGGGCATGTTTGTAACGTGTAGTAGACCTAGGTCCCATAGGAACCGTTGCTCTGCACTCCGCAAGCTATCTCTGAATTGAAATGTCATCGGTCTCGACTCTCACGTATACACCGTGTCTAACACAACCTGCAATGGTATTATACATGCCTCATGTCAGCATTGAACATCTATCCTAGTGCAAAATGACTAAATTAACTGCTATTCAAATGCGTCATTTTTGCAAATGTGTCATTATTTTACAAATGCGTTGCAGAAAAATCAAACGCGTCATTCAAATACACATGTGTCACTATTTTTCAAATGAGTAACTTTAACATGCATATGCGTGCATAATAAAAAAATATGTTTGCGAACAATTACCTATCACATGCAACTGCATTGAACTAAATGCAAATGCGTTGAACTAAATGCAAAAGCATTGAAATAAATGCAAATGCATTGAAAAATAAACACATGCAGCTATTTTATATGCAAATGTGATGATAATTATCAAATGTGTTGAAGTAAAGCACACATGCGGCGAACCGCACAAAATCTACGCTAACCTATCTATGTGATATTGCACATGCGTTGATCCGCATGCAAATGCATCATTTGCGCACTCACATGCAGTGTTTTAATAAAATGACGCATAGCTAAAATTAGAATTAAAATGCATAAAAACATGTGCAAATTAAAAATTTTAAAAGTCAAGTTTGCAGTACATACCGGGGGGTCCACGTCGGTTGGCCGCCTGAAGGTCCGGATCCTATATGCTCGATGGTGGGTGTTTGGAACAGGAGACATCGTCACTATGGGTGCAGGGAAAACTCTCAATTCTCAAAGCTGGTTGGGTGAAAATGACTTGGTTTTTTACCCTAATTTCTATTTATACCTAGGGTTTTGGTGGCATTCTTTTCTACTGGCTGCGTTCGCTTCGAATTTCAATCAATCTGTATCCGTTTGTAACATTTCCAACTTCAATTCCATCGACTCCACTACATTTCTCGCTATCCAATGGACTAATCGAGATTATTTCCAAATTTTTCTAAATTTTTTCCAAAATTTTTCAATTTTCCCGAGGGGGCATACCTTCACCTGTTTATACCGGGGCATGACTAAGGCATATTTCTTATCGATTTTCTTTGGCACAACGCTGAAATGACATTGTATTAAAGAGGGGCAAATGCAGACACTAAAATCTGGTTTAGGCCTATGACTTAAATATTTTTCATAATTCGTATTCTTCGTGGTCATGATTAAATAATCTTAATTATTTAATTAATTCACCTTAACGTTATTTCTTCTATTAATTAAATGATCTTAATTATTTAATTAATTCACACTTTTCTTTATTCTATCTGGTTAATTAAATAAACACTTTTTATTTAATTATGTTACTAATTAACCTTATCCTTCTTGTCAAATTAAATAAATTCTTATTTAATTTACTCTATCATACTTCAACTATAATTAAATAAATTCTTTATTTATTTAATTATTCATTTAAATCCCTTCATCACTTAATTAAATAAATCTTATTTATTTAATTATTTTTCAAATATCAAATTTTGAATTAAATAAATAATTTGATTTATAAATCTATTTTAACGCATTCCTCTATATTTAAGATAATTGTGTAAATTATCTAAGTATTCACTCTTACTTGACTTGACATCTATTTAAATCGCTTAGTTAACTCAGGATTTAATGTCTGAGTGGCTTTCTCGAGTAATCTCGTCATCAAATCATTCAATCGTCCAGTGCTAACTCAATTGCATGTACATGCATATTAATTAAATATTCTTATTTAATTAATTAAACCTTGTGTGTGCATTCAAACAAGAGTTGCTTTAAATCCATCTTTATCTTTGTCATGCAAAGATAATTCTTCTGTTTTCGAATACCAAACTAGAAGATTAAATCATTTATTTAATCTTTAATTCTATTTCTAATTTATATCACTCATGTCATTACTAACTGTTATCAGAATGCATGACTAATTAGTCAATCTCAACCGTCCGTTGATCTTTCAATCCTGGCCTGTCATTCGAATAATCAATTTTCTATAAATTGATCTGGTCTTCATCATTCCAATCTCTCTCGAAATCTCATGACTTTTTGGAGCAACTATCTTGAATCTTCAATATTTTGCTAAATCATTATCATAGGCTATACTTGCACAAACCTTTGAAAATCTGAGGGAAATTATACTACAATGGAAAAATGGAGAAGGACAAGGAAAATAAATCATGGAAGAATGTAGATTGGGTGAGATTGTTTCTTTATTTACGTTTTGAATTCCTTGTACTTTGTTGATATAACTTAGATTGCATTTAGATTTGCATTGCATGTTTGTTCTTAATCTTGTCTTGTGCATTTTCTAGACATTACAGATTGTATTCTATGAGGGCTAGATCGAGTTGGAGCACCACATGCCTATCGTATAATCCTATCGCTTAGTCATTGCAGCCATCATATCAGGTCTCATTGCACCAGATTGGCGGGGCTGATATTTCAGTCCTGGATGGGGGCTCGCTTGGGAGTGCATGGTCCGTCGATGGACACTATTTACATGGGGGTTAGTTCTGCTAGCCTCACTTTACAGAGATTTGCATGAGTTTTCTTATTTGGATGGTAGAGCACTTAGGGTAGGGGCCACACTTTTGCATATCTAGGCTTGGGAGCACATCCCTGTGCTTCATCCAAGAGTGGTATTAGTTATGATGGAGCCAGATGATCTGGTTGTCTAGCGATACAGAGGTATCTCTTTTACTCATACACGACAACACATGATTCCTCATTCGAGGAGGGTCCTTGATGATATGCGAGTGTTCACATGGCGGCCATACCTTGGACGACCCGCATGGTTTGATGATGCGCAGTAGCTTTTCTTCACACATCAGGATAGACTTATGCAAGATAGGGAGCACACGATGATCGAGATGTACTTGTCGAGCAGGGTTCAAAGACAATTTGGTGAGGCATAGGACATGCCAGATGATCAGTACATGGCCATTTTTGCAAGGACTACAAGCCAGAGCTCCGGGGGCCGCTATATACTTGCCCATGAGGGAGTTTAGAGTTTTACACAACTGGTGGCCAGGCCATGGCCATATGACTAGGGATAGGAAGATCCAAGGACTATGCAAGCCTACAAAGATTGGTTTAGGCTACCTCTTAGACTGACAGTTCTAGGGACACCATTTGCTCGACATAGAGCGAGAGGCAGGGGAGCAGGATGGGGTCAAGGGGGCGGAGACCAGGATTAGGGAGGTGGAGGACCACCACCAGATCAGCCAGTCAGGGATCAGCCCCACCAGGACGTCCCGATATAGGATCAGGACCAGGGGTAGCATGAAGAATAGGGCAGGCACTAGTATAGGGTCCCGACACCACCTATGATGGGGATCAGGATCAACCAACTGTGCAACCACCTCTCCAACTAGACCCTAGAGATGGCCAGATTTTGTAGTTACAAGCCTAGGTGTAGGCACTAACAGTTGAGAGAGATCAGTTGTAGGTAGAGCAGGATTAGGCGGTCCCATAGAGATAGGGTACAGAGTTATAGGTAGCGGCAGAGATGGGCCGACAGCAGCAGCTATAGAGCATGGCTACATCCTCCTCCCAAAGCACGGTATTGCTTCGAGCATACAGGGAGGCCATCTAGGAGGCTGACTACTATAGGTTATACTATTACCAAGCTGTGCTGAGGGAAAATCGAGTACCAGATTTTTCCTAGAGGATAGGGCACAGGCTGACAGAGGATCATGGCGAGAGAGCAGGTGGCGAGGTCAACAACCAGCAGGGATAGCCTTTATTTTGATCAGAGATATGATTCTTTTTGTGCCCCACAGGCTCATTTTCTGATAGCCCTAGTGGGCCCTTGTACTTATTGACATTACATGTACATTGATCCAATTTTTTGTACCATGACAGTGTATATTTTGATGATATATGAGATGATGATTTTGTGATATGCTATGTCCTATCTTATTTATGCATTATGGATGCTTTTTACTTTCTATATGCTATGTAATGTGATGCAATGATGTTATGATGTGCATTATGTTCTACGTGATGATGCTTAATGTGATGAGATGCTACCTTTTATGATATGATGATGCAAAATGTAATGATTATGCGACTAACAAATCTATATTATGCCCCTAATGGATGAAATGCAATCTTTTTTCTTATGTTTTGTCATGCATTATATGGTGATGTATTTATATATGATGCTTATGATGATAGTTGTGATATGATATGATGGATGAAAATTATGTTTTATGATGATGAAAATGGATGTAAATGCTTAAATGCTTAGAATAACCAATCTATATTATGAAAATTGTGGTAATGCAATGCATGTGATATGATCTACTATTTATATATGATATAGTATGTAGTATGCTGACGGTTTGTGGATGCAGGATGGATGCAATGATGATAATGATTTGATTAACTGTCATGGTACCATGTTAGCATGAAAAGCAAGAGATAAAAGAAAACAAGAGATTCCAACAAGACATGAGATGATAATGATGATGATGATTACTTGTCGAGGAGTTGGGATTTTCAAAAGGGATGATTACCTTATGTTTGATTAAACACATAGATACGATGCATCAAGGTATAAAGAACCAAGATGACATTGTACCTAGTGTGATGGACTTTGACCCGACAATCAGATAGGAGTATCTTTGTTCACACTGGCATACAAAACCTTATTCAAAAATGCAGTTTATATATTCCAAACATCTTGGACCAAAACATAGGAAGGCAAGCCTTCCCATGTGGTCAACAAGATATCTAAAACATCCTCCCTACACCTAAACAAAGCACACATGACCAAGGTTATATTACAAAAATATCCAACAAGCATAATAGATAAAAGATAATGATCGTTGCCCCATTCCTATCTCTCTAAATCCTTTTGTTTGGACATCATCGAGAGGTCCTTGGAATGAGTGTAATAAGATAAATCAAAAGAGAAAGATAAAGTAAACAAACAAGCTAATGTTCTTCAATACCGCTAGCCAAGACTAAACTATGGTGATGCCTAATGTTGATGGCCATTATACGAAGGATGCGTCCTAGGAAATGATGAAATTAGATGATTTGATACAGGACTGATTGGATGATAAGCTATTGATACAAAGAGTTGACTAACTTGTTTACATACTAACCTAGGCTTAAGATTTCGACGTTTTGAGTTTTCTCTTTCGATTTGCTAGACTTGTTTCCGACTGTTTTACCAAAGGTTGAGGATGACGAATGATTTATTGTGAATGATGTTTATTTCGGGTGAAAGCAAGATGAGATGGATGGATTTTTCAAATATTTGGATGTTTTTGGAGCTTTTGAACTATTTTGAGGTTGTTTTTGGGTATTTTCAAGATTTTACAAATGTTTTGGGGTTTTCTGAGATTTTATGAATGTTTTTGGATTTTGATATCTCGGGGGCTGATCGAAGATTAGCCTTGCCTACGTTTAAGCTTAGAGACGACGTAGTTCAAATTCCATGTTTTTGACATTTTTTGCTTTTATGAGCTATTTTTGGATTTTGATATGTTTTGGATGTTTTTGGTTTTTTGCATGATTTTGACAATTTGGATATGTGATGATATCAGTGTTCTATTTTTGGATTTATTTGAAAATCAAGCGAAGGTTGATTGATCTGATTGATGGATTGATGATGATAACATTGTTGAAGATACACAACAATGCAAGGATAGTGTTAAGCAACACAAGGATTGGGAAGGATATCCCAAGATGATGATGGATTGATTGGATTTGATTGATTAGGATTTTGAAGCTTGATTGTGACGTTGAGGTGAAAATTAAATGTGACTGATATTGATTGTTTGAATTGATGTTCGATGAAAGACAACACTAGATAGGGAACATATTCTCATCAAAATATGCCATGGGTTAGTGATTTGGATTTTTTTTTTGTTGACAAGTTTTTTGACCAATTTGATTTCATGTTTGCCAATGTTCGGATCACCACATAAGTGGGAGGATATAGATCAAGATTTATTCCCGAAGCAAGATGTAAATTTCTACCCCCAGTGTCTAGCAATGTATGGAATGCCATGGATGGATGCTTGGATAGGTGTGTGGATAGATGGATATGGATTATCTTGTGATAAGATAAGGTGTTTGGATAAAGAATGCTCATTTGGATAGTGCTTCATGGCTCAAATAATGCTGGGTAGGATAGGATCAGTGAAAATGACCCATGTCAAGATGTTTACCATAAGCAAGTGTAAAGTGTGCACCAAAATTCATTAAGATCAAGATAACTTGGACTATGGATGAAAATGGATTTGGAAATGGACTGGATAAATGGTTCATGGATGAATGGATTTGTTATGGATAAGATGGATGGAATGTTGGATTTATTATGGATGGGATAAGATGCTTCCACCTGAACTAGCACACATAGATGCTCAATTCTACACATGACACCTATTTGCCAAGTTTTCATCATGGTACCTGTTCAAAGCGCCACCATAGTGGTTTTCACTAGAGGACAATTTTTTATCTTTACTATTTTCATGATTTTTTGATTTTTTTTTATATTTTTTGATCTTTTTGTATTTTTCTGAAAGATTTTAAGCTCATGTTGAATCACCTTGTGGTGTTGATGTAGATGCCCTTGTCATAATGTTCCATCAATATCTTGCTTGAAGAAGTTGCTTTGCCAAGATACATGCACTTGAATACAACTTTTGAGACTCCTGATCTGCTTTGTTGATACCAGAGTTAACTCTGTCTTTATGCACACATCACGATAAAGTGCCTTCTGAATCCTTATGATGAAGGGTTGTTGCTAATAAATTGTTAATGTGAGAATTGGATATCATGCATGGAGGCATGGATGGAGTGTGTTTAGGAATGGGAGATGGATTGGTTGACAGTTTGGAACCTTTAACTCTCCAAACTTGGGAAGATGAGCAATGATGGGTGGACACGAAAGTGTGCGTGGAATTAGGACCAACTACTTGATATACTTTGGATGTTGCTTGGGAAGCTTGCTTTTTCCTTTGTGGACATCTCTGATGGATACTTTTCCCTTTCTTATTTTGCCCCATAGTTTCTTTGACTAATGGAGTTTGATAGGAATAATGTTTCTTTGTATTATTTGGTATCCACTTGTATTTGATTTTTCCATTGTGCTCCTTGGATTCTTTTCCTTTGATAACTTTCTTTGTGCTTTGATTCAAATCTTTCTTCTGGTGTTGGTCCCAATTCATGGATGGGGTGATGGGTGGATGAAGATTCGTGATGTGGTTGGTTGTAGTATTGGTGTCGGTTTCATCATAAGTATTATTTGTTCTCCCTATGTTGATGTTTGCTTGAGACATAGTTGCCCCCAGTATGGTGGTAGTAGCACCTTTGTTCTTTGATTCTGCTTATTTTAAGATGTCTTGTTCAGTAAGCATTCTTTGATAAATGACCACTGCATATTACCTGATTTCAATTTGCTGCTTTGCTGACTCCGAAATATCCTATTTTGTTTGACCTGTTTCCTTGAGTGGATAATGTTGGATATCTTCATACATGATGTCCTCAATCTAAATTTGGGATATATCAGATCCTGATGTTGATAATTCAGTTTGACTATAGGAATCAATAACCTACTCTTTTTGTGTAATAATATTAGGAGTAAAGGAATCCTATTCTAAATGAAGATCATCTACATGTCCATCCAAAGATAGCATCTCATGGGTAGATGGAGGAGTATGTGCTATGTGGATATGATCATCTTGTATAGATAGGAGAGTGTCCATTAGATCATTGTAGTATCTCAAAGATATGAATTCTTGATCTTGAATGACTTCGGAATTGCTTTCGACATGCTTTGGATCAAGTTCTTGACATGGGTCAGTTTCAAAGGATGGATTGCTTACAAAGGGTTCTTGAACATCATCATTATTCATGGGAAGTTTCTCAATATCTTCTTGATCTTTGGGTGGACTTAGGTCAAATGTTGAGCTGAGGATCCCTTCAGTATCTGTGACCATGAGGTCAAAGGATGTCAATATGTTTTGGGAAGGACCATTGCTAGACTTTGGTGAAAGATATTGATCATGCTTTGGAATAAATTCTTGAGATATATTCTCTAACTCATTAAATGATGTGGAGACATTTTCAATAGGATCTTTGGTCCATGGATCGGGGATTATGTCAATAGGGTCAAATAATTCTAACACTCCTTGAAATAGATGACTAAAAAGTCGCTCTTCATGTATGGTGAGTTGGTCATCGGATGAAGTGGAAACATCTTCCATGTGATTGTTGACTTGGATCGCTACATGGAGTCACTAACATTTTGTTGGGATTTTGAACAACATTTGCTTGTTGGGCTTCGTATTGGGCTTGAGCTTGTAATTTTTCTTGTTGGGCAGCTTGTGCAATCTATGTAGCTTGTGTAGCCTATGCTACTTGAGTGGCTTGGGCTACTTGTTGTGCTTGTTGTGTAGCTTGATCTTCTTGAGTGGCTTACGCTGCTTGCTGTGCTTGAGGTGCAGCTATTTGTGTTTGCACTTGCTGAGTGGCTAATTGTGCAGCTTGTTAGTTTTCAATTTTTTGAAGTTCCTTTTGGTAGGTGGCTTGTTGAGCAGCTTGTAATACAATGCTGCATTGATTTGATATGTTCAAGTTTGGTGGTGGTGGTGGTGGTGGAGGTGGGTTTGGAATGGTGTTTGTTGTGGTGATGAGAGGCACCGTCATATTGATGATTGGGATTTGGGTGGTGGATGGTGTGATTGATATACTTGGTCCTTGAGAGACCATGTTTTGGGGGATGGTTGATGATGTGGTGATGGCTTGCGTTATCGAGATGGTTGTCATTTGTTGTTGTGATATCGATGGAAAGATTTGAGGATTTGGTACGATGCTTTGATTGATGATCAGAGGGTTGATTTGATTTTGTTGATTGATTTTTGGTAAAGGGGGAAGCCCTAAATTGAGAGGTGATGTGAATATTGATTGCAATGGTGGAAGTGGTGGAAAAGTGAGTGGCATACTTCCTTGAGGAAATGATGAAGATGTAGGGTCAAAGATGCCCCCTGGTCGAAATAAGTCACCTTCTCCTTGCGAGGTCATAGGGAGAGAGGTTTGAGGTGTTGCGTGAAATAATGATGATGGGCCATTAGGATTATGAAAGGTGAGGGGGACACATGGGTGTGATGGATTTTGAACAACATTCATGTGATTTGCAAACATATCTATCCAAAAGTTTACCAAGTGTGGATTTGTAATGTTCATGTTTGGTAAAATTGTTCTTGGTATATTCACATTTGGCATGTATGGATTTGGTGGGATAATGTTATTTTTTTGAAGACTCATGCATTGGTTGTTTGGTTGATATATTTGTAGGTTTGGACTTGTATTTAAATCTACCATGGAGAAAGATGTTCTAAACTTTTGACTGGGTATACTCACATTTTTTGTACCATTGAGGTTTGTAGGAGATAATGATCCCATGTATGGATTGTATAAATGTGAGTTTTGATAATCAATTGGAATTGTAAGGCTTTGATAGTTTGGTTGATTTAGATCACTCATGATGTATGAATCAAGTTTACATTCCATGTTTTTCTTGTGTTGTGATCTAGTTTGTACCATAAAATAGGGATCAGTTTTCACGAATGTGTGAGATGAACCTCTAATCTTTTAGATCGATCTAATTTTAGGTACAAAAGAGAAAATTTAGGATGATTTAAGGATCAAAGGTGTGATGATAAAATGTGTGAAAGGTGAATTATTGATGGATGATTGGAACTCTTGAGAAATCTTGAAGGAGATGTTAAACTTTAGGACTTGGATTTGATGTTTGATTTTGATTTGGGATTGATTTGATTTGGATTTGGATTTGAATGGTGAACTCATAAACTCTAAGAGGTTGGATGTTGTCCTAGAGTAAATTCATCCACAAGATGCTCATTTGACTAAGTGTGAGAAGAAGGATTCATCTTAACACACCTACCCAAACAAGATGATTTTGATTGACTTGATTTTGATTTTGGATAATGAACTCCTCAATCCCAAGATGTTGGATGTTATCAAGGGATAGATTTGTTCACAAGGTTTGGTAATTTGACCAAATATGTGGAGAAGGATGCATCTACACACATCTAATCAAACAAGATGATTTGGATTTGATTTGATTTTGATTTTCCTAAAGTTTGACATGGAGGGATTTTTCAAGATTTTCAAGAGTTGATGGTGAAACGATTTTTTTGGTTTGATGTTTGGATGGATGAAAGTGATTGTTTTTGATCCTATGTTTACCTAAAAAGACTCTTGTTTATGAGACCTCGGTTTTGAAGAACATACTTTACTCTAAACAAGATGTTCAAATTCCTGAAAAAGATTTGGATTTTGACAATAATAGAACAAGTACAAATTGGGTTTGTTTCTTGAAGCTCTTTTGTAAAAGTTGAAAAGCAATCTTCATTTGAATTTGTAGAGCATTGAGAGACACTTTTGATGATCTTTTGGGCTAAGATATTTTGACTTTGGTTTCCATATTTTGATCTTGCGTGAAATCATTTGAGACACATGTGTGGGGTTCAATTGTTCTTAGCTTTGCTTAGTGACTTCTTTTTACCACAAATAATCTCTTGATTAGCCTTTTGAAACTAGATGTCCAATGTCTTAACTTCTTATCATCCCACAAAGTATATCATGTGGAAATTTGATCAAATCAAGGAAAGGGTTACCTATTGTTGACTTTAGAAAGCAAATTGAGATATAAATCCAAGTGTTTAGAAACCTCTAAGGATAAAATCCCAAGGGCAAGCAATAATACATGAATCTTGTCAAATATTTTTGCTTCCTAAAGGGTTTGAAGTTTGATGATACTATTGAATGTTTGTTTCCAAATGTTTATGAACAAGAAAAGTGTTTTGTAACCAAGAACATGCACAATCCTATGGATATGAAAGATTGTATTTGTTGAATCCCCACTTGGACAAGTCCAACTATGCCTACTTTTAGTGGATGGTTATATGCTTGATCCCATTGGCACCCCTCCACGACACTCACTTCTTGGGGCAGCCAAGCACCAATACCCATGAAACTCCCATGGCATACTTTCCATCTCTACTAAAAGCCGTAAAAGTGTGGGGCGGCTTCAAAATGACTGTTCTTGCACCAACAAATAGATCAAGGATTTTGGCCTTTCTAAACAAGGGTTTTAATTCGGACTTTCTATTCGTAGGGATTGATCCATGCGGTGAGAGACCATTGCTGTTCTTCTCATCGGAACCAACCGCGTGATACTGGCCTTTGTTCTAGTATCCACATTTATATACCAACTGGAAATACACTTGGCTTTTGTGTGTTACCGGTTGAGTTGTTCCCTTGGGTGATTACTTTTTCCCACAAGGTAGGCCCTCTAGGATAAATAAAAGTGAGTAAGTAATATCCATAACTTGATCAATCTTTATTGCAACACAAAGAGAGAGTGTACGCAATACCCTCCACTCACACTCTCAATTTTTGTTCAATTTTAATCCCAAAATGAAATGTGGAGGAAATTACTTTACCCACTTTAAGATCACCAAAAGTCCTTTTTATTCTTAAGATCACCATGAGGCGCGAGAGAAGTGCATACATCCTTTCGATGGTATTACTTTGAGTAAGCAATTACAAGAAAAAGTAGCACTTGTTCATTTTAAACCCACAAAGCAATGATTTGATTATTTTTAGAACACCAAAGGAAATGTGAAAATTGCCTTGTTCAATTGTTAATCCTCAAACCAAATCTAGTGAGTTTGTCCTAAAGTTCTTTTTAAGCCCTTTTGCAACAAAAAATTGAAATGTTCTTTTTAGAGCCCATAACAAATTTAGTAGGTCCTAAGCACATGAAGGATAACAAATTTTTAAGAGAAATTATGAATTCTCTAAGAGTGTTAAACAAACACTAAAGTGTTTAAAAACACTTGGTATCATGAGAGAGTGATGTCATCATGCCTCTTTCAATCTTGTCTTTCTCCTTCACCTTTGATCAATCCAACCTACAAAAACTAGTTAGAACTGCAAAACAGAGGTCAGGAAAGAAAGTAATAACCCAAATGATTAGAATTGAAAAAAGCACATGTCATAAAAAACTGAAATTTCACTTTTTACTTCCCTTCAACAATGGAGTCTGCACAGCGGTGCAGTTTGAAGCTACTTAGCAGTGCTATATGGCACCGCTTATCAGTCAGCGTTATTTTGTAGTAGAGACAAAGAGTGTGATTGCATCGCCCTTTTTACCAGTGGTGCTGTTTGGAATTTAAAAATTCCAGCATGTGAGAATGAAGTCAGCGGTGTAGTTTAGAAATTTGAATCTTGGGCGGGAAAGATAGAGCGTCATTGTTTGGAATTTGAAGCGGTGCTATATGGCGACGCTAGAATTCCAGTGGTTCTGTACTGTGATGTTGGTCTGCTAGCAATGCACTTCCTTGTAGACACACAAAAATAGAAAAAAAGCATGAAATTTTTGATAAAAATGTGATCTAAACTTCTGGTTTGCCCTCCTTCTAGAGCCAAAATGTAGAACCAATATCCTAGTACTAGCAAAACACAACAAACAAACACATTAGAAGATTCAAATGCAAGTTAAGATCAAAGTTCCCCATAAAATCCATTAACAATGCTCAAAATAGGAATAAAAGCAAGAACACAATGAAAAAGCAAGGAAATAGATTAAATCCTATTAAAAACATGCAAACTCTTGATCTTATGGGGGAGTTGGTGCAAATTTGATGTGGAAATTGGCCCTTTCCCAACTCCTATGATGCAATGTTCATGAGTGATGAAGGTTGATCCACTTTGTTGAAGATTCAAGTGTGCTCCATGATGAAAAACTTGCATAACCTAGCTAAGACTTTGATAAAATGGATGAAAATGCTAATGCTTGAAGATGAAATTGAGTATAATAAGTTTGCTCAAATTGTGGATGATAAAATGAGAGAAACCTATTATTTATAGAAAGACAATATGGAGAAATTCCCAAGATGAAGCAATGTGGGACTAACTTTCAACCAATGGAAAAATGCCACTTGTCATGATGTGAATGGGCCAAGGATGTGCATGTTTTGATGAATGCACCCATAAATGCATTTAGTTGAAATTTGAAATTAGTGAAATGACAAGGTGGAGGGAGAGTCAAATGGAGTAATGGCCACTTGGCTCAATGCAAAAGGACTTGTAAGATGAAATAAATGCCTTGTTGGAAGGACTCATCCCATTTGGAGGGATTTTTAAATTTGGAAGAATATTCCCCTATTATGCCATGTTGAGAGAAAATAGGGATTTAATAAATGAATTAAATCTATTTTCATGTGCAAGTGGCAAAAGCTAGAGGATGGGACATGGATTAGAATTAAATTAATCAAGGGTTAATTAATTTAATGAAGGATTAGATGATGTGACAAATTTGACGTAGATTTATGAGTTGATTAAAATCAAAGATGAGAAGAATGTGATTTTAGAGATAGTTAAATAAATATTTTGTTTTATTTAACTAAAGGGATGATTGGTTAGATTAAATCAAATAAGGTTTTAATTTATTTAATTTAATGAGATAAACTTTAGAAATTAATTAAATAAAATTGATTTATTTAATTAAATAAAGAGCTAGGGTTAATTAGATCAAATTGATTGATTTAATTAATGAGAGAGAATGACTTAATTAAATAAATGATTTATTTAATTAAGAGAGGAAAATTGATGAATTTAATCAAATAAGGGTATTCAATTAAATGGTTAGACCGTGGGATGATTTAGTATGAAACTGTGTTAGTAATCGAGATCAAGCGTGAATGGTATATTTTCCATGTCTACAACAGGAAATCAACTAGAAGTAGATACAAGTGTGGTGGAAGCAGTTGTAAAAGAAAATGCTCCTGTTTTAGGTGATTTAGTTCTTAAAAACTGTCAAACAGAGAAATATTTTCCCTCTTTTCCAATAGTTTCTAATGTGGGATTAGATTTGATACTACATGCTGAAAAGATGAGAAAGGGAAAACTTGTAGTGATGGATGTTGAGAATATGCCTATAATTAATAATAGGTCCTCAAAAAATAATAGGGCTCTAAGGTTTATAGTGAATTTTCCCAAGGGATGGCAAACTAAAATTGAGATTTCACCCATGGAAAAATCCTTGTGTTTGTATACACCAAACCTTATTATAGAACATGAGCAACAACTAGATGAAATAATCTCAAAGTTGATGTGGGAGAAATCTTTGTTGTCTAACTCTGTAAGTCAAAGAGAAATCTCAGAATCATGCTTCCCACTTTTGTTGTCTCATGATAAACAAGATTTTTCTTGCACAAATCTTGAGGTGGTTGGGATGGGATCACATGATATACATGAGCTGAGTGAGCATTTCAGTTTGGAGAGTTGGGTAGACAGTATTAAAAATATGGTAGGATCAAATTTAATTGGTCAAATTGCAGAGCAAGTTGATAAGGAAGAAGGGGAGTTGTTGGAAAATACATGTGATAATTCTTTGTTAAAGTCTCAACCATATACTGTAGTTGATGCACAAGAAACATATAAGCAGTCACAAATGAAACAAGTTTAAGATGTTATGGATTCCATTGAAGTGTATGGTAATGGTTTTGCAAATCATTTATCTATCAGCCAAACACCTCTTCTCATTCCTGCAATCAAATCACTTGGGAAGAGAGGGAGGAAATCAAATGCAAAAAAGATGCAAGAAGAGATTGATTCTAGGATTCAATTGACCTTAGATGGAAACATAAAGAAAAGATTGAGGAGAGCAGTGTGTTCTCCTCGATTGATATGAAGATCATCTCTTGAAATGTTAGGGGTATTAATGCCCCTAACAAAAGAGCCCAAATCAAACAACAAATAAATTCATCAGGGGCTAATATAGTTTTAATTTAGGAAACTAAGTTGTCTAAGGAAAGTTATGAAAATATAATTTCCAAATGGTCTTTATGGAAGCCATGTCAATCTGTTGCTCAAGGAGCATCTGGGGGTCTTCTAACTTTATGGAATGTTAGAACAGTACAATTGGAATCCATTTCTAATACTTCACATTGGCAATTGTCACATGTTACTTATTTTGATTTATCTTTCTTGTTGGTCAATGTTTATGCTCCAAATTCAACAATAGGCAAACAAAAGCCGTGGAAGGAACTTGAGTTAGTTTTTGAACAATCAAGGGGAGAAAAATTGGTACTTGCAAGTGATTTTAATGTAATATTATCCCCTCATGAATAGAAAGGAGGAATCATACC
Source organism: Sequoia sempervirens (assembly GCA_007258455.2). Classification (NCBI taxonomy): domain Eukaryota; kingdom Viridiplantae; phylum Streptophyta; class Pinopsida; order Cupressales; family Cupressaceae; genus Sequoia; species Sequoia sempervirens. Next base: position 326,140,197 of record VDFB02086081.1, read on the forward strand.
ACCTCGCAAGATAGTGGAAGATTTCATTAATTTTGTTCATAACAATGCACTTGTGGATGTGCAACTAGAGAAAGGTAGGTATACATGGACAAATAAGAGACGAGGTTTTTGCAAATAGTTGTACAGCTAGACATATTTCTAATGTCTTCTAATTGGGTAGTAGCTAAATATGTGCAAATGCTAGAAATTTTACCATGGACGGAGTCTGATCATTTCCCTACATCTTTAAGTATTGAAGCCACTAATTCTCCTCAAAAGTGGAAAGCTTCTATTAAGTTTGAATCAATGTGGTTTAGGCATTATGAATTTTTTCCTTTATTAAGAACCTGGTGGGAACAAGAACTGTATGAATCAAGAACTATTATGTATAGATTTTGCAAGAAAATGCAGCTCTTGAAAGGAAAAATAAATCAGTGGAATATACACGTGTTTAAAAATATTTTCCATCAAAAGGATTTGATTTCAAAATAGTTGGCAGTTGTGAATGAGTAGATTATAAGCCAGGGGTTAACACCACAATATTTTGAAGATTAGATAAGTTTACAGGAAGAATGGGAAGAATTAGTGTTACACGAGGAGTTGTATTGGCACTAGAAATCTTGTGAATTGTGGCTTAGAGAAGGTGACAAGAATACTAAACTCTTTCATATGCTAGCTTAGGTTAAGAAAGCTAAGAATGTAGTGTTTCACATTCAAGAAAGTGCATCGGGAAAATGGTTAAATAATGAGGTGGATATTCAAAATGAAGGGATACAATTATTTTCTAATTTATTATCGGCTCCATTACAACAATCAAATCAGATTGGGGTTGAAAGAGAGGACATGTTGTAAGCAATCCCTACATTGGTCACTAAATAAGATAATGTACAACTTAATAAACCTTTCACTCTGGATGAAGTGAAAGTGGTTTTTTTTTCACTAAAGCTAGATAAGGCCCCAGGGCCTTATGGATTTACAATGTTATTCTTTCAAAAATGTTGGGATTTCATAGGAAAGGATATTCTTAAGGATTTGGAGGAGTCTCAAACTTCTTGTTCCATGTTGAAGTAGTTTAATGTAACACACATTGCCTTAATCCCAAAGTTTAAGGATCCAAAGTCCTTTTCAGAATTTTGTCCTATCTCTCTTTGTAACACAATTTACAAGATTTTTACCAAAGCAATTTATCTTCATTTTCTACCCATCATACCTAAGTTAATTTCTGAAGAACAAGGTGGATTTGTTCCTGGTAGGGAAACAATAGAGGGTTCTTTGGTGGCACATGAAGTTTTTCATTCTATTTCTTTGCACAAAATCCCTTCATTTATCATTAATCTTGACATGATGAAAGCTTATGATAAAGTGGACTGGACCTTTCTGATGCAAGTACTAAAAAAAATTGGTTTTAGCAATAAATGGTGCAAATGGGTCCTATCTTGCTTGAAAGGTGAAATTTTTTTAGTACTTATAATGGTATTGTGTCAGGATTTTTTAGTACCACACAAGGAGTGAGGCAAGGTGATCCATTATCATCTTTTTTATTCATAATACTAGTGGAGGCTCTTGGCAAGATAGTCAAATAGTCTCATATACAAGGACTTTGGAAAGGGATTTCAATACCCTCCACTACATATTAGTCACACATTCTTTGTTTGCATATGATACATTGTTATTTGGTGTGGCTTAGCTTCAAGAGGCCAAACATATCAAGTCTATTTTACAGAAATATTCACTTGCTTTAGGTCAGAGAACAAATGCAGAGAAATCAATGCGAACCAAATTGTGTTAAGCTATGAGCAAGATGTGGCCAAAAGAAACTATAGAATCCAGATACAACTCATGCGAGTTGTCATCAATATGAAGATGAGATCAAAGTGAATGCACACTCTAATCAGATTATTATACAAGAAACCCCCCTAATGAAACTTTATATAAGTTCATTTATTACAATACCCCATGATTGTAAAAGGAGAGCATGCAAAACATGCATAAATGAAAGAGAAAATGAAAACCTAGTGCATGAAAACAAGAAAGAGTGCATGCACAAACCAATTTTCACATCTACCTCCATGATTAAAAAATTGACCTCAGATCTGTGTAGAGGACTAAATCAACTTTCTGATGCTATGAGAATGGCGAAAAATGGATAACTGAGTCAAAAGATATGCCCTCCAAAGCGAAAAATACTTCATCTGACTTCAGAGGCCTGTAAAATAAATCTAGAGAAAAATCAGAAAAGAATACCTTCACCACAAGATTGGGCTCGAAACTAGCTTTCCAACAGTATCTCATTTGCAAAAAATGACACCGTATCCAAAAGTTATGCCCGTTTCATGAAAGTTGCTCCAAAAGGCCCAATTTGGCCTACAACAGCCCAGGGGGCTAAAAAAAAGTTCGGCCCTTCGTCCTATGTGCGACTAGGGGCAAGTGGGTAGGGGGCTTGGGGTGGAGCCCGAGGGCTAGCACTTAGTGCCTGGTCACTAAGGTGACTGCGGCTAGTGTTGGGGGAGCCTGCAGGGGCTAGATGGGAGATTGACAATGGTTTGGTGGGGCCCCGCCAAGTAGCCGCTGGGTGGTGTGGTGGTGGCTGAACCCTTTTACACTGGAGGTGCTGGTGGAGTAGGTTAAAAACCTCATTTTAATTTTTTTTGCATTGGAAAGCATGTTGGGGAGGTCGTACGACCTCCTTGGTAAATTTGTTTTGCCCCAGAATCAAATTTCACTGAATATAGGAAAATTTTATATCAAAAAACTTAGAAATGTCCACCTGAATTCAATGGTGACCTCCATTTTTTCCCAAAGTGCCCTGAAAAATCAGCTACCCCCAGATCTTGCAAAAAAATCATCGAGCTTGAAACCCTCACAGATTTCTTCAACGATGACCAAAATCAATGAAACAAAAACCAATCCTAACTTTTTCCAGTGCTTTGAATCCAATGGAGATGCCTGATCTAATCCAAAATGATGCATAAATAGGCTCAAGGCATGAAACCCTCGAGGAACATTGAACGTGCTCTGCAATGAAATTCTCCAAAAACTGAGAAGGGGCTATAAATCACCGCTTTGATACCATGTTAGAATCCAAGATCAGAAATGCAAACCAAAAAATACCTTCCACAAGAGAAAAATAGTAAAAGCAAGATCAATTTGAATTAAGATGTGCAAATGTATTGTACTGAGGAATTGAGAAATTACAAGAGATGAATTGCTTTATAAAAGCAATGTATGCATAACCTTAAAAGGAAACCCTAGTGTGCACACTTAATAATTAATAAATAATTAATTATTAATGTGCCTAAGTTTAGCTTAAGTAACTAAAGTGATAAGTGACTTAATTAATTAACCAATATGATTAGATTAATCAAGTGAAATAACCTATTACTCTAACAAAAAGAAGATCTCACTTATTTCATTAGAAAATCTTTATGAAGACAAACTGAAAGGGGGAGCTGGGATACACAACTTATCAGATAGAAACTAGGAATTAGGTGAAAAATTAGTGTGGTACATGTACACTAAATCACAAGCGAAATGGTGTAAATTCATGCAATTTAAGTCCTTAGACAACATAGATCCAAAGAGAATTTTCACAGTATCAAACCTGCCACAAGGTTCTACAATGTGGAATTTCTTGGTTGCATGTAGAAAGGTAATCACTCTATATCTTACTTGGGAAGTTCAAGATGGTTTACAAGAAAAGTTTTGGGAATATTTTTGGGGTGGATATGCCCCTCTAAATATAGTTCATAATCTGCAAATTATTCAAAATATTTTAAGTTCAAATTTGGGGGGGAAAGTAAGTGATTATTTTGAGAGCATTGAAGACTGCATTGGGAAAGTAAGATGGAAAGATGTTTCTAGTGTAGCTTTTCTAGATGTTCAAAAAGAGAAACTTAAGAGTATATTAAATAAAAGGATTGTTTATGTGTCAGGAGGGGAAGACAAGCTACTATGGGATCCGTCCAAAAATGGAAACTATACAGTAAAAATGGGATATAAAGCAATAATGAGCAAAGGTGAAAGTGTCAAACCCCAAAGAGCCTTGTATTTTTGTTGGGACTCAATAGTGTTATTGAAGGCTGGTTGTTTCTCATGGTTGGCTATTAAAAGAAGAATTTTGATAAGTGATAGGCTTTCCAAACTTGGGATAGCAACTCAATTTAAGTGTGTCTTATGTGAAATTGATCTGGAAGATGTGAATCATTTATTTATTCATTGTCCTTTTGCATCTAAGTGCCAAGTCTTTATAAAAAAAAAATTAAGTTGGTATGCTCCTCTACCAAATAAATTATGGGATTTATTCTCAAGCTGGAAATTTTCGTATAAAATAACATTGTTTGCTTGCATTTGGAGATTGATTCCTTCCGTATTTTTGTGGACCATTTGGTGGGAACAAAATGGGCGGATATTTAGGAATGAAAAAATGAAGGTGGAGCAAGTATTAGAAAAATTGGAATCTTCAATAGCAGAGGTAACAAATGTGTATGTTCAAAAAGTCAAAAGCATTGGGTCAGTGTTCACAGATTGGGATTCAAAGGAAATGATGAAGTGGAATAAGATTTCCCTTATATTTAAAGGAAGCATGCACCAAAATCCAAGTCAAAAAATAGATAGAAGCAAAATATCTTGGGTTCCACCTATAAAAGGATATTTCAAGTTAAATTTTGATGGGGCTTCATGTGGGAATCCAGGTATATTAGAGGCGGGGATTGTAATAAGAGATCACAAAGGAATCCTAGTTTCAGCTAAGTCAATAAAACTATAGAAAGGAACAAATAATATGGTGGAAGCACAAGCATTGCTTCACGGTTTGCAACTAGCACATGCTATGAAAATTAAATAATTGGTCATTGAAGGAGATTCTTTAATTATTGTGAATGCATGCAAAGAAAAACAAGTATTTTCTTGGAAAATTAGATATGTGATGCAACAGGTATGGAAGTTGTTGGAAAAGTTTAGTTGTGTTCATATCAAACATACATATAGGGAAGGTAATATATTGGCAGATAAGCTTGCAAATATTGGGTGTGATCAACTTTAGAATGAGCAGTTATATGATAATAATATGAAATTTTTACATAGGAATTAAAGGATGCAATTGAAAGAGAAAGTGTGGACTTATAACAAGGTGAACTTTAAGTAACACTAAGTGAAAATGATATATCACTAAGTGAAAATGATATATCAAAAATGTTTTTTAATAAAAATTGTCAAGCAAGCTTGAAGATGAAAATAATTTTCTACCAAACAGAGCCACTTAGGAATTTGCTTTTATTTTGTCCTATTAACATAATTTTTATGTATCATGGGCACTATGGATATATACTTCAGAATATGGGGTTGATCTGGAAATGCAACTTAAGCAACGTGGCTAGGGTGGGCAGCGTCAGATGGGATTTTGTCAAGAATCATTAAATTAAACAACATACATTAATATTGGTTAATGTCGCCATGTTTTGTGTACAACTTAAGCCAATGCATAGATGATGTCTAATCATATGGACTTTTTCGTGCATCAAATTTGTGTGAACTATTTATTTAAAATCTATACAAGCTTGTTTAGTACATGGTAATCTTCAACATTGTGTGGTAATACATAGCACCAAAATAGAACCTACAGCAACATGCGTAAGGTTTGATGAAAAAGTTGGCATTCATAATCGAAGAAAGGATAAAATATATCTCACATGGTTTGTTGTATCTTGGATAGAAGTCATTAAATATTATATCAAATCTCAAGACATTGGCCATAACAAAAGTATTTTTCTGGATAACATGTGTCGTGTGTATGCAGGTAACTCGTATAGGGGACAATAAATCTATAATTTAAAGTGTGCTTGAAATCCTTACCGCATGTGGTGGAATTCAAATGTTCTTTTGAATTTTTAGAAAAAAGAAATGAGGTCCATTTCTATTAAAGACCTGGAAGTAGTTTGTTCTTCACATTCAGAAAATACTATAGTTCAAAAATGGAAAAAGCATAAGGGATTAAGTTCTATTGGCTCGTTTCCAAGAAGAGAAGTAGAGGAGGCTCGAGTTTGCAATTTGGGTAATGTTTAATTTCAAAAGTGCAAACTATGTAGTTTGTGTTCACGAGCATTATTTTGGAAAATATTTTGTGAAGTGTGTAGGTAGTGTTCGTGGGCATTGTATTGGCAAGTAATAAGTGAAGTGGGTATATCTTGTTCCATTTATTATCGTTCTCATTAATCACATTTCCATTTTTCCGAGTGAGAACTATGATATGTTTTTAAAACAACTTTGTTATTGGGTTTTGCTGCTATTAGAGTGCAATTATAATTTTAGTAGCTAGTTTCAACCAAAGTATATCAAGGATCAGTGGAGTCCATTCAGAGTGTTTCCATTTCTATTAGCATACTGTAGTTATCTTGGACACTGTATTGCTATCTGCACCAAAACAAAATTTTCTCGTCCCAGTCAGTTTTGAGCATAGTGTGTTTTGATTTTAATTTTCTCTACCAAAAATTTTATCATGGAGTTCATGCTAAGAAACCACCATGCCCCATTTCCTATACAAGAATGGGAACTGCCATTTTCCAAAGGGTTAGAAAGAGAACAACTATCACATATTTTTAAAATTGATTGCTTACTTGTGTTCAAATGTTTGAAAACTTTGATAGGAGAAGACATTTTACAACCTTCAGCTCAGAGGTTGATTTTTCCATCAGACCTAGTGTCCATATTTGTTTCAAATTTTTTGGACTTCAATCCAAACTATCAAGATATGTAGAGACTTTCCAACACTATCATTCAGGAAGTGTTCTTGCAGGATAATGCTCTACTTAAGAGCATACAAAGGTATAACTTTTGGAAAGGTGAAGCATATGTGGGTGGTATATTTCCCAAGCATTAATTACACCACAAAGTATGCTACAAAAATATATATGTTGCAATGAAACTATCATTGGAACATAACTCTTCAAGTTACCTTTACAGAGAGCTAGCCTGTCATCATTATGAAGTGGGGTTTGATGTGGAGAGAAATTTCGAAGCAAAATCTCATGCACTTTCTTTTCTCTTAACACATCATTTTCATGATATAGAAAATGTCAACAATCAGCCTGCATTGCAAAAGGAGGTGGTATCAAATGCACATTCACAAGCTGCTCAAGTGGAGTTGGTTGCACAACAGGTCAGGCTGCTTCAACACATCCCAGATATAAACGTTACAACAAACTCACAATCAAATCTGCCAGTGCATTAGTCTATGCAAAAAGGAGAAAAGGCGGAAAGCTCTTCTATAGGGAATGCTTAACAATTAAAGGAAGTTTTTTGGAACAATTTTGCAAATATGCTACAACATGCATTTACAAAACATACAAAATAGCATGAAGTCAACTATTTTGTAATAGAAAAGTTGACATTTTGTAATTATATATTCACTATTACAACAGTGATACTTAGTCAGGTATATATATATATATATATATATATATATATATATATATATATATATATATATATATATATATAATTATGCAGTGATAGCAAGATTAGGGAATTTTGATTACATCAAAACTATTTACATATGATGGACTTCAAACTACACTTTCAGTCATGAACAATGATATTGTAACCTCTTATATTTTTACACACGTATATAAATAGTTAGCTTATAGCCATTTATTAAAAAAAAGCTCTTGTAATATGTATTTTATGATTGGTTTTTTTTTGGCTAGGCTGGCTATGTACTTCAGTCTTCAGCTACTTAAATTAAAATACTTTTCGTGGCTCCATTCTTGTAAATCCATTTTACTTTGTTCAATATAACAATGTGGCTTTTGAGACTAATTATCAACATATAGTTCTAATCATAAGTGAGCAAAATTTTTTTCGACCTATTAGTGGACATTGATAATGATTAAGCTACACCAAGCCATTTAATTCTCTATCTTTTTAATGCTTCGAAGTACTCTACTTTCCATTTAATACTTAATCTTTTTATCAATTTCTACATATCCACCAAATTGTCTTTCATTGAAAAAATGATGTTGCAGAACTATAGATTAATGCCATATGTACATGGGAAATATTTAAAAGATTCAAAATTAAGTTCCTCTTCTTATCCGAAGTGAGAGAAATGTTTGATTTGATAACTTGATACTAAAAATGGTAGAAAGTATTACACGTTTTTTTATCGATTTACACATATTCGTCGGATTGTCTTTCTTTGAAGAAAATGTGGTTGTGTACCGTGGATTAATGCCATATGTACATTTAATGCAAGTGAAATGTTTGATTTGATAACTTGATACTGAAAATGGCGGAAAGTATGGCACGTGTTTTCTTTTTATCAATTTCCACATATCCGCCAGATTGTCTTTCTTTGAAGAAAATGTGGTTGTGGTGCCACAGATTAATGCCATATGTACATCCAAATTGAGTGATTGGATAACTTGACATTGAAAATTGTACGACGTACTCTACATGATGATGTCATTAATCCAGTGATCAATTGAAATAGATTTGTAATGATTTCATATCATTTGAGTGGTGTGCTTGACAACTTGTCAGTTTGAGGTACAATGTGCATGTAGTTATATGTCAATCAAAATAAACATTGTTAGTGTAGGTGGCTCTCACATGATTGAAGTTGGTTTACTTGGTTAGTATAAAAAAGAGAAATTATACCTCACATGACTCATGATTAAATAGGGATCAGGATGGTGAGCTGAGAGCTCATAAATGGCCCATAAATAGGCATTAGGGATAGTGAGAACAACAAAAATATTTCGTAGAAGGCTTTACTATTGAGTGCAATGTTCTGAATTCTAATAAGGGTTTTCATTTTGCAAGGTTAATAAGGAATAAGTGTTGCAAGTATGAGCAGTTGGTGTTGTCATTGATGTCAACAAGCCTGTATTGTCATTGATGTCAACAAGTCTGTGTTGTCATTAATATCTACTGTGATTGTTGCAAGAGTGTGAGAAGTTGATGCTTTGATTAGTTGCATTATGTTATCATTAGTGAAGCTATTGGTATAAACCTCTAGTGTTTCTTTGATAAGCTTCTGTATATGGATATGTAAGTGTTGAAGATGATGAGTATGTGTCTTTGGTGCTTCGTTTCCAAGTGATTTTGAGAAAATTTGATAAAAAGATGAAATAGTGTGTTACAGTGGTTACAAAGTTGTGTTTTGGTTTTTCTCCGCATTTCTTCAAGGTTAAAGATATTCCTGTACGATTCAGATATGTTGGTCAGAGGTGTTCAGAGGTGTTGTATTCAAGAATTGGTGTGATGAATTTTTGTACAAAAGAAGTTGTTTTCACCAGTGTGTGAGTGTGTATTGTAGAGGTGTCTGGGAGAAATGTTTTTGCTCTGCATTTCTCTACAGTGGTGTTTCAGGTCTTGCGATTTTGAAGGTGTGTTGATGGTGTTGGTAGTTTACCTTAGTCAAGAGGGTTTGAGTTTTGGTGCTTCAAAAATTAGTTTTTCAATTAACAGTGTATGGTAGAGTAGTCTGAGTGTACTAGGTGTGTACATTCTTCAAGTGGAAGTTTTTGCAAAGGAGTTTGTTGGATTTTAGGGTGTTCATGGAATATTATAGATCTTGTTTGAGTGTGGTGTGTGGTTCACAAGTCATCCTTGGGTTTGAGGAAGTGTGTACTTAAAGATTAATGGTGTTTGCATGGGTAACGACCGACCTGGTGTTTACACTACATGCGAAGGATAAATATTGTTTAAGGAAGCATGTGGTTGTGTAGTGTTGTTGATTTGGGTCCCAATTAAGTTTTGATGTGGTCCAATTTCACTTCTATCCACCATAGAAGTGTTTTGGTACCGAACTAATTTGAATTTGCATGTTTGAGGAGCATAGCCAACCTTGGAGAAGGTTTCAAGGTTGAAGACAGTATATGTATGAGTTGAGTTGTTGAGAGATGCAAAGATAGGTGTGTGTGATGTGAATGATGTGAAGTACAAAGTTGTCTTATGCATTCAACAATAAGATGATGTGGTATTATTGGGGATACTCTAAATTCTCTTGCTTGTAGTTATGTAGTTATAGAGTAAAAGACCAATTTCCTTCAAGTTCAAAATGGGTGGAATTGGAAAGAAGTTGATCTAGTTTACCTAGCTTTTGAGGTACGTTTTGAACTAGGATGAGGAGCCCTAATGGAGATAAGTGCTTTCAGAGAGAGTGCACCCACATAAGTATTTTAATCTTGTTTGCATTCAAAGCCGACGACTTCTCATACTCCATTTTGATAGAGGCCCTCAAAGAGGAACTATGGAATTTTAGAGTCATGTTGTGCTATCATGGTGCATCTAAGTTGCTCGAAGAAGGTGGGAGTAGATTTACTACCCCTTATCTTCTGTATTATTCCAATTGGTAACTAGGATAGGTACATTTTCCATATTCACAGTTCCCATTTCCCCAGCATGGTAGGCAAGCCCTATGGATTCTTAAAGTCATTTGTTTGGTTATATGGTCTGGATCCCATAGCCACCACTACTAGCTTGGAATCAATTGTGTCATTTTGGGCTGCTTTGGTGGATTAGATTGAGCATATTATGCAATATATTTTGTATAAAATGTTTTTAACTATTTACTCATACTTCACCATAGTGGGATACAAAACCAAACTACATTTTTTTATAAATGTAGAACCATATATGAGATCCCAAGATCCAAACCATGGCTGGAAAGCCCTATGGGCGTGGTTTGAGATTTGAGAATATGGTTTGTATCCAATTTCCAGCACTACCATTTTGGAATCAATTGTGTTTGATGTAAAGTGACTTGTATCATTTATACAAAATAAGAGCTTGCATGCTCTACTCATCTTTAAAAAGCTATGTAATAATGTAACATTGTAACTTAGTTGTAATAAAATAAATGGTTGTGCTATTCTTCGTTATTTATTTACACTAAAGAAATATTTTGTGTGTTCAGTGTCTATTCAAATTATACAAGTAATTAGCAATAGCATTAATGTTTCCAGCAGTAGCACTTGCACATAAATTTAAACTTTAAAGGAGGTTCAACAATTACACTGATAGAAAACTCTATGTATGTTAGTATATTACATAATATGTGTTTGTGCATGCATAGGTGCAAGTTGAAAGTTCTAGTTGCATGTGGCGGGATTAAACAACTAATAATAAGTTCTAAATAAATTATAATGGAATGAAATAAACTTTAAAAAATCTAGAGTTTTCCTTCAAGAAATTAAGTATTATCTATTTATAAAATATTTGTGTGTAGATTTAAAACATAGATCAATACCAATGAAAAAAGAAAGTTGCTATCAAATTGACAAAAAACATTAAAAATGGAAATAAAATGTTGTCAAATCAATATTTATTTGGCTAAATTATGTGATAAGTGAGATTTTAGAGGCTTTTACAATTAAATGATAGCAAGTTTACCATTAAACATGTGCTAAATAATGGAATGAAATAAAATTAGACAAATCTAGATTTTTCCTTCAAGAAATTTAGTACTATCTATTTATGAAATATTTGTATGCAGATGTAAAACGTAAAGCAATACAAATGAAAAAAGAAAGTTGCCATCAAATTGACAAAAAACACTAAAAATGGAAATAGGATGTTGTCAAATCAATATTTATCTAGATTTTATGTGATAAGTTAGATTTTGGAGGCTTTAGCCTTTTACCTAGTGCTCACTTAAGAAGAAGATTCCACATGTACTTAATTAAATGGCTTAAGTGAGCCCTCACTTTATGGTTCCGTGAGTCCACAAATAGTTTTATAAAGGTTAAATTAATTGCTATGGAACCATGGAAAGGGGACATGTGTCAATCAATGTCACATGTGTCAATCAATGTCATAGGTGTCAATCAATGTCACAGGTGTCAATCAATGTCTTGCTTTTAAAGGGATTTCACAAGTCCCCAGGATGCTTCAAGTAGATCTATATGTGCCTCATAGAAGTGAAAAATGGACATGTGGACTCATCTCAATGTCTCCAATGAGTTTTCTATCAAAGGAAAATCTCATGAGGATTGTGTATCCTAGTGCACTAAAGTTTAAAACAACTTAAAAACACGTGTTTATTGTTTATATCATAAATTACTTGATTGTTCGATGAACGTTTGATGGATGGATGTAGTTGCATTCTAAAATGAAATACATAGTGCTAGGCTTGTGAACTTAAACCTCCAGAATCACCCTATAACCATTAGATTTACATATATCAAAGGTTGATAATTTTCTTGAGATTTTGAATGATATTGACAATGCCTCTCATTGAAAGTGATCACTTAATAGAAGGTACATCAAAACAACTTTAAAATATGTGTTTATTGTTTATATCATAAATTAATCGACTGTTCAATGAACATTTGATGGATGGATGTAGTTGCATTTCAGAATGAAATACATAGAGTGCTAGGATTGTGAACTTAAACCTTTGGAATCACCCTATAACAGTTAGATTTACAAAGTTCAATAATTGAGAATTTGTCATCAATGCAAGAAAACTGTTCAATTTATTTCTAAGTGTTTGTATTGAAATGCAATTTACTAATTGTGTAGTCTAAAGGCAACACATTGACATTTCATTCACTTTAATATTAAAAAAAAAAAAAGTGAACTTTCTATTGCTAAGTGATTTTATTTTTAAGTGAGAGGGTCAACACACAGGGAGATTTCAGATTGCTCATTGCAGTGCACCATGGAGATTTTGGGTTCCAACAAAGCCAGTCCATGCCTATTAGTATTAATATTTTCAAGAATCAAAATCTAGGTAAGTGAAAGACATAATTCCTACATTTCATCGTTTCTTAAAATCTTATTTTGTCAACTTTGGGTTTAGGGTTGAAAACTTGAGAGACTTAAGAAAAATTGAGGAGGACTTAAGAGGGAATTCACATTGTTCAAGCATGTCTACCACTGGTAGTAGACCGTAATTTTTTTTTGGGAAAGTTGTTGGGAAAGGAAAAGAAAAACCAAATAGAAAAATAGATTATGCTAGAGTGCTTAAAACCCTAGGTTTCACTGATGAACACCATGATATTTATGATCCTAAAATCTATGGTATGCTTACCTTAGAACTTATATTTTCATGTGATAATAAGGCTACAAACCAAATGCAAATTAATAGTATCAGTACACCGCGAGTAAGTGGATTAGGGTGCATGATGTTACATGAGGTTTTCCCTTGCCCATAATTTATCATGGTCTTTGCCCACAATTATGATGATAACAAAAGAGTAATTGTTAATAAAGATAGCAAAGAAGAAACCATTTCTACAGAAGAATTTGGAAATGTGATGGGGTTTACAACCGAAGAATTTGGAAACATCCAAATTGACCTAGAAAAGCTTGCTAGTAATTGTTGAAATGAACAAGGCAATTGAGAGGGGGGTGAATCACTTGTAGAAAATTAAACCTTCAAAACCCACAACAATAATCAGATCCACATGCATTCATTAAACCCTTATTCTGTTAGTATGATTAAACATGAAATGCACATAACAAAAACTAAAATCACAACACCATGCACAAGAGAACACAAGATTTACATGGAAAACCCAAAGAGAGAAAAACCACGATGAGGATTAGCTCATAATATAATTAATAGAAAAACTGGTACAAAGGGGTTCACTGCCAGAATAGGACACGCTATCCAAAAGGGATCATAGTCAGGGCTCACTGCCACAAAAATAATACAAGAATATAGAAGAAGAATGTTACACAAAGAACACTTCTCAATGCAATAAGGAATCCACAAAAATTTCTCATACACTTCTGTAGTCTTGCATGAATGATTTCGGATGCCTTCAACTCACTGCCTTCAAGAAGCATAACACTAAAATTCACACTACTCTACTCAAATTTGCATCACACACATCACTCTCATTAATATCGCATCTATCTTGCTTCTTACTTCTTTCATCTCTCAACTCACAACAACACTATACATATTTATATCAATCTCAACCTCAAAACCATTCTCCAGTGTCAAAAACTAGCTGTTATACATACAAATTCAAAATAGGTTGGCACCTAAACATTCCTGTGGTGGATAGGAACAAAGGAAACCTACATAAACCCTTAATTAGGACCCAAATAGATCCCAACACACTTCAATATGCTTCTACAAGCCTCACATGTAGTGTTAAACACAAGGTCAGCCAACACCTATGTTAAACACCATATTTTTTAAGTATACGCTTCCTCAAATCAATTCAAAAATTCTAGACAACATAATTCCCTTGAAAATGATCCAAAATAATCCACAAACTACCTAAGATTCATCAAACACTTTATCCAAGCTCACATCATACAAATACTTCAACTCAAAGCAATTGCTAACCCTTATTTGCAGATTGACAAATGAAACTCACTCTATACTGCACCAAATCAAGTAAAAACTTGAATATAGAAAGATAAAAGAATTATAAGAAACTTCCCAAATCCACACAACCTGAAGCCAAACAACGAAGAAACATAGAGCAAATACATTTCTCCTAGGCCACATAAAACATCACTGAAAGATTGGTTCACACACTGGTGAAAATATCTCACTTTACAACGATCCAAAAACCCAAATTTTAAATATAACAACTTCTAGAAACCTTGAATAACCTATAATATCCGCACAGGCATAACATTAACATAGAAGAAACATAGAGCACACTATGAACACTTGCACAACATAGTTTACTCTATTTATCAAATTTTCTCAAAAGCACTTGGAAACCAAGTACTAGAGACATCATCTCAGATCATTATTTCATTCCAAATCATCTTTAGAATCTGCAACAAAAAGATAGCTCCATGTACTCACAAAACTTCCTCAAGATCTCAACTATACATGCACAACCTATTTTCCTCTTTTTCACAATTTTCTCAATATCCTCGACATCTTCATCACATGGTTGACATCAATGACAACATCAATCAGTAGACTTATTATTGATATCAATGACAACACCTTCATACTTGCAACAATCTCCCCCTTTATCATTGATGGCAACAAAAGATGTGAAAATCCACCAAAGACAACACAATAGCTCTAAACACACTTTCTTTTCTCCACTTGAATGATTTGAAAATATACCCAACCTTCTCCTCTTGATACCTTGCACTTTTTCACGGGTGAAAGCACAAAGTTGTGTCACACTTTTGGCGAAATAAATAGTTTTGAGTGAAATATTTTCGACTAGAAAGGTTTCAGCTGAATAGGTTTCGACTGAAACCATGTGGCCTATATGTGGCAGATAGGGTTTTGGCCGAATCCAAAAAATTAAAATTTTTCCCTTTCTCACTTTGAAATTGGCTTATTTTATGTGCAGAAAGGGTTTCAGCCAAAACCCTTTCTATAGAAACACTTTCTACCGAAACTGTCTATGTGGCATCCTAGTTGGCAACCAACTCAACTTTTTTCAGAATTTTTTGAAACTTTCAACTTCAACTAAGTATTTCTTCAATCAAAATGATGTTTAAAAAAAAAAAGAAAAATACCCTTTTGTAGAGCTCGAAGTGGTAAATCTGAATATGTAATTTTTTTAATATTTTGATTGGTTTTAATTATTTTATTTTTAAAGTAATGCAAGTAGGTTGTTAATGTTAAAAAAGAGGCTGATTAGAAATTTTTAAAAAATAGTAAAACATATTATTTTTTTTTGAAAAATGTTGTAGGAGCATCCTAGGCGAATGAGCAATCAACATCAACCAAAAAAAATAGGAGGTTTAATTTTTTTTAATGAATTTTGAATTTTGGTATGGGATTATGTGGTTGGAAATTCATGTTTAATAGTGTTAGTGGCCCAAATTTGCACCCCTTTGCCAAGTTGTGAAAGAACTCAACAAATTTGGACTAACATGGGATTGCTTTCAAGCTGTGGGTATCCTATTGTGAAAGAAAACCTCCAAATTATGGGTTGGATCCCCTTTTGATGTCACCTAAACTAATGATTTCTTAAGGAAAAGGGTAAAAAGATGCATGAAAATGAAGATTAACTGAAACTACTAAGGGTGATACACCAAAAAACTAACTAAGACTTACAAACAGCCTACACACATTCAAAGCAGTGACAAATCTTGGTTCACACAACTCATTTTCACATGCATTTTCACATAAGTAATTCATAAGGAGGATTTTTAGTAGAACTCTTAGAAGGAAAACAAAATTTCACAACTAACAACACTTGCAGTCACTAACACAACTTATAACCTGTAACAATACATTTTTCTACTAAACAGGTGCCTAACAATGAGACAAGACTACAAGGAAAAGATAAATTTCACAAATAATTTGATCAACCATCAACTGCACACAGCAAAACATGAAATGAGAAGGAAACTATTTAATGTCATTGATTCAAAGTACTCAAATGGTATACAAGTCCATCACTGAGTTACAATACTGCTTCTACTGAAAAGATAACTCTAAAGCCAAGCTATCACTCTGTTGGAAAGAAATAAATTTTTCAATAACAAAGATTGAAGTTACTTAAGCAAAAATTCACCCAACTCCCTCACACAAGTCCATCTAGAAGGTTCTAGTCGGATGCAGTAGAAAAGGCCAAAAAGAACCTTCTAAAATCATTCCAAATTATCCTCCACATGAAGCGATGTCAAGCCAAGACTATTGTCACACTAAAAATGTGACAAAAATGCCTCCAAATAGCCCATTTCCTCCAAAAAATCAGTCAAATACACCTCTCACACATCTCTCATGTCTGCCAGTCATCATGTTTCCCACACATGTTTTCAACCTATTTGACCCACACCTTTAGTGCTTTTGAAAAAGCACAAGTCTCTAATTTGCATTCAAAATAATAACTTGATTAAGTGATTCATAATACATCACTTAATCAAACTTTTTACATTTCAAAAAAGAATGCAACAAGGCCCCACCACCTCTTTGGATTACTATCATTGGTCAACAATTCATACTTTCAAATATAAGCAACATGGGTCAATGGTTCGGCCTATAAGGAAACTCCAAGGTTTTTGGAAGGAATATTTTAAAGTCCTGAAGGCATTGCATTTTGCAAAGAGGCAAAAAATTGCTAAGGCACATGATCTTCAAGATGTAATATAAGGAAAAAATTCCTAAGTCTTGAAACTTCACCTCAAAGCCCACATAGCAATTAAATTGTGTTGCAATTTTTAAAAAAACAAGGTAAAAATTCCTTGGCCGACCACCATAGGGTTTCAAACCCTAAACAAAACAACGGAAAAAGGAAAAAAATCTCATTCATTTTGCTCAAAATTTCTGGAGAATTCTCACTTGGCCGCCATGGGGTTTGATGGGTAGCACTGGAAAATGATGTTCTACCTAATTTCTGGTCATTTCTTTGATGGAATTTTATGATTTCCTCATTGGAAGAATGAGATAATACATTTTTTGAATCAAAATCTACATTTTTACATCTTTTGCAAGCCATTTCATGTGTTTAGGCCACAACCATGAACATATTTTGATGAAATTTGTTGTTTCATTTCTCTATGGGTTTTCCATTTGCTCACAACCGCCATGATGTGACTTTCTAAAGCTAATAATGGAAGCAATTTGGTGAAAATTTTTGCATATTCAAAGAAAATGAGTAAAAAATAGCTCAGACAAGCTCCAAGTCGACCCCCATCTTTTGTTTTCTAGCAAATAGAGCTCATTTCGAGCCTAACCATTGATAGCAAATGCAAGTTTAATCTTTTTTGTTTCCTCCTTGCTGTATTTGAAGTTTAAATAAAAAACCCACAAGTGTTTTGTGATTTTGTGAAGAAAAGAAATACATCCAGGCCGCAGCCAAGAATATGAACTGGGTTTTTCTTTATTTCAATTTTCTTCATGATATTTCTTTCAAAAATTTTGTATTTACAATTTTAAAATAAACCCAGATGGGTTTTTCTTGCTTTGAGAAGAAAATATGATTTGTTGGTCATGGCCATGAAAGAATGTATTGGTTTTGAAATGAGATTTTCTATAGAATGATCTCCATCCATTCTTTTCATATCTTTGTATTTTCAGTTTTTACACAAACCTAGATGGGTTTTACGCATTGAGAAGGAAAATTAGATTTTTTAGGCCAACATGAAAATGAGCTGGGTATTTCATTTTTCTGTTCATTTTGAGGACTCCATAATGCATATGGATATTTTCATTTCTTGCATTTTTTGTTTTGAAGAAACATTTGAAATTTTCTGCAAAAGATTTAATGCCATTGCATAGAAAATAAGGATATCACAGCCTTCGTTCACAAATACCTCTTTAGGTTTTTAGTATTCACTGTATCTTAAACAAAACCCCTTGAAGAAAGTGATTTGCAACAAGATTTAATGCCATTGCATGGTATAGATATACCTCATGGGAATTGATCTCTTTCACATTCTGTAAATTCCTAAGAATCATGTGTTGGAGCCTAAAATTTCATGCAAATTTTAGGTTCCCATATTTCAAAAATTTGATTTTAACACTCAGAAACATAGTTGTGAAATCTACCTGGAGCTACTTTGAAAAATCATAAAATGAATCCAGTATAGTTCCATGCAAAATCACTTTGCAGACATATTTATCTACCACATATGAGTGTGCATGCCAATTTTCAGCTTCATACGGTCTCATTTGACAAAGTTTCAAAGTGACAAGTTGAAGAGTTTTGAGAAAATATGTTGTCAGTACAGTGAAGAATCTGTTAAAATGGTCAACTTTGAGGGTAAATAATAAGCAAATGGATGATGATCATAACAAAATGATTGGTGCCCTCGATTATCTACAAAAAATTCTACCTCCATGCCAATTTTCAGGGCATTTGGATGTCATTTGGTATTTTTTCAAAATCAAAATCAAATTAGTTTTACACAGTTTGGCAGGTGCAATTTTTCAAAAAATGCTAAGTGGGCAACTTTGAGCATTAGCAGTTTTCATTCTAGATCACTTTATACCAAATCGTCCTGCAAGCATGCTTCCCTATCATAAATCAACATTCTGGTGCATTTTCATGGCCTCCAGAGATCGTTTGATCAGTTTTCTGAAGCAATTTTGAAGGCCACTTGAATTATTGTAGTTATTGTGCAAAAATGTCAGAAATCAAATAAATACCCATTGTAGTTGAAGATAAATATCAGATTCTTGATTGAACAATTGCAAGAGGACTATAGAAGGGAGAGCCTAATACATATGGATGTTGTGCACTGAACTCCTTGAGATATTTTCTCCACTCCAAGTCTAATATTTACAAAAGGGCTAGAAAAGTTATAGTTCTAATGCATCCTTCGACTCAAAATATGATGACATTACATCTTTTGAAACGACCTATAATACTATTTTTCCCATTGACGATTTTTCACATTATGGAACAAGGAAGAATATTGATGCACTCATTTTGTCATATAAACAAGCATTGAGAAGAACAATGTTACTAAGTTAGGTGTTTGAGTTTTGTGTGACACAAATATGGGCATTAATGAAGTTCTTTTCACAGAATTTAGAGATAGACTTATTTCATTGAAACCTTTTTGAACAAAGATCAAGTCATGAGAATAAGCTTAGTTGAGGCTGAGTATTGAAAGAAACTTAAGGGATATAAACTTGTACAATTTGGATTAAAAAATAGGTTGGGTAAAACTAAGGAAGGTGCTTTTGAGTAAAAGAATGAAGATTTGTCCACCCATGTACGAAAGAGTAGGAAGCACTGTGAACAAATTTTTGTCCCTATGAATTTATGTAAAATTCGTGAGGGGAAAAGGGCTCTCACAGGCCCTATTTGATTTCGAGGTAAGCCCTAAGCTCGGTGATAGGTTTTTGTTCTTGCAGAGATGCTCCCACCTTGAAATTGGTGAGGAATGAAGATGTATTCAGGATATCCAGTGTTGTATCTGATAAAATAAACTCGAGGATTGATACTACAAAGGACTCGTGTGTAAGGGGACTGAAAAAAGAGATGTATTCATTTAGAAGGAGACATTGCAGTTACTAAGATAACAACCCTAAGTCTTTAATACTTGCGCCAAGGAAGGAAAAGATTGAAATGATGTAGCATCATGAGATTTCAAAGATAGGCCATAGTCTTTGCTTTTATTGAAACTCAGATACAAGAGGAATGTGAGGCCGATATGAAGATTTTCAAGGAGTTCATGAAGTATTTTAAAGTGGAACACAATGCCTGCACAATACACATAAAATGATTACTGAATTTCCAATAAGCACAAGAAAATGAAAAGCTCAATCTAAAAAAGAAAGGAATGCACAACATGTATGGTGTCTTCTCCATCTAATATTGGACAGAAAGAAAGATCTTAAGGAAATGCATCTGATCGCAAATTTTTAGAAAGAGAAATGACAATAGCACATTAGGGAAGTACATTCTTCAGAAGGATGAATCGATGCAAGGCATTTGGAAGGCTAAGCCATACGATATGGTTTAGAAAGTTCAAATGCATTAAAGAATCAGATGAAGATAGCACGCTAGAGTATGAGGCAATAGCAAAACACATTGGCCGAGCAGAGGAATTAACTTGTGATGCAAATGAAGAAGATAAAATGGATATACCGATTGACAATAAACATTGAATGCTAAGAGGATAGTACAACGATCCTTCTAGCAAACCCTAGTGGCTTCGCGGTTGAGCAGTGAGCACTCCTGCATTACCGTAGGGGGTTTCAAGTAGTTGCACGAATGAGTAGTGGTAAGGTCTTAAATTTGTCAGCTGGAATGTGGTAAAATAAGTTATTTGTGGTGGTGCGGTAGAAAGTAAAATGGTGATGCAGAGAAGTGAAGTATTAAGGAGTGGGTCAAAATAATGAAATGAAATGATGGTAAAAGTTTAAAGTATTTTACAAATATTAAAAAATAAATGCACAAATACAAATTGAAATATTTTCACCAAGGCATTTTACAAATGGAGTCCAAAGAAAGATAATTGTTTTACCCATGGAAAGCGTTATTTATTTTGGGGGTGGAATATTTTTTGCCAATGTGATTAAAAAATGGGTAATTATTTTACTTAAGAAGTACTTTTAATTGCGAGGTGAAATAATTTTACCAAGGAAGTTATATGTAGGTGATTCTTTTATTTAATGGGTGAAAAGTGAAGTTTCCAACAAAGGAGGTTTACTATTAAATTAAAACGAAGATTGCAAAATGAAGATTATAGTCAAAATATTTAATTTTCCAAAAAGATAATTAATTAAATATTTTTTTGCCAAAGAATAAGAATATTGAAGAGATGCAACGAACAGGCGAAGAATCATAACTCTAAAATTACAATGTATATATGTAAAATAATATTGTATTAGAAGATTAGGATTACGAGATAGGGTTAGCCAGGAAAAGTAGGCGAGTAGGAGTAGCAACAATGTTTTTATCAAAAGAGACTCAGATGCATGTGTAAATTTTGAAGAAGTTAATGAAAAACTCTAATTCGGTCGCATTATGATGGTATCAATTGTTTTTTGAGTTAATTGAAGATATTATCAGGTTGTCTCCAAGGTTGATATTTCTCTGTTATTTAAATTGATATATCAAGTATATTTTCAATTTATCAATGCACATTTGTTGTACTCATGTGGTGTGATTAATTGGTTCTTTCAAGCAAAGATTAAATCCTTTTATTCATTCACAGTAACTTGGAAATGTCATTTAGATCATTAAGAAGAATATGGTAATTATACTTTTGCATGTTTATACAAGTTATAAACTAATGTTGATATGCCAAATAGTTTGAGTTTAAGTCAGGAGGAAGCCACTCATCTTAGGTTTTCATTTGACTCCATATACCCAAAAAGGAATTGGTCTCATATAATTCATCATTTAGTTTCATCCACCTCATTTTATTTTACATCTGTTAACTGAACATATTTACAAACTCCATCTTGATATTTCTTATACAATTATACCAAATAAGTTTACATCTTTCCACCCCAATTTCCATTGTGGATATATTACTTGAATAAGAAGCATAGATAGTCAAAGTCTGCTTCATTTGAATAGGTACACTCGGCTAGGTCTGGTAGTTCTTGAAGAGAAGAAGGTTCAAATTCATCATTTGGCCTTGTACGTTAGCCAAAAACATTGTGAGAGCTTGGCAACCTCTTGTGGTTCAAAATTGTGTTTTTGAGACCTAATAGTTTGGTGACTCCGCTGGGGAAAAACATCAAAAAATTTGGTTCCAACCTTTCCATTTAAAGAGTCAATATAAATTTCACATTTGGAGTGAGGAGATTCCGCTGGGGAAAATCACAAATAATTTCAAAAAAATCATTTTCCTACTTTTGGAAAAGTAGGTGGCGACTCTAGAAAAAACTTGATGAAGAATACTTGGAACAATACAATTTCTAATCAAAATGGGTTGTCTTCAAAGTGTAAAAGACCTCGTTGTTCTAACCCACCCACCTCAATACCCTACACACCACAGTCCAACCTATATCCATTATCATCAATTTGCACTGAATGTGGAACCTGTGATCCATCTTCAAAAGATAAGTCACAGTCTTTTAAAAGATTTTATGGCATAAGGAGACACAAAAAGGAATCTGGACGCTCTCTCTTCAACCAAATGGTGAAAATCTGTGTACAAATACCTATTAATTACAGGCCCAACACATCCATGTTTATTGAGCAGTTCATGAAAGTATATTGGCCTAATTCAATTCATTGGCCTGAGTCAGTAAAACCAGTCACTTTTGACCAAGTAGATGTGCTAATTGATATCATAGATAAGAAGAGGTATGAGGATGGTGCCAGTCACATCATTGGTGAATATGTAGAAATTGATCAATCAATGCAGAAAAATATGGACTCTCTCGAAAATACATATCAAAATCAGCTGCTTGAGGAGGAAGAAGATGAGTATGTACATACTCAAAGCCAAGACTCCATCACAGAAGCAGAATGTGGAATTCCCCCCTTTGATGCATTTCTTGACATAAGGAGATATGAAGGAGAAGATAAAAACTCTCTTTACAACAGGATGAAAAATATCTGTATGCAAATGCCTTCTCATTATAGGCCTACAAGACCCATGTTTGTTGCATAGTTTGTAAAAGCATGGAAGCCTGAAGCAGTTTATTGGCTAGATTGATCAAAATAATGTGCCTTTGACCAAGTGAATAAATTTATTGATTCCATACATGGGACAAGGTATATGGACACTGTCAACGATGAATCTAATAGTGATATCATGGATGATCAAACAATGCAACAAACAAAGGAAACATGTGCAATTAAGATTTCCAATGAAAATTATTCAGATTTGGAAGATGATGATGGTATGGAAGACCAATCTTACATCTTGGATGAGGACTGCAATGATGAGGATGTTCTTGAAGATACACTTCATGAGGAATACATTGGTCATAAAGCAAGTGAAGATGAATGAGTAGCTCCTACATTTTCATATCAATACCATGGTGATGCAATTAATGATGAAGAAGAGTTCATGGAAGATAGCTTTTGTGAGAGCCAAGATGAAGAAAATGTAGAATATGTCAATGAAGAAGAAAATCCACTTGACAAAGAACACATGACATATTCATTTGTAGTCAATAACCATGAGGACATGATTGATGAACAAGAAGATTGCACACTTGAAAGTGGTTTTGAATGTTTTTCAAAACCATTGTATGATCAAATAATAGAAGGATCTCAAATGACATCTTGCCAAGTTGTAACAGAAGGGGATTGTGTATCATGCCACAATAAAGAAGAGTTTGAGGACAATCATGTAAATCTTGATTTACAACAAGGAGATATTTTAAGCTCTTATGGAGATCAAGAAGAGGGAGAAAAAGTAGAAGATATGAAAGAAGAAACATGTTCACTCAGCAGTGAGCAAATTTCAGATTTGCTAACTCTTGAATACTAGAGATATGCACACAAGGATGATTCTAAAGTTTTGTGTCCAGTCTACATTTTCTTTGATAGTGAAAGTACTTTGTGTGATGATTCATATGACTCCATGTGCATTTCTCAAAGTGATGGAGAAACCTTTGAAGTTGATCAAGAATCTGTATCTATTCAAGAAAAGATATGTGATTTAGAAGTTTTGGGCTCATGTAGAGAAGACATTTATTTGCATACCATGGATGATAGAAATACAACATTGATTGGTTCAGATATGCATGAAAATATGAATCAGAACTTGGTATCATCTCTAAATGGTGATATGGAAGAAATGCAAAATGTTTCAGATTTGTTTGTCTCAAACAGTGTTGATATGATAGAGCTTTTAGATTTGTGTGAGAAGCATTCAAATGCTGAGATGAGTGACATAGATGATCATGATTGTTTCTTTTCCCATGCACATGAAAATTGTACTTCTTGGTTGCATAAATGGCCTCATAATGATTGCAAATTTCTTGTGCAAATCAATCTTAGCTATATGATGAACAATGAATGTTTTCAGCTTTCAAATCAGCAAGGATATCATTTCATGATGAATGACCCAGATCAGAATGGTGGAAGGAGTTGCAGGTATCTTTATGACAAAAAAAATGGCAAGGAAGATGACATGAGTGCTTTCAAGGGGAGTCCATTGAGATCAAATCAAAATAAGATTTATGACAGAGGGAAGTATAGATTTTTATTTTTTGGTGGTCTAGTGCCATCAGTTGTGTTGTGATCTTCAAATCTTACAAATCATGGACAAAGGCTTGTGGTCTGCTCTCCCAGAGGTCTGAATTCTTGCTATGCCCACAGGGGGCATACATCCCCAGACAGAGCCACTATTGGAGCCTAAAATTTCACATCAATTTTGATGAAATTTAAGGCTCCTATAATGAAAAAACTGATTTCAATACTCATAAATACAGTGATTTTGTGTTATACATAGAACAAATTTATTGAGAATATTTCATGATTCCCAAAAACAAAATTGGGCCTAATGACCCCTGTCAATATCCTCTATGCCTCTACCATAAATGGAAGCCTCAGAACAAGGTGTTGATTTCCATCAAAGTACAAAGGAGTGAAGGAATGTTGTCTCTTTTCAAAACCACATGTTAATTATATAAGGCACATTTTTTTGGTTACTTAAAGAATATAAACGAAAGGGAACTAATATTTCAAAACGTGGGTTGAATTGAAAAATCAGACATATCTGATTACTGCCAATAAAACAAATTAATAAAAGAAACAACTATGACAAGTAGGTAACTCAGTGATAGTGCAAATGAGGAAGACAAATATTGGAAAGTTAGTGGAGAACAGGGTATGTGTAGGATCATCATGGAAAAAATAGGCCCTTAAGTGGCAAAAAATTTAGAAAAATCAGAGTTAGGAAACTTGACATAAAAATTTGAATAAGTTATCTATATTATTTCAAAAATATGTAAGAATATAATCTGTAGCAAATTGAATGTATTTTCTAAACTACTAGGTTTGTTTTAAAAAAAAAACTATTTGGTGAAAATTTGAAATTTCAATGCAGTACTACTTGAATTTCAAGGAAAAAATAAGAAGTAGGTGTCTGTTTGACCACCCTAACCACAATAAAATGATAATTTTTTTATAAGATTTTATATATAAGTAGAGGACTCATGTCCCGATGTGATGCATATTTTTTAGTAATTTTTTTCCAAGTAAATAATTAATTATGAATTTTTTATTACAACTTTTTAAAATATAAAAACTCGTATGTCTGACCACCTTAAGTTGGTCAAAACTTAATGAAATTCATTTTTTCTTTTTTTAATCCTATAGTATGCGAAGCATAGAATGTGACGCATGTTTTGGATTCAAAAAATGTGACACCTTTTGAAAGCTATAGATATTTTTCAATCAACCTATCAAACAAGACTTTAGTTGTAATTCAAATAGAAAATGAATAATAATTACTTATTAAAGGGTAGGTGCATGAAGTTGGGTACCAATTTTCTGGCCACTTTTGATTTTTTTTTAAAAAACGCGCTCATGTTATAATGCGCACGCATTATTTCACGTTAAAAACAAAGAAAAAAGTGAAAGTACTTGCCTTGGAATACCAACCCAAAGGCTTGGAGGGCATTCCCAACAAGGCTGAGACGTGTTTTTGCAAATTCTACAATTTTTCACATAATCGGGTTCAGTGCTCACCATCAAGATTGCATCTGGTTCAATATCGACAAAATCGAACACATGGGTAATGTTAGGTTCTCTCTTAGCTATCCAACGATGTAATTTTTTTCAATTTTTGACAATGTCAAGCCTTTCATCCATAATTTCTTTTGTTTGTATGTCTATTTTTTGCCAAAAAGTAGTGTTTGGTGTTTTTTTTGTTATAAATTAACCGTTCATCAAAATTTCAAAAAAATTACATTTTTAGAAACTAGACTCTATTCTAAATTTTTAAAAAAAAAAGATAAAAAATCAATTATTTTCCAAAATTTGTAGGGGAAGCACTAACCAAAATTCTGCTTTTCGGAAGTTCCCACTTAGAAAATTAGTAAAAAATCAAATATTCATTAAAAAATTATTAGAAATTTTTGCATCAACCTGATGTTGTTAGCTAACTTCTGACATAGCGATTTTAAAAATACTACAAAAAATTTCACCATGCTCAGGTCGTACAAGAGTTGCTATGTTATGTTTTTCTGACAAAAACAACACCAATTTGTGTACATCCCTCTTTTGAACCCCTTAATCTCAAACATTTTCAAAATAAATTAGTAGTTTAGAAAGTAGACTCAGAGCACTTCGATCCTTGTTTTTTTTCCATCTCAAAATTTTGAGTGTAACTATCCTCAATTTCACGTCCAAGGTCAGCATTTCTTGATTTAAAAAAAAAGTGGCCACTTAAGCCCCCTTTTGGGAACCATCTTGGTGCACTTACCCTAAATTCAAAGTAAAGCATAATTTATATTAGTGGAAAGCTGAGAATCTCCTTTAAAACCCCTTTTTGTTTCATCAATTTTGGGTAAAAAAAAAGTCGTCAGCCACATACCCATCATATTGCCACTTTTTGGCCCATCATGATCTTGCACATACCCAACATATTCTTTGTAGGCACATACACCCAAAGTACCATTTTTTAGCATTCTAAGTTCCTACGCGTGTCCTTCGTATGATAAAACTTCGCCCACTGTCGAAGCCGCGGGCTGTGGAGCCATAGACAAAGACAAATAAGTTGCCTAACAGAATGTCTCAAAGGTGAGTCATCCCATCGAATGGAATAATTTCTAATGGTGGCACATAGAGGTATATGCCTTGCACTGTCAAGGCACACTATCAATATTCAAGCAAATGCAATACAGATTAATGGAAGAGAAATCACGTTAAGAGATTCAGGAAAAGGGGTCATGCATGAACAAGCATTAGAAGGGTGTTTCAATGAGATCAGATTCATGATTGAAGTTTAAAAGGTCTGAGTAAAGCACAATGGATAGGCACAGGTGAGAGAGAATAATGGACCTAGTTTAAGAAAAATTAATGTTTGCCAAATTTGTGTGGAAGGGGCTAAATTCCTATTTTCGATGTTGAAGATTGAAAGATCTTCCTTGTTACTGAGGAGGAACTCACAAAGGGATTGCGCCTTGTATTAGGCATTTAAAGATTTAAATAAATGCAAATAAAAGTGTTGCAGGAGGAATTATTTTGAAGGATGTGAACCGACTTCATGGTGTTCTTTGGGAGATTAATGGTGATGTTAAATGAAATGAATCTGAATATAGGCTATCACTATGATAATGTGCATCATATCATTTATTCTTACACACTTCCTTGGTGTGAATAAGAAAATGATACAGTGGGAAATTTATAGCCGCCATGATGATGGTTTTTTTTTACCCTCATATGTTGT
Organism: Sequoia sempervirens; assembly: GCA_007258455.2. Classification (NCBI taxonomy): domain Eukaryota; kingdom Viridiplantae; phylum Streptophyta; class Pinopsida; order Cupressales; family Cupressaceae; genus Sequoia; species Sequoia sempervirens. The sequence goes on from VDFB02086081.1 coordinate 326,167,887, forward strand.
GGATTATATTATAGACCAAGCTTTGGAACCAGCAAACATAGAGAGGAGTGTGACGCCTGGTATCGGGAGAACTACTTTTGCAAGACTAATAAATTTTGATGCTTGGTTTCACAAAAATTGAGGTTACTGCTAGCGACAACCATGGGAATGATAGAAATAGGTATGGGAGGATCAAATGATTCTATGGTGCAAGGTAAATGGATCATTTTTCTCACCAATCAAAGCCTTTTGTGGTTGTTGAAGCAAACTTAGGACGTGGATTTAAACCCAACTTTGGAGCTTTAATCACTATATAGCTGTGAAATGCAAAGGATGCATCTGGAACTTGAAGAAGACACTGAAATATAGGGTGCGCAATAGAATGAAGAAAGTTCTCTCTCATAAATAAAGCCATCGAAGATTAGGGTAAGAATCTTGTGGAAATGCATCAATCAATGAGGAGACCAATGGAGCCAATTCAGAAGTGTCTGCAAGGCGTAATGATAGGTTCCTACGTTAATACACTAAAACCCTAGAACATAGTGAAGCAAAAAGCATCGGCGAGACATATACAATTGGAGTAAGATCTTTGGATCCCTCTGATAGGGCAAGTCATACTGATGAGGTTCTTCGAGGAGAGTCTCACTGACGACCAAAGACCATACTTCATCGGTGAGAAAATCACAATCGATGGAAGAAATGAAAGTCTCCTCGCCTATTCAAGTCACTCCGATACTCTAATGCACGGGAAGAACATTATTGAAGTATTTTCATTCGATAAAATGCAATATGGAACGGGTGAAATAAAAAAAAGTGGGAACTATATAGATAATGGTAAAATAGGAGTAATAAAACTTTACACTCAATAGGGTAAAAAAGTTATAAAGTATTTGCATGAGAAGTGGAATATTTTTATCAATGGGATTATTTTAATAAAGGTGCAATCACGATATTTTATTGAAAGGATATTTAAAGTGCAAATGTTTTCACTGGAGTAAAACATTCCTCTCGAGAGTTTAAATCATTTGAAAAATCATGAAGAGGGTAACTATTTCACTTGAGGAATAATTAAATCGGGTGAAATATTTCAACCACATGAGATATAAGCGAAATATTTTTCATTGAAGAAGTTACGAAAGCGGGTAATTAGTTTTAATTTAAGAGGTGAAGAGTGAAGATTGTTAGCAAAGGATAATTACTGGAATTGATTTTTCATGAAAATGCAAAAATAGAGATTAAAGTTAAAATATTTAATTTTCCAAAGGCAACTAATTAAATATTTTATTTTGCAGAGAATAATTAAACGAAGAGCTGCACCGAAAAGAAGAGCTACAACAAACAAATGTGAAGAGTCATAACCCTAGAAGATGTAATGTATATATGCCAGACGAAATCTAATGGATCATTATTAGAAATGAGATTAGAATTAGGAGTTAGAAAAAGGAGAAAATCAAAATAGGGGATGCATGTAATGTAAATTTTTTTTTGAAGCAAATCAATGGAGATAATGTTTTAAACTGGAGAAATCCTTTCTTGGTGTTCAATTGTTGTGATGCGATTATTGATATTTTTTATCTGGTTGTCTCTAACTTGAGGTCTTTTAATTATTTAAATCAGTATATCAAGAATATTTCTAATTTATCAAAATGTATTCTCATTTTGTGTGATTTAATCAATTGGTGTCTGCAAGTCAGATTTAAATTCTTTTGAATGAATCATAGTGGTTTAAGGATTTCTTTTGGATAATTGAAGAAGAGCCTAGTAAGAAAATATTCCAACATAATTTATGCAAGTCATAAATTTAGTGAAGTTTTATGCCAATCATAGAACCTCATTCTCAAGTGCCTAGCAACTAGAGTTAAGCCAAAAAAGGGAAACACATATCATTCTTGATTTTTTTACTCCATTTGCCATGTGGATAGAAGGCACTGATTTGTCACACCCCAGAAAATAAATTTCATAAAAACAAAATATATATACACTTTTATTTTTCATACAGTAGGAGTAAAAGAAACTAGCAAGCTATCATCTATTGCATTTATGCCATTGTGATAGATCCATCAATTCAATCAACTCATCTAAATCTTCTTCAATTATAAAGGTGCACCCGCTGAGGTCTGGCAGAGCCTGAAGAGAAGAAGGTTCAAATTCATCATTTGGCCTTGTACGTTAGCCAAAAATTTTGTGAGAGCTTGGCAACCTCTCATGGTTCAAACCTGCATTTTTGAGACGTAACATCATGAAGGCTCTGTTCTTTGATATTATGTATTCTTGTTATTACTTTAAATGATCATCATGCCTGAGTGCTATCATGACAAGGTGTTTGTATTTTCCAAATGCAACATTGGAATATTAGTCCTACTTGTAATCCATAAGAGCTTCATCTGTATATTCTTTTGTGAGATTAGCAGGGTTGTCATGCATGTTTGTTTCACTGTGAATAGTACCATGGAATGTCAACACCATAGATATGTAGAGATGACCCTTGTTTTGCATTGAAACTCCAAGTTGGAAATGATTTGAGTAGGGATCTTACTGCCAATCATGGTAGTCCTATAGCATCCTTTGACATTATACATTGAAAGAATAATGCAAGAAATGATATATTGCATTATTGTGTTACACTCAATGCATCCTTTGATGGTTTTAAAAGGATCCTAGCAACATATGTAACCTTGAAACTTAACTGGCTTCCCTATGTGACCATCAAATACACTTGAGCTCCTTGTGCTTTGAAACTCTTTGTGATTGAAGACTTCTACTGTACTTTCTCATGACCCATAGCTGCTATTGCTTTGGAGACTTGACCCTAGAGATTGGGGACTAACTTTTCATTGATGGGCATCTTCAACTCGGTATGTTTTCAATGTTCTTGATAGTAGCCTACTTTCACCACTGTGTTTATTTCTTTCACTGCCCTCTCTTATTATCATGACATCTTGGCATCAAAATATCATTAAATCATATGATGTTCATGCTGATTTCATTTCATTTTCCCAATCTTGGATACTAGAATTCTGTTATTTATATTCAACTCTTTTTTTGGGATGCCATCTAAGATTCTCATGTTTGCATTATTTTACATGACTGTGTTTAAATGTAAATGGCTTCCCCCAAAGGTTTGTTACTTTTCAACATTCTTGCTTTGTCCTTAAATGAAAGCATTGTGGCAACAACCTACTTGACCATTTGAAAGCAACAATACATATGAAAGAAAGATGCTTATCCTAGATACAAAAGAAAAAATGTTTAGTACCTTTTTCTTCTCAAATTGAGCATCTTTTAACATTGCTTCCTCCTGTATGGTTACTTGATGTATATGGATGATCGTTTGAATGTAAGAAACCAAGCTTGAAGTACTATCTCTTTAATGCAAGATGATTGTGACTTTTTTTTTTTTACTGCATTGATTGAAGCTTAGTGGTTGTTCCTTGCATCATGACTACTCCAATCTTCATGATTTCTCTAACAATTGCTTGCTTCCCCCAAACGTTTGTTAATTGGTCCTCACAATCATCTAGGTCCTTTTGATCTTGTGCAACAAACTAACACAATATCCTCTTTATTTACTCTTACTGGGTAGACATGTATTATTTATGACAGTGACCTGAAAGCTCACCATCCTAAGTGATGTGTGGTTGTCCAATAGGATTGAGGTGAGATGAGTTGGATAGTTTCTTTCATTCAGCAATGCATGACTGTCCCTATTCCTTCTTGCTACCCCATATGAATCATGATGGTTTCAGGCATGACTTGATGTCTCCATTATTTTAAGAGATGCATAATTGAACTTGATGCATCATAGAAAACATTTACTTCTTTAATAAAATGGATCTTGGATCCACTTAAGAAGATTGAAAGACATATCTAGCAAAGTACACCTTCCTTTTGACATGATGGCAGCATATTGATTGATTCATTGTGAAAAGATGGAGTGTGACTCTCTTGATAGTTCACATTATTTGTTGCATCTTTTGAATCTGATAATGAAAGTTGATCAACTAGTGTGATTCTATATTGATTTAATGCATCAATAATTGAACTTGATTATCAATTTGATCAAGTTGCTCAATTTCCTATTCTTCCTGAAATGCAATAGAGCAACATGTTGGGTTCAACCCTCGTGAGAGCCACATTTTACTCCACGTGTTGTAATTAGTTGAATCAAAATAGTAACAAGACTTGTCCTAAATCTGCACAAGGAACAAACTAGTTAGATAAACAAAGCATATCATAGGTGTGTTTGATCACTCTTTTCTTGTTTTCCTATACACTTATGGTATGCTACTATTTTAATGCTTATGGACATTTGATTACATGTTTATTGATGTTTTGCACATATTTTGATCAAGGACCTTTCATTGCTCTAACAACACTATTTTTTCAGATGCAGGAAACCTAGGAGTAGCAAGGAGAGCATCAAACGGAAGTAGGGCAGTGAGAGGGCCGAGATGATACAGGACCAAGCCAACAAGATTCATGTGCAATGACAGGTCCCTTTTCATTTTATGTGCAATTTCTTTTCTGTTATCTATAGGCGTATAATCCTTTCTTTATAAGCATTAGAATAGTTATTCCCTTGGCTTGTGAGGGATATTATATGCTTATGATCATCAATAAAGATTATATTTGCAATACATGTTGGTTCTCTCTCTTATTTGTATGTAATTGCAAAACTGGAATAAATGCAATATGTTTTGACAATCTCCTTTATGCACATTAATGAACTTAGTAGAACATGATGTATCTTTTAATGTTTAAATGAAAAGACAAAAGAATAAACAATAAGTTACTTGATTTTAGCTGGAAGCCAAAATTAGGTAACAAATAGCTTCAATTGATTGAATGTTGATTACATTAATTTTGTAATACATAACTTTTAAATGTGACAAGTTGGCATAGTGAAATAAAGCCAAAGTTGCAATTTTAATGCAATAAATTGATAAAAATGCCACAAAAATCATGGAGGGCATGGAAAATTGAAGGAATATGGTTTTAAAAACTCCCCATAATTATCCCTAAAAAGTAGGAGCTGAGGAGGTGGGTATCCAGGCCTACTTTTTGCATTTTTCCTTTCTAGGAGATAAGGAAGGAGTGGGTAATTGTAACTCCAATCTTTATTGGAGAGTTATGACAAATAATTTATGAGGATTTTATTTTTGGATTTTTTGAGGTTATTGGGAAGCGAAGAAGGTGGGTGTACTATTCAAGGAGAGAAGGGGGAGATGAAATGAAAACAATTTCATTCCGGGTGAAGAAAATAGTGAAGAATCTCATTGAGATGAGAAGAAATTTGAAGAGGATTTGAAGGAGATTATAAAGGGAGACATGGTATTCTCAAAATCATTTCATTTTTCTATGTATTGTGGGTTTTAAATGATATTCTACAGCCATGGAGAGTTCTAGGAATTCAAAGTGAAGATGTTGTGTTGCAAGTGGAGGATATGGTTGCATTGAGCATATTAAGCTTCAAGAAACCACATAATCTGAGAGTTTTATTTTAGTTCATCATTTTTGATGCATATATGATGTTAGATTGGACATATTTTGTTTTCCATTAGTCCATTAGTGACTGAAAATAATCTTTATAATTTTTATTCGTTGAATGGAAACTATTTGTTGCAAGTTGCAACCCAAGTTCTAAAAACTATTTGCAAGTATGTCAATTGTTTGATTAAATGTTCGTAAGGATTTTAAGAGAGATATTTGAGGGATTTTGAATGGTTTTGAATCCATTTACATCAATGGCATCAGAGAAGAAGATTCTGAGTGTGCAGGTAGATTTGCTGAAAGGAGGCAGTTTGCACAAGGATTGAGCTTGTAGGTATTCTAGAAAATGTATGGAAGAGGAGCCCAATGTGGTAGGGGTAGAGGTAGAGGAAGAATGGAAAAATTTGTCCATGGTGATGATTTTAGAGCTTTGAGAAGACAATTGGGAAAAATACAAGAAGAAATAAGAAGAGGGTTTGCACATAGAAGAGAACCAGAGAGTGATGAAGAAGAAGAAGAAGCCTCAGAGAATGCCAACCTGACAAGTGAGCAAAGAGATGCAACTATAGTAGCTGCAAATGATCCATTTTTGAGAGCCCTTTCAAAGGTTGGAAAAATGCCAAAGATTGATGTTCCTACCTTTAATGGTAATTTAAATCCAGAAGAATTGATAGATTGGATTAATGATATGGAGGAGTATTTTGAATTTGAGGAAATCGAGGACCTTGATAAAGTAAGGTTTACAAAAACTAGATTAAAGGGTCATGCTTCTATTTGGTGGAGGGAGATTTAGTTGCAAAAAGGAATAAAAGGGAAGGAGAAAATAAAAAAGTGGGACAAAATGGTTGAGAAAATGAAAAGGAAGTTTATTCTAGTGGATTATGAGCTAGATTTGCTCAAGAGAATGCAAGGTTTGAGACAAGGAAGTAAGAGTATGAAAGAGTACACATAAAAATTCCATAAAATTCTTATCAGAATTGGACATTCAGAGGAAACCAAGGAAAAGGTTACAAGATACATAAATGGGTTGAGACGGAACATTCAGGAAGAAATGGCACTTGTTAGAGTTATGACAATGGAGGATGCTTATCAAATAGCATTGAAGATTGAAGAAATAATGAACAGGAGGTCTGAAAATAAGCAAAGAGGAAAGGGAAAAAATAATTTGCAGCAGTAGGAGGATCAAATTGGAGACACTAAGGGCAGCAAGGAAGGAAGAGGGGAGAGTTTAAATCAGACCCATGATCAAAGTTTCAGAGGAAGAGGAAGATTAGGTAAAGGATTTGGAAGAGGAAGTTATAAATTAACGTGTTTCAAATGTGGAGAAGAAGGAAATAAATATTATGAGTGTACAGAACAAGAGAAGACAAATAGGAGGATAAAAAATAATGCAAGGGTAGAAAATGTGAATGAGGAAGATGCTAAGTCTTCACACTTAGAAGAGGGAGAGAGTGGAGAAACACTTGTTTCAAGAAGAGTCTTGATGAACGAGGGAAAAGAACTTGATCAAAGGAGAAGGTTGTTTAGAATGAGATGCAAATGTGAAGGTAAAGTTTGTAATGTTATTATTGATGGTGGTAGTACTAAAAATCTTGTTTTTGAAGAAATGGTGAATAAGTTGCAGTTGAAAAGGAGAAGACACCTGCATTCATACAAGATTGCTTGGTTACAAGATGACCGCAAAGTTTTGGTAAATGAACAATGTATGGTAAAGTTTAAGATTGGCGATTATCATGATGAATTATTATGTGATATAATGTATATGGATATTTTTCATGTGTTAGTGGGAAGAACTTGGTAGTTTGACAAGTGTGCAGTGCATGATGGGTATGCCAATACATACTCTCTAACAAACGATGAAATCAAACACAAGTTGAAGCCCTTGAATAAGGAGGATGGGAAGGTATGTCATAGCATTGGAAATTTTTTGGTTAATGGAGTTAAACATTTCATAAAAGAGGATGAAGATGAAGGTTTTGATTTGCTAATGCAAGTTGCAACAGTATTGATGGCATACAAGAGAGGTAAAATGAAGGTTTCAGTGGAGAAAGAAGAAGAGGTAAAATTTGTTTTTTGTAAGAATGATGTTAAATCTGATTTATTTGAGTATGATAAAAGTGATTTAGAATATTATGTTGCAACAAGGAAATGCATTGGTAAGTGAAAGAACTATGGTTGAAAGTGAGGAAGGTTATGAGAAGGAGAACATTGAGTTGTTTGGTGAACTTCACTTTGCATCATTTCTTGACTTATGTGATAAAGAGATTGGTATGAATGATAGTTTATTATATATTGGAGAGGATAAATATTTTTGATTGTGTTACTAATTTTGATGAGAATGCAGAGGATGAAGTGATTGCAATTGAAAACTATCTTTTAGAAGGCATGGAGGAGGAAGAGCATAGTGTTGTAACCGAGGTTGATGATGAACAAGTGGTTGCAACAATAACAAAGATAGAGGTAATGCATGGATTTGATTACTTGCATGATGATGAAGAAGCTAATGCCTATATTTTTACAGAATTTCACAGTGTAGGTTGGTGGGAGATAAATTATGTGAAGAAAGGGAGGAGAGGAAGAATGAAGGATGGAAGAGATATCAAATTTTAGGGATATGTAAGGAAGAATGTTCAGGTGGATAAGGTGGGGAGATGGATTCAGAAAGAGCATGGAATCCACAAATATTTATGAGTCATGCTCATGAAACATTTCTTTCTACCTGGGGTGTCTAATGCAAGAGCATCCTAGGCGAATGAGCAATCAAAATCAACCAAAAAAAAAAGGAGGTTTAGTTTTCTTTATGCATTTTTAATTTTGGTGTCAGATTATGTGGTTGGAAATTCATGTTTAATAGCTTCAATTGATTGAATGTTGATTAAATTAATTTTGCAATACATAACTTTTAAATGTGACAAGTTGGCATAGTGAAATAAAGCCAAAGTTGCAATTTTAATGCAGCAAATTGATAAAAATGCCACAAAAAGCATGGAGGGCATGGGAAATTAAAGGAATATAATTTTAAAAAATCCCCATAATTATCCTTAAAAAGTAGGAGCTGAGGAGGTGGGTATCTAGGCTTGCTTTTTGCATTTTTCCTTTTTAGGGGAGAAGGAAGGAGTGGGTAATTGTAACTCCAATACTTATTGGAGAGTTATGAAAAATAATTTATGAGGATTTTATTTTTGGATTTTTGGAGGTTATTGGGCAGCCAAGAAGGTGGGTGTACCATTCAAGGAGAGAAGGGGGAGATGAAATGAAAACAATTTCATTCCTGGTGAAGAAAATGGTGAAGAATCTCATTGAGATGAGAAGAAATTTGAAGAGGATTTGAAGGAGGGTAAAAAGGGAGGCATGGTATTCTCAAAAGGCTTAATTTTTTCTGTGTATTGCAGGTTTTAAATGATATTCTACAGCCATGGAGAGTTCCAGGCATTCAAAGTGAAGATGTTGTGTTGCAGGTGGAGGATATGGTTGCATTGAGTAGATTAAGCTTCAAGAAACCACATAATCTGAGAAGTTTATTTTAGTTTATAATTTTTTATGCATATAGGATGTTAGATTGGACATATTTTTTTGTCCATCAGTCCATTAGTGACTGAAAATAATCTTTGTAATTTTTATTTATTGAATGAAAACTATTTGTTGCAAGTTGCAACCCAAGTTTTGAAAACTATTTGCAAGTATGCCAACTATTTGATTAAATGTTTGTGAGGATTTTAAGAGGGTTATTTGAGGAATTTTGAAGGGTTTTGAAGCCCTTTACATAAGTGGTATCAAAACAAAAGATTCTGAGTGTGCAGGAAGATTCGTTAAAAGGAGACAATTTGCACCAGGATTGAGCTTGTGGGTATTTTGAAAAATGTATGGAAGAGAAGCCCAAGGTGGTAGGGGCAGAGGTAGAGGAATAATGAACAACTTTGTCCTTGGTGATGATTTTAGGGATTTGAGAAGAAAAGTGGAAAAAATCCAAGAAGAAATAAGAAGAGGGTTTGCACAAAGAAGAGAACCAGAGAGTGATGATGAAGAAGAAGTCTCAGAGAATGCTAGCCTGACAAGTGAGCAAAGAGATGTAGTTGTAGCAGTTGCAAATGATCAATTCTTGAGAGCCCTTTCAAAGTTTGGAAAAAGGAAAAAGATTGATGTTCCTACCTTTAATGGTAATTTAAATCTAGAAGAATTGATAGATTGGATTAATGATATGGAGGAGTATTTTGAATTCAAGGAAATTGAGGACCCTGATAAAGTAAGGTTTGCAAAAACCAGATTAAAGGACCATGCTTCTATTTGGTGGAGGAAGATTTAGTTGGAAAGAGGAAGAAAAGGGAAGGAGAAAATAAAAAAGTGGGACAAAATGGTTGAGAAAATGAAAAAGAAGTTTATTCCAGTGGATTATGAGCTAGATTTGCTCAAGAGAATGCAAGGTTTGAGACAAGGAAGCAAGAGTGTGAAAGAGTACACGGAAGAATTCCATAGAATTCTTATTAGAACTAGACATTTAGAGGAAACCAAGGAAAAGGTTACAAGATACATAAATGGGTTGAGACTAAGAAATTAGGAAGAAATGACACTTGTTAGAGTTATGACAATGGAGGATGCTTATCAAATAGCATTGAAGATTGAAGAAAGAATGAATAGGAGGTCTAAAAATAAGCAAAGAGGAAAGGGTAAAAATAATTTCCAGCAGTATGAGGATCAAATTGGAGACACTAAGGGCAACAAGGAAGGAAGAGGGGAGAGTTCAAATCAGACCCATGATCAAAGTTTTAGAGGAAAAGAAAGATCGGGTAGAGGATTTGGAAGAGGAAGTTATAAATTAATGTGTTTCAAATGTGGAGAAGAAGGACATAGATCTTATGAGTGTCCAAAAAAAGAGAAGACAAATAGGAGGATGGAAAATCATGCAAGGGAAATGAATTTGAATGAGGAAGATGCTAAGTCTTCACACTCAAAAGAGGGAGAGAGTGGAGAAACACTTGTTTCAAGAAGAGTCTTGATGAAAGAGGGAAAATAAACTAATCAAAGGAGAAGGTTGTTCAGAATGAGATGCAAATGTGAAGGTAAAGTTTGTAATTTTATTATTGATGGTGGTAGTACTGAAAATCTTGTTTCTAAAGAAATGGTGAATAATTTGTAGTTGGAAAGGAGAAGACACCTGCATCGATACAGAATTGCTTGGTTGCAAGATGATGGCAAAGTTCTGGTAAATGAACAATGTCTGGTAAAGTTTAAGATTGGTGATTATCATGATGAAGTATTATGTGATATAATGTCTATGGATGTTTGTCATGTGTTATTGGGAAGACCTTGGAAGTTTGACAAGTGTGCAGTGCATGATGGGTATGCCAATACATACTCTTTGACAAAGGATGGAATCAAACACAAGTTGAAGCCATTGAATAAGGAGGATGGGAAGGTATGTCATAACATTGGAAATTTTTTGGCTAATGGAGTTAAACATTTAGTGAAAGAGGATGAAGATGAAGGTTTTGATTTGCTAATGCAGGTTACAAGAGTATTGATGACATACAAGAGAGGTAAAAAAAAGGTTTCAGTGGAGAAAGAAGAAGAGGTAAAATCTAATTTTTGTAAGAATGATGTTAAATCTGATTTATTTGAGCATGATAAAAGTGATTTAGAAGATTATGTTGCAGCAAGGAATGCATTAGTAAGGGAAGGAACTATGGTTGAAAGTGAGGAAGGTTATGAGAAGGAGAACATTGAGTTGTTTGGTGAACTTCCCTTTGCATCATTTCTTGACTTCTATGATAAAGAGATTGGTATGAATGATAGTTTATTGTAGATTAGAGAGGATAAATCTTTTGATTGTGTTACTAATTTTGATGAGAATGCAGAGGATGAAGTGATTGTAGCTGAAAATTGTCTTTTAGAAGGCATGGAGGAGGAAGAGCATAGTGTTGTAACCGAGGGTGATGATGAACAAGTGGTTGCAGCAAACAAAGATAGAGGTAATTCATGGATTTGATTACTTGCATGATGATGAAGAATGTAATGTATATATTTTTCTAGAATTTCATAGTGTAGGTTGGTGGGAGATAAATTATGTGAAGAAAAGGAGGAGAGGAAGAATGAAGGATGGAAGAGTATAAAATTGCAAGATATGTAAGGAAGAATGTTCAAGTGGATAAGGTGGTGAGATGGATTCATAAAGAGCATGGAATCTACAAATTTTTATGAGTCACGCTCATGAAACATTTCTTTCTACCTAGGGTGTTTGATGCAAGAGCATTCTAGGCGAATGAGCAATTAGTATCAACCAAAAAAAAAGGAGGTTCAATTTTTTTATATGCATTTTGAATTTTCGTGTGGGATTATGTGGTTGGAAATTCATGTTTAATAGCTTCAATTGATTGAATGTTGATTAAATTAATTTTACAATACATAACTTTTAAATGTGACAAGTTGACATAGTGAAATCAAGCCAAAGTTGCAATTTTAATGCAATAAATTGATAAAAATTCCACAAAAAGCATGGAGGGCGTGGGAAATTGAAGGAATATGGTTTTAAAAACTCCCCCTAATTATCCATAAAAAGTAGGAGCTGAGGAGGTTGGTATCCAGGCCTGATTTTTGCATTTAGTCTTTTTAGGAGATAAGGAAGGAGTGGGTAATTGTAACTCCAATCTTTATTGGAGAGTTATACAAAATAATTTATGAGGATTTTATTTTTGGATTTTTGGAGGTTATTGGGCAGCCAAGAAGGTTGGCGTACCATTCAAGGAGAGAAAGGGGAGATGAAATGAAAACAATTTCATTATAGGTGAAGAAAATAGTAAAGAATCTCATTGAGATGAGAAGAAATTTGAAGAGGATTTGAAAGAGGGTAAAAATGGAGGCATGGTATTACCAAAAGGATTGGTTTTTTCTATGCATTAAAGGTTTTAAATGATATTCTAAAGCTAGGGAGAGTTTCAGGCATTCAGAGTGAAGATGTTGTGTTGTAGGTGGAGGATATGGTTGCATTGAGCGGATTAAGCTTTAAGAAACCACATAATATGAGAAGTTTATTTTAGTTTATCATTTTTTCTGCATATAGGATGTTAGATTGGATATATATTCCTTTCCATCAGTCCATTAGTGACTGAAAATAATCTTTGTAATTTTTATTTGTTGAATGAAAACTATTTGTTGCAAGTTGCAACCCAAGTTCTGAAAACTATTTGCAAGTATGTCATTTGTTTGCTTAAATGTTTGTGAGGATTTTAAGAGGGTTATTTGAGGATTTTTGAAGGGTTTTGAAACCATTTACATCAAAAAATATATGGTGCACTAGAGGAGAGAGTCCTCTTCAAAAGGGTATAATTTGTTTCTTGAAAATGATTAAAAAAATAGACAATAGTTGACGTCCCATGAAAACTATCAAATTCTGACAAGTTTGAATTTAAAACATTATTACGAGAAAAATATACATCAATTTTTTATTTTTTTTCCATGCACTAGATATTGAAGTTACTTATTTGGAGAAAAAAAATCAAGGAAAAATGAAGTTTTTTCAATTTGTTTCTTGATGTCTCGTGAGCATCACTTTTTTTTTTTCTGAAATTTTTAACATTCCAAAATTTGTTCTTAAATTGATAAAAATAATGAAAACAAGTTTTAAAAAATATGAAAAATTACAAGAATAAACTCCATCAAAAGTTCTACATTTCATTAGTTTACATCATTTTGAAATTCAAAACATAAAGACCACTTTTATGTGGTCGAAGTTCAATTTTTTTTGTTGTTGGCTGATTCCATTATAAAGTGTGACACAGGTTTTTCCTTTTACCCTCACATGATAATTTCTCCCCCTTTTAAATCAATGCAAAATGATAAAAAAAAATTGTAGTGATCTCCCCCTTTGACACTGAACCAAAAGACTTGCTCTGAATACTCCCCCTTAGGAGTACACCCAACTAAATCAACAACTCAATGCCAAAACATGACACTACCTACTCCCCCTGAGAGGTAGCCATCAACATCAATACATAAAGGAGATAGATCCATAGATCCACTGTATTGATGCATCTCCATATGCATCTAGTTCAAGAAAGGAGGGGCAATAACCCCCAAGTTCTCCCAAAGATACTCAAAAGTATCTTTAGGAAGAGCCTTAGTAAATATATCAGCAATTTGATCCTTTGTAGGTACATACTCAAGCTTCACTTCATTCTTCATAACTTTTCTCTCAAAAAGTGATACCTGATAGATATATGTTTTGTACTTGAATGCATCACTAAATTCTTTTAAATGTTAATTACACTTGTATTGTCACAGAAGATAGATATAGGCTGGTCATACACAACTCTGATATCCTTCAATGTTTGTTTCATCCACAATACCTATGCATAGCATAATGCTGCTGCAATATACTCAGCCTCTATAATAGATAAAGAAACTGAATCCCATTTCTCACTCAACCATGACACCAATCTACATCCAAGAAAGAATGCACTACCACTTGTACTTTTCCTATCATCAACACAACCAACCCAATCTGTATTTGTATAAGCACTTAATGTGAAACCAGTATCCTTAGGATACTACAAGCCATAATCCATAGTGCCTCTTAAGTATCTAAATATCCTCTTCATTGTTGCAACATGTGTTTCTTTAGGATCTTCTTGAAATCTAGCTACAAGAAAAAATGCATGCATCATATCCATTCTAGTAGTAGTTAGATATAGCAGTCCACCAATCATACATCTATACTTGCTCTAATTAGCCTTAGGAGAATCATCATCTTTACTTGATTTACAACTAGTCACCATAGGAGTACATACTAGTTTGGAGTCATCCATTCCAATCTTCTTCAACATCTCTTTGACATACTTAGACTGTAAAATGAATATCCCATTATCTGTTTGATTGATTTATAGCCCAAGAAAGAAATTCATCTTCCCAAACATTGAAATTTAAAACTCTCTCTACATTTCCTCTACAAACTTCTTACACATAGCCTCATTTTCACCAAAGATAATATCATCCACATATACTACTACTATCAAGATTTTGTCTTCCTCAATTTTAAATTAAAGATTACTATCTACGGTGCCCTTACTGAATCCTTGTTGTATCAAGTATTTTTCCAATCTTGCATAGCAAGCTCTGGGAGCTTGCTTCAATCCATATAGTGCCTTCTTCAACTTATATACCATATCCGATTGATTTGACAACTAAAATATTTTTGATTGTTTCATGTAAACCTCTTCTTCCAATTCTCCATTCAGAAAAGTAGACTTCACGTCCATCTGATAAAACTTAAATAATTTATGTGCTACAAATGCCAAAAACATTTCGATAGATTCCATCCTAGCCATAGGAGCAAAAGTATCCTAAAAGTCTATACCTTCTTGATGTAGGGGCATCAGGAGCCTCGTAAGCTTAATTTTGTCATTTTTGAGTTTTTAGGTTGATGGTGTGTTTTAGTGTTTAATAAGGTCATTTATGACCATTTAGAATCATATTAATCCATTTTTGAAGTGTTTTGGGTCGTTGGTTTAAAAGTTGTTAATGTTGCTAAAAATTGTCAAAAAGTTGCTAAAAAGTGTCATGCAACTTTAGAAAGGTGGAAAAAAATAAAGAAAATGGTTACATGCAAGCAAGAAATGATTAAAAACCATTGGAATTTATTTTAAATGCATAAATACACCTTCCAAAATTCAAGTAGGGGATTGGAGAATTGATATTGTAGTTTTGAGTTAATGAAAAGAAGCTTTTTTTGACGTTTCTCAATGTTTCAGTCTGTTCTTCTTTATTGTACAGCCTATACAGCCAAATTAATGATTTTAAAATGGTTGGGATGTATGGTCATGTGAATCCTCTTTCTTTTAGTTTTTGTGGCAATGAATTTCATTGAGTTTTGTGTAAGATATGGCCATTTTGGTTGAGGCTGCCCTATTCTAACAATGTTTTCCAAAATTTGCAGTCTAAAAACATGCTAGTATGACCATGTATGTTATAGTACAGAACTGAAACCAATTCTAAAAGTTGAGGGCATGAGTCTAGTTTTATATGCTTTTGGTTTGAAATTTTTTGATTAAGTTTTGAATGAGTTATGCCATTTTTGGTGAGAGCAGGTTTGTGGCTGGCCTAGGGTTTCCAACAGATGAAATAATTGCATAAATTTTTATTGCACCATTGAAATTTCATAAAATTTTGTGAAAAGTTCTATTTTGATAATATCTAAAAACCCTTTAAAGGATAGTTCATAGTTTTTAAATTTCATGGAGTTATTAATGTCATTTTGCTTGCATTTGTTTGAAAAATAGTCAAGAACCCAAGTTCAATGAAGGCTTGATGAAATCTATGCACTGTGTGATGAAGGTTGGATGCGAAATCATGGTAGTATGTTGTTAAAGGTCTTACAAAGTCTAAAAAATAATGTTACATGCTGTCCCTTTGTTGTTTTCCTTGGTGGTGTGCCATTAGGCTTGTGAGCAAGTTACCAAAGATGAACAAACTAGCACTTTTGCATCATTTGTATTGAAACCCTATTTGAATGTGTCAAGTAGTCTTGTTGTGAGTCCTTCCTCTGCATCATTTTGGTATCAAAGCTAGAATACCCTGAGAGTGCAAGGAATGCTCTAGGATAAGAGAGTTGTGAGAGAAAGTTTGTTGCAAGCATGAAAGAGAGTTGGTGACTTATATCCTCCAATAGTGATGAAACTGGGTAGAAGGTGTGTAGATTTATTCCACTAAGAGGAAGTGGGTAGAAGAGGTCTTGGAGAGTGCTTCTTCTAGAATCTTGTTGGGTAGAGGATCGTTGTGTGTGTGAAGGTATTGGGATACCAAAAGAATGGAAATGTTGAGGAGCATAATCCATGAAGACTCAAAGAGTAAGAAGTTTCCAAGCAAGCAACAAGAGATGAGAAGAGAAAGGAGTGAGATGAAGAAAGATGAGAAGGAAAAACAAGTAAGTATTCAACAAGAGATAATAGGGTTGCAACAAGATTTGGAACAATTAAAACATTTGAAGAAAGAATGCAGAGTATAGTAACAAGTGCATGGAGTTGGAACATCACCATTCACAAAATTGTCAAGTGGTCGATAAAGGAAATTACGGAAAGAAGAAAGAGGCAAAAATTGAGAAGGAAGATAAAAAAAGTAGTCAAGATGATGGAAGAGCCAAAGCCATCCAAGGAAGAGGAAAAAGATGAAGAAAATGAGTCCATTGAGACTCAAAATTTTGTTTCTAACAATATTTGTGAGTATGTGTTTATAGGTGCAGCAGATGGAGATGAAGATGGAAAAGAGTATAAAGAAGAAGGAGAAGTGAATGTAGTGTATAAATAATTTTATGCAAATGTAGCACAATATGGTGAAGAAGATGTTGCAAAAACAATAGAGGTACTGGTTGTATTTTCTAATTTTGTGGATGATGAATATGTTGACAAATTATATTCAAATGATGAAGATGAAGATATGAACAGTGGTAATACGGCATATGAACAAGAAATAGATTTTTTGAACCTTGAAGTTTAGAATATGCTAAGTAAGAGGCAGTGCAAGAAGAAGAAGAAAGATCCAGGGAAAGTCAGGAATGCAGAACATATAGCAGGGTATAAGGAGCATCAGCTTTTGGAAATGAATTCCCAGTTGAATGATAAGTGGCAAAGAAGTGGAAGACCTAAGAAAAAAATGAAACATTCATTTGAATCTTAGCAAGAAGAGAAAGATTCCACATATTAGATTTGTAGGTTGAAGAAGTCCATGATGGAAGACATTGAAAAATTTGTAGATCGCATATCTCAGATGGAGCTAACATTTTTCTTTCCTTGGGAGTATGATATAGGGGCATCAAGAGCCTCATAAGCTTAATTTTTTCATTTTTGGGTTTTTAGGTTGATAGTGTGTTTTCGTGTTTAATAAGGTCATTTATGACCATTTGGAATCATATTAATCCATTTTTGAAGTGTTTTGGGTCGTTGGTTTAAAAGTTGTTAATGTTGCTAAAAATTGTCAAAAAGTTGCTATAAAGTGTCATGCAACTTTAGCAAGGTGGAAAAAAATCAATAAAATGGTTACATGCAAGCAAGAAACAATTACAAACCATTGGGATTAATTTTAAATTCATAAATACACCTTCCAAAAGTCAAATAGGGGATTGGAGAATTGATATTGTAGTTTTGAGTGAATGAAAAGAAGCTTTTTATGAGGTTTCTCAATGTTCCAGTCTGTTCTTCTTTCTTGTAGGATCTGTAAAACCCATTTAATGATCTAAAAATGGTTGGAATGTGTGGTCATGTTAATCCTCTTTCTTTTGGTTTATGTGGCATTAAATTTAATTGAGTTTTGTGTAAGATATGGCCATTTTGGTGAAGACTTCCCTATTCTAACAATGTTTTCCAAAATTTGTAGTCTAAAAATGTGCTAGTATGGCCATGCATGGTACAATACGGGCCTGAAACAAATTCTAAAAGTTGAGGGCATGAGTCTAGTTTAATATTATTTTGGTTTGAAAAAAATTGATTAAGTTTTGAATGAGTTATGCCATTTTTGGTGAGAGCAGGTTTGTGGCTGGCCTAGGGTTTCCAACAAATGAAATAATTGTACAAATTTTTATTGCACCATTGAAATTTCATAAAATTTGGTGAAAATTTATGTTTTGATCATATCTAAAACCACTTTAAATGATAGTTCATATTTTTCAAATTTCATGGAGTTATTAATGTCAGTTTGCTTGCATTTGTTTGAAAAACAGTAAAAAACCCAAGTTGAATGAAGGCTTGATGAAATCTAAGCACTGTGTGATGAAGGTTGGATGGGAAATCATGGTGGTATTTTGTTAGAGGTTTTAAAAATTATAAAACATCATGTTACATGTTGTCCCTTTTTTTTTTTCCCTCGGTGGTGTTCCATTAGGCTTCCGAGCAAGTTACCAAAGATGAACAAAGTAACACTTTTGCATTTGTATTAAAACCCTGTTTGGATGTGTCAAGTAGTTTTGTTGTGAGTCCTTCCTCTACACCACTTCTACTTTTGATTAACCCTTACACACAAGTATTTCCTTATTTCTTACTACTTCTCCATTCTTATTCAGCTTGTTCCTGAATACCCATTTAGTTCCAATTATGTTTTTGTTTGTGGGTCTAGGGACCAATTTCTAAGTTTGATTTTTCTCTATTTGCATAAATTATTCTTCCATTTCTTTCATCCAATGTTCATCTTTACATGCTTCACTCACTATTTTAGGTTAAACTTTAGAAATTAAACACAGATTTACCTCAACTTCAACAACTTTGCTTCTTGTTAATACACCTTTCCTCTTGTCTCCAATGATTTGATCTTTAGAATGATTCTTTTGCACATACTTAAGGGTTTTAGGGGTCTTATCCAAAGCTTCTCCCTCTTCATTCTACACTTCTTGTCCATCAACATTTTCTTCTTCTTCTTCTCTGCAATTGGGTTCATTTGATACATATCCATCTACTGCAATATAATTCTACAAGTTTTAATCAACTTTAACATTTGCACTTTAAACTATCTTTCTCAACATCTTGTTGTAACATTTGTAAGCTTTAATTCTAATAGAATATCCGAAGATAACTTCATCAAACCTTGCATCAAATTTTTCTAAGTTTTCTTCTTCTCTTTTGATCTAATATTTGCTTCCAAATACTCTAAAGTACTTCATAGTAGGAATCCTTCCATATCATAGCTCATAAGGAGTCTTTGTGTTGTTAGCTTTAGCTAAAAATTTGTTAAGTATGTAAACAACAGTATGGATAGCTTCTCTCTAGTAGAATTTTGGTAGATTTTCCTCTTTCATCATAGTCCTTGTGGCTTCTTGAAAATTTCTATTTTTCCTTTCAACAACTCCATTATGCTGAGGAGTTCTAGGGGTAGACAAATGCCTCTTTATTCCATGAACTTCACAAAACATGTTAAACTCATTGGAGGTGAATTCATCATCTCTGCTAGACCTCAAAGATTTTACTTTCAAATCCATTTCATTCTAAACCATAGCTTTAAATGCCTTGAATTTATCTAACGCATTAGATTGTCTATAAGAAAAGTAACCCATGTCATTCTAGAATAATCATCAATAAAAAGCATAAAGTACCTATCACCTTGTAGAATTCTCACTCTAGTAGGACCACAAATATCTATGTGCACTAACTCCAGTAGTCTGGTAGCATATTGTTCCTTTCCCTTAAAGCCACTCCTTGTTTTTTTTCAAAATTGACAACTCTCACAAACAATATTGATAGGATTTGTGATTCTAGGTAAATCTCTCACTACATGAACTAAACTAATTCTTACCAAATTATCAAAATTAATGTGACACATCCTCCGGTGCCATAACCAACTATCATTAATCTAAGACATAAAGTAATGAATATCAACACCCTTAAGTTGATAGATGTTTCCATCTGTTCTCTTACCAACAACAATCACAATTCTGGACCCTTTCCAAATCTCACATGTTTCATCCTTAAACACAAGATTATATCCCTTGCTACACATTTTTCCAACACTCAAAAGGTTATGTCTTAAACCCTTAACATAGTAAAAATTGTCATTATTATGCTTGCCATAAAAACTGATTGAATTTATTCCACAAACCTTAGCTCCTGAATCATCTCCAAATTTAACTAATCCTCCATCATACTTTTCAAGTTTAAAAAACTTACTTTTGCCTCCAGTCATGTGATTAGAGCAACCACTATCAACAACCTAGTAATTCTTATTCTTTTGACATGAAAAGTAGATACCAAAGTAACTTCAACCTTATCCTTCATCTTTGAAACACTTTCTTTCACACAACTTTTAGGGTTAGTAGAACTAGTTTCTTCTTTATAGCCAAAAACAAACATTCATTATCATCAAAATCTTCATAATTAGATTCATCATCAGAAATTCCAGCATCTTCTCTCACATAGTAAGCTTTCTTAATCATTTTTCCTTTGTTTTCCTTATTCTTATTGTTTATAGCTCTTTTTGGACATCTTGAATCATAATGACCTATACCACCACAACTAAAACATTTGAAGGGTAATTTACCTTTGTACTTATCGGTGCCATTTTTAACCTTCCTCACAAAGTTAGCTTCCAAATCATCAAGATCTTCTCCATCTGAATCTTCAACCTTCTCTGATTTACCAGCCTTGAAAGTAGTATCTAGTTTATAACCTTTCACCACTTTTCTCATTTCAAATACAGCTAGAGTACCAATCAATTGATCTTTGGAATAATTGTCAAAATCTATAGTTTCCTCAATAGCAGATACCTTTTCACTATAGTAATCAGGAAGAGATTTGATAACTTTCTTCACTACTATAGATTATTTAACTACTGCACCAAGGCCTCTCATAGCACTTACCAACTCATCAACTCTTTGTATGTAGCCTTTAATTGTTTCTTCCTCGTACATTTGCATCATTTCAAACTATGCCTTCAAGTTCTGCAACTTTTCTTTTTTGACCTTTGAATCTCCTTCATAAATGCTTTCTAGCTTATCCAAAACTTCTTTAGTAGTCTTCAAATGCATAACTTTTACCAACTCAATATTTGAAAGACTATTCACAACAATGAATCTTGCCTTAGCATTGATCTCAAGCGCTTTGATCTTTGTACTTGTACTTGGACCATTTGTAAGTGGAGTATATGCAATTTGATAAGCCTTCTCAATATCATATCCATGAGCAACCAGATATCCTTCCATCTTTGCCTTCTAGAATGCATAATCCGAGCCATCAAATCTAGGACATTGTTCGGTATCCTGGATCTACCTCAATCGGTTAAGCTCTTCTTAAAGGAACCTTGCATTGATACCAATTGTTGAAATGAACAAGACAAATGAGAGGGGGGGTGAATCAGTTGTAACAAATTAAACCTTCAAAACTCCTCAACAATAATTAGATCCACATGCATTCATTAAACCGTTATTCTATTAGTATGATTAAACATGAAATGCACATAATAGAAAATGAAATCACAACACCATACACAAGAGAACATAAGATTTACGTGGAAAACCAAATGAGGGAAAAACCATAGTGAGGATTAGCTCACAATATAAGTAATAGAAAAATTGGTACAAAGAGGCTCACTACCAAAATAAGACACACTATCCAAAAAGGCTCACAACCAAGGCTCACTGGCATAGAAAGAGTACAAGAATATAGAAGAAGAATGTTGCACAAAGAACACTTCGAAATGCAAAAAGGAATCCACCACAATTGCTCACACACTTTCACAGTCTTGCATGAATGATTTCAGATACCTTCAACTCACTACCTTTAGGAACCCTAACATTGAAACTCACACTACTCAGCTCAAATTTCACATCACACAAATTATTCTCATCAATCTCACATCTATCTTGCTTCTTACTTCTTTCATATCTCAACTCACAACAACACTATACATATTTATATCAATATCAACCTCAAAACCCTTATCCAATGTCAACAATTAGTCATTATACATAAAAATTCAAAATAGGTCAGCGCCTAAACATTCCCATAGTGGACAAAAATGAAGGTGACCTACATAAACCATTAATTAGGACCCAAATAGATCCCAACACACTTAAAAATGCTTCTACAAGCCTCATATGTAGTGTTAAACACAAGGTCAGCCAACACCTATGTTAAACACCATAATCATTAAGTACACACTTCCTCAAATCAATATGAAACTTTTGAACAACATAATTAACTTGAACATGATCCAGAATAATCCATGAACTACTTAACATTCATCAAAAACTTCATACAAGCTTGCATCATACAAACACTTCAGCTCAGAACAACTGGTAACCCATATTTGCATTCTAACAAATGAAACTCACTTTGTACTACACCAAATCAAGTAAAAACTTGAATATAGAAAGATACAAGCATTGTAATTTTTTTTCCAAATCCATACAACTTGAAGCCAAATAGTGGAGAAATGTAGAGAAAATACATGTCTCCCAGACCACAAAAAACATCACTAAAACATTGATTCACACATTGGTGAAAATATCTTGCACTATACAACAATCTAGAAACCCAAATTCTAAATATAGCAACCTCGGGAAACCTTGATTAACTTGTAAGATCCGCATAGGAATAAAATCAACATAGAAGAAACATGGAGCACAATACCAGAGCACACTATGAACACTTACACAACAAAATTTACTCTGTTTATCAAATTTTCTCAAAAGCACTTGGAAACCAAGTACTAGAGACATCATCTCATCTCATTACTTCATTCCAACCCATCTTCAGACTCTACAACAAAAAGATAGCTCCATGTACTCACAACACTTCCTCAAGATCTCAACTATACATGCACAACATGTTTTCCTCTTTTTCACAATTTTCTCAATATCCTCAACATCTTCATCACATAGTTGACATCAATGACAACATCAGTCAGTAGACTTCTTATTGACATCAATGAAAACACCTTCATAATTGCAAAAATTATTATGAAGAAATAGATGAAAGGGAGAAAAATACTTTTCTAAATAAAATAGTTCTAGATTATCAAAGAAACTTATTGAAAAGTAATCATAAGGCTCATTATTTTGTAGTTTTTAGACCATGGGTTCAGGATACTATTTCCATGCTAGCATTTTTCCTCGGATTGGATAGCAATCGAGAAGTGGGTGTTGTTGTGCTCTCAGCACACATGCCTTATTTGAAACAGGGACCCTCTCTTTCCTTCGCCTCGTCGGGTTACTTTTGCGGCCGTCTCATTTTATGTACCCCCCCTGTTTGGTGTTCAAAATGGTCACTGAGTCCCAAAAAGTTCATCTTGAGTTGACAATTTTTCACCTCCTTTAAATTTTCTAAGTCCTATGTCTTTGAGGAGACCCCTTGGCAGTTTTCCTTTGACTTTCATACCGGCGTCCCTGGAGCTCTGTGGGTCCACCCTCACGGGTTGCCACTAGCAGATTTCCCTATTGCATTCACTATTCCAAACGGCCGAAGGATCCCATCCTTCCGTGGCTCGGGACCCACCACTTTGATTTTCATTCCCCCAATGTTTCTAACAACTAAGTCTTAATGGTCATCTGTCCCATTGGGCCCACCCTTCCGGATTTCCCCTATTGGACTTCCATTGCATCTTCGCTGTCCTTTATGGCTTTCATCTAGTGGATTTCCATAGCTTGAGTCTGACTCCTCTAGTGCTGTCCATTTTGTGATAAGCAGTCTAACGACAATCAGCCGACGACCATTCACCCATTGGGCTCTGACCCTCCCACGACTGTTTTCAAACTTCAAAACCCCTACCTTTCGATCCACCGTACATGCATTTAATGGCTGGAATTTAATGCCCTATTTTCTATAAATAGTCAAGTCTGAACCGTTATTTTCACTACCCAGTTTGTGAAAATTAATTAGAGAGCTCTCTCCCTACGTAGCCTCCGAGTCTGACGAATTCCATCACCATTCCTGTGTGTTTGTCTACTGATTTGACTGCCTCCTTCATCGGGTTATTGAGGTGAGTTCACTGCTCGCGCTCTCCTTTGTGTTTTTCTTGAATTGTTGCAAACTAATGAATTAAAAGGAGAAAAATACACATGAATTAGATAAAGAAAAGTGAGGCACCCAAAACCCATGTAATAGAAATTCAAAAAACCTCATAAATCACCCCTACAACAGTTGTGGAATCTTGACCCCTTGGTGTCATTCTTCAGCCAGGGAATTCATAACCTACAGACCTGCCAACTCACAGTGTCGTCACTTGCATGCAAAAATGAAATGAACTTTCAAATGGTGATCCTCGCTATTAGGTTCGCCATCACAGGAGGACTATACCCTCTCGTTGTCAAAGCTTTGTGAAAAACATGAACTAAACTAGGTCAATCCAAGTTGCCCAGGTTCACACCTATAGGACTCCATCCTCAGAGCACCGCTTATAGTCCGCTGATTCCAACGGCATCTTAATCCTAACCTTCTGATGCTTCGGGCCCCGCTCCCTCACTTGCTGAGCAATATTCATGACCCCAGAAAACAAGCAACCATATACCAAGTGCCTTGTGGGTCCCGGCTTGCGGACCTCTACCCATAGGACGCTGTGGTAACATCGCCATTTCTTACAGCTTCCAAGAAGCAACCTCCTACCCTTCAAGTTCCGCGCATCCAATGGCTATCTAAAATGCAAAGAGAAAACTACCAAGTACTTAACCTTCCTTGGACCCCTAGTGTTAGACCTCCGTCATTGGAATTCTACCTTGTCCCAGCCATTTTGAATGGAGAACTTCCCCCATCCTTCGATAGCCCGGGGCCCAATCCTCTATTTTCCTATGAGCTTCCCCAAGTGAAACCAAGAAAACATGGAGGCCAAGTCCTTGGCTGGGCTCGATCCTTTGGGTTTCCCCCATTAAACTTCTACGTGTATTCTGCCGTTTCAAATGACAATCTCCTCGCAGACTTCCACCTCATTCGACCTGAATGCCTAAGAGGACAATGAGTTATACTGCAGTCTTTCAAACCTATGGGCCCTGCTCGTTGGAACTCCACCCCCGGAATGCCATCTCACTAGAGTCGTTTCAAACAACAAACCTCAAATGGCAGGGCTCCTTCTCGATTCTAATCACCCAAAGAGTGACCCAAATGCCTTCTAATTACCAAACAAACTTCAACCCATGTGCCAAAATGGCCTATTCTCCTTAGTGAACCTCACAATTTGACCAAATCCTAGGGCAGGTGGAACCTTGTGGGCCACCTTGCCCTATTTTCCCTTCAAAATAGCTATCAGCCTAGGGAATTCCACACCCCTGGGCCCGCATGGCCTTAACTCCCATGAATGAGTTACTGATGATAATTTGGAAGTGTGATAAGATCCTTAGATGATGTTTTAACTGATCTAATGTTGTTTTGCAGGGTTTTGTTTATTTTTTCAATGTTTTCGTGCTCGACTATGCTCACCTCTCCTTTGCCCGCAAGATATATGGAATCAGGTGCAAGACCTTCGGGAATGGCCATGGAGAAAGATCAAGGAAAGAAAATAGGCAAGGCACCCCATGGAAAAGAAGATAAGGACTAGATGAAGTATCAGTTCCAGGGGAACCCCTAAAATCCAAAGTCACCACAGAGTGGAAAGAGGTCTCCGAAACAAACATAAGACACATAAAAATCAACGAATTCAAGCAAAGGGTTAGGATCAATACTCCAACGGAGAATGCAAGACTAATGTGGGCTAGCCAAAGTTGTAGGCTTCCCTCCCGCTCTTGTCACCCTTCAACTAGTAATGGCTTGCAGTGAGGCATACTCGCTAGAGACCCAAACAATAGTAGATAGAGATGGAAATGTGTTAGCTGATATGTCTGCTAAAGCAATAACAAGAACCTTTCATATCCCTACCTTTGGGGAGATGGAAATACCAACCATAAATGATTATAAGGCAACATGGGATGAAAACCCCTTGAAATGCAAAAAGCTTCTAAATCAACATTGGTTGAAGGAGAAGAGGGGTAGTGCTGCAAAGGTTCCCCAAGAGCTCTTTCATAGAGACTTTTATGAAGATTATCATGACCTAGTAACATTGCTGAGTAGAGTAATGGGCCTTCCTAGTGCAGCCTATTTCCAAGAATGGATGATGTACTTTGTTGAGGAGATCCTTTGGGGCGAGAAAATGTTCTATTGGGCGGGAATAATCAGTGATTTCTTCCATGAGCAATTTATGGCCATTAAGAAAACATAGATT
Organism: Sequoia sempervirens; assembly: GCA_007258455.2. Taxonomy (NCBI): domain Eukaryota; kingdom Viridiplantae; phylum Streptophyta; class Pinopsida; order Cupressales; family Cupressaceae; genus Sequoia; species Sequoia sempervirens. The sequence goes on from VDFB02086081.1 coordinate 326,194,005, forward strand.
CTACATGACAGCTTACCTGGTCTATTCATTGGCCAAACAGAGGCAATACAAAGTCTTGTTCAGAGCTCCAGATGAAGAACATGGCCGGGAACTGAAAGTCTATGAAAAGTACCCTCAATTATAATTTAGAAACTTCAAGAGGGATTACTATAGGGTTAATGACCCTTTCATAGGTCATATCATCAGATTGATTGGGGATGACTTCGAGACACAAGTCTCCCACAATGCCAATGCATTTATGAAGCAGTTTGCCTTTCTATTCATCCAGTATCTAAAGTTCACATATATTCATGTAGAAGGCTTTTCAGAAAGACCAAACAAGCTACCCTAGTATCCTAATGACCAAAAAATACTATTGGAGCTCTCCCATCAGCTACAACATGTGCACACCCTTTAAAGAAGCAAGCATAGGGAGGGGATTCCTTATACCCTCTCCTTTGGCCAAGGGCTATACAAACTCCATACCTCTCAGTGTGCCGATAATTTAGAGAAGGAATTGGTCGAATACCATTTGAGACTCCACACTGCCCAGCCAAGGATGGATCCCTATGGCCATATTAAGAAGGCACTTGGACCTAAATATGCCCATCTACATAGCGTTGAAGATTTCTAGGCTAATTGCAAAGATGACAATGAAGTACGGATGAGGCACTATATGTGGATGACCGCATACTTTGTAAAAAGGGTCAACCTGTTCCCAGTGCCTGACCAAGTGGAAGAAGACAAAAGAATAGTAATAGATCCTTGATACAATGCAGTTTCCAATCTCTTGCTACCAATGATTGACTAGGTTGAAAAGGAGGTCGATGACCTTGATATTCTAACCAAACCCATTGAGCTAGAACAAAAGAGTGGATTGATGGGCAGGTTGCCCTATTGAAGTAGCAAGGGGTCACTTTGACCTATGAGGGGCTAAAAAATGAGCCAAGTGGAACAGGCAGCGGGATAGTTGCTGCCCTGTCAGGAGAGACTTCAAAATCCCCTCCAGTTACTAGGTCAAGGAAAAGAAAAGAAACTGAAGAGCAACAGCCTAATCCTAAGGTGTATGCAAGAAAGGCCTCAGAAGGTGAACCTTCCATGAAACATAAGAGATCGGGTAGTGTCATAGAGATTCCTATTATTCAAGAAGATCCGCTCCATGAGGGAGGGGAAATGGAGGTTGAGCAACAAAAATCTCCACCCGCCGCCTCCATTGTTGTTGCTCCTCCGCCTGCTTCCTAGGCATTGGTTTCTACTTCCCCGCTTGCGGTGGACATCTTGGTCCACCTTGCCTCTTCTCCACCTACCAGGTAGGTTGTAACAATTGAATCTTCTTTTGTCACCACCTCTTTGCTCTCTTCCACTTCCATGTCCCCAACCACATCTCTCTCATTAGAAACATCAACAATGCCAATGCCTACACTCTAACTTCTAGAGGCATTCTCTTGGCATATGCAAAAGGTTCCTACAAATATTTTTGAAGTATTGATGAACCCGTCTATTTAGGCTGCCTTGGCATAGATTCTTACTAGTATCTCCACCTCCATTCCTTTGACTGAACCAAAAGAGATGAAAGCCACAATGAAAATATATGAGCAGTTGGAGAGGCAGGAAAAGGAAGCAACAAAGGCATTGGAGGAAGAAGTGGATGACTACCATGAACATCCAGAGCACTAGCACTTGCAAATTGATAAGGTAGTCCATGAAGGGGAAGAAAGAGAGTCCTTTAAGGGAGATGAAGAAGAAGATGCCGACGCTAGATACATTGTAGAAACCCTTGATGTGGATCTCGAAGAAGAGTTAGCTCGACAATTGAAGGATTTCAGAGAGGAAGTAGAAAAGTCACCTTCCAAGGAAGAAAAGGAGTTAAGTGAAAAAATGGAGGAAGATACTAGACTTCCAACTAGAGAGCAGGAAGAAAGCTCTAAGTCGGGTGAAGAAATGCCCCTCTTAGTAGAACAAGAAGAATAAGAAAAGAAAGAGAAAAATGTGCCACCTCGGCATGAGGAAGAGGAAAAGCCTAAAGAAGAGGCTGAAACCAACAGGAGTCTAGAAATAGAGCAGCCCAAGGAACATGGGCATGAAGAAGAGAAAGAAGAAAATGATACTGAAGGGGAGGACAGCCCCAAGGAACGCATGCCCACCAAGTCCCCCATCAAATGCACGGTGTTCATCCAAGACTCCGATGAAGAAGAAGAAGGCACAAGGATGGAGCAGGAAGCCCTAGGGGATAGGGAAATTGAAATTGAGGCCAGGAGGGATGAAGAAGAAGGTGATTGTGAATCACCCAAGGAAGAGTCTCGGATGCCCGAGTGGCTAGAAAAGAAATTAGAAATGAAGAAAGCTCCTGCTCCAAAGGATCCAAAAGCAAGATTGGAGGCCATTTTGGCCTGAGCTCAGATCGACACTAAGAAAGAAAAGAAGCCCAAAGTTAGATCCAAGTTGACAATGGACGCTTCTCGATCTAGGACTGTACAAGTAGCTACACTAGTGGTGGGAGAAGAAGGGATAAGTTACAATGTCTCCACCATCGACTTGGGGACAACCACTAGAGAGCAGAAAATAGATCATCTCCAGGAGTTCGTTTCCATGATGGTACATCTAATGTAGAAGGAAAAGCTCTCCAAGGAGGAGCTCAAGGCATAATTGGCTGGTTTGACTAATTATATTCAACAATGGTCGTCAGTAGAAGAGTTTCCCACCACATTTTTGGTGCCACCACAACTATTATCCTAGGACCACATCAACAAGCTCGTGAAAAGGAAGAACTAGAATAAAACTACAAAAGATTGGTTCCAGCAAGTCTTGTATGTTGGAAACATGGGCATCAGTCATTTTGTTAGGACAACAAATAAATTCTTGGAAGTCCAGAAATCCCTTGAGGGCATGAGGAATTTCTACAATGACTTCCCAAGGATATATGAATCCACATACACTAAAGTTGATGCCATCCTCAAGCTACCTCACAAAACATGGGAAGAGGACCTTGCATTGGTAGAGGATGATCATTGGCTGGTGGATATGTGGAAGTTGTACTTTGAACATAGGAAGGAGATACTGGAGCAAGTCCTCTACAAAGTGGAGCCAAATATTGATTGGGCCAAGGAAATTAGGGAAAATTGTATTGAGTATTTGAAATTGGTGATAGGCTACGATGTGTCAGCTGTCGAGATTGATCCGGGAAAGATAAAGCCTTATTTCCATAAGAAGATGGAAGATGGAATGACAGGAGAACTCACCATGGATTTCATGAATTTTACTACTCGGGCTTTTTCCCAATTTGAACAAGTCAGGGACAATACATCCAAGTGTAATGAAGATTGGGATACACTTATGGGCTGATCTAAACAATGGAACTACCAGGTGCTCTAGTCTAATATAATGGAGATTGAGAAACTTAGGGCATTAATCAACAAGTTTATAGAGTATGTCGCTTTGAAGAAGCAGGAAGAAAACCTGATCATTGATGAGAAGCTCTTCACAGAATAGCTGCAACAAAGGTAATCAACAAAAGAAAAAAATGCTACAGTGCTATCACAAGAGGAAAAGAAGATAAGGACCAAGGAAAAGAAGATAAGGACTAGGGAAAAGAAGATAAGGACCAAATAAAGTATCAATTCTAGGGGGAACCCCTGAAATCCAAAGTCACCACAGAGTAGAAAGAGGTCTCTGACATAAACATCAGACACATAGACATTGACGAATTCAAGTAAAGGGTCAGGATCAACACTACGACAGAGAATGAAAGAATAATAAGAAGTAGTGGGCTATCCAAAGGTATAGGCTTCCCTCCCACTCTTGTCAACCCTGAACTAGTAATGGCTTGCAGGGAGACATACCATCTAGAGACCTGAACAATAGTGGACAAGTACCCTAAGCTACAATTCAAAAACTTCAAGAGGGATTACTGTAGGGTCAATGATGCTTTCATAGGTCATATCATCAGATTGATTGGGGGTGACTTCGGGAGGAAAGTCTCCCACATCACCAATGCATTTTTGAAGTAGTTTTCCTTTCTATTCATCTAGTATCTGAAGTTCATATATATTCATGCAGAAGGCTTTTCAGAAAGACCAAACAAACTGCCCTGGTATCCTAATGATTGGATAATACTATTGGAGCTCTCCCGATAGCTACAACATGTGCACACCCTTTTAAGCAACAAGCATAGGGTAGGGATTCCTTATCCCCTCTCCTTCAGCCAAGTGCTATACGAACTCCATACCTCTTAGTGTGCCGATAATTTAGAGAAGGAATTGGCTGAATACCATTTGAGACTCCACACTACCCAGCCACAAATGGATCCCTATGGCCATATTAAGAAGGAACTTGGACCTGAATATACCCATCTACATAGCGTTGAAGATTTCTAGGCTAATTGCAAAGATGACAATGAAGTGCGGATGAGGCACTATGTGCAGATGACCGCATACTTTGTAAAGAGGGTCAACTTGTTCCCAGTGCTTGACCAAGTGGAAGAAGATGAAAGCATAGTAATAGATCCTTGATACAATGCAGTTGCCAATCTCCCACTGCCACTGATTGATTGGGATGAAGAGGAGGTTGACGACCTTGATATTCTAAACAAACCCATCGAGGCCAAAAAAAAAGAGTGGATTGATGGGCAAGTTTTCCTATTAAAGCAACAAGGGGTCACTTTGATCTATGAGGGGCTCAAAAACAAGGCAAGTGGAACAAACAGTGGGACAGTTGCTGCCCCATCAGGAGAGACTTCAAAATCCCCTCTGGTTACCAGGTCAAGGAAAATAAAAGAAAATGATGAGCAACAACCTAATCCTAAGGTGTATGCAAGAAAGGCCTTGAAAGGTGAACCTTCCAAGAAACATAAGAGATCGGGAAATGTCACAAAGATTCCTATTATTCAAGAAGATCCACTCCATGAGGGAGAGGAAATGGAGGCTGAGCAACCAAAATCTCCACCTACCACCTCCATTGCTACTACTCCTCCACTTGGTTCTCGAGTGTTGGTTGCTACTTCCCCGCCTGCAGTGGACATCTCGGTCCACCTTGCCTCTTCTCCACCTACCGGGAAGGTTGTAACAATTGACTCTTCTTCTGTCACCACCTCTCTACTCTCTTCCACTTCCATGTCCCCAACCACATCTCTCTCATTAGCAACAACAACAATGCCAATGCCTACACTCACACTTCCAGAGGAATTCTCTCAGCATATGTAGAAGGTTCCTACGGAGCTTTCTAAAGTATTGATGAACCTGTCTATTTAGGCTGACTTGGCGTAGATTCTTGCTAGTATCCCCACCTCCACTCCTCCTATTGAACCACCAGAGATGAAAGCCACAATGCAAATATCCAAGGAGTTGGAGAGGCAGGAAAAGGAAGCAACAAAGGCATTGGATGAAGAAGCGGATGACTACCATGAACATCCAGAGTACCAGCACTTGCAAATTGATAAGTTAGTCTGTGAAAGGGAAGAAACAAAGTCCTTTGAGGGAGAAGAAGAAGAAGATGTCAGCACTAGATACATTGTAGAAACCTTTGATGCAGATCTCGAAGAAGAGTTAGCTCGAAAATTGAAGGATGTTGAAGAGGAAGTAGAAAAACCACCTTCCAAGGAAGAAAAGGAGTTAAGTGACAAAATGGAGGAAGATACTAGACTTCCAATTGGAGAGCAGGAAGAAAGCTCTAAGCCAGGAAAAGAAATTCCCCTCTTAGTAGAACAAGAAGAACAATAAAAGAAAGAGAAAAATGTGCCACCTCGACATGAGGAAGAGGAAAATAAAGAAGAGGAAAAGCTTGAAGAAGAGGCTAAAGCCCACAAGAGTCCAGGAACATAGCAACCCGAGGAACATGGGCTTGAAGAAGAGAAAGAAGAAAAGGATATTGAAGGGGAGGACAACCCCAAGGAACACATGCCCACCAAGTCCCCCATCAATTGCACGGTGTTCATCTGGGACTTCGACAAAGAAGAAGAAGACACAAGGATGCAGTAGGAAGCTCCAAGGGACAGGGAAATTGAAGCTAGGAGGGATGAAGAAGAAGGTGATCTTGAATCACCCAAGGAATACTCTCAAATGTTTGAGTGGGTGGAAAAGCAATTAGAAAAGAAGAAAGCTCCTACTCCAAAGGATCCAAGAGCAAGATTGGAGGCCATTTTGGCCCGAGCTCGGATCGACACTAAGAAAGAAAAGAAGCCCAAAGTTAGATCCAAGTTGACAATGGACGCTTCTAGATCTAGGACTGTACAAGTAGCTACACCAGTGGTGGGAGAAGAAGGGATAACTTACAATGTCTCCACCATTGACTTGGGGACAACCACTAGAGAGCAGAAAATAGATCACCTCTAGGAGTTTGTTGCCACAGTGGTACATCTAATGTAGAAGGAAAAGCTCTCCAAGGAGGAGATCAAGGCACAATTGGCTGATTTGACTAATTATATTCAACAATGGTCATTAGCAAAAGAACTTCCCACCACATCTTCGACGCCACCACAACTGTTATCCTAGGACCACATCAACAAGCTCAAGAAAAGGAAGATCTAGACTAAGACTATGGAAGATTGGTTCCAACAAGTCCTGTATGCTAAAAACATGGGCATCAGTCATGCTATCAAGACAACAAATAAATTCTTGGAAGTCTAGAAATCCCTTGAGGGAACAAGGAAGTTCTGCACTGATTTCATAGGGATATATGAATCCACCTACCCTAAAGTTGAGGCCATCCTTAAGCTGCCTCACAAAGCACGGGAAGAGGACCTCTCATTGGCAGAGGATGATCACTGGCTAGTGGATATGTGGAAGTTGGACTTCGAACATAGGAAGGAGATACTGGAGCAAGTCCTCTACAAAGTGGAGCCAAATATTGATTGGGCCAAGGACATTAGGGAAAATTGTATTGAGTATCTAAAATTGATGATGAGCTATGATGTGCCAGCTATTGAGATTGATTCGGGAAAGATAAAGCCCTATTTCCATAAGAAGATGGAAGATGGAATGTCAGGAGAACTCACCACGGATTTCATGAATCTTGCTGCTCAGGCTTTCACCCAATCTAAACAAGTCAAGTGGTGCAGGAGCACCCAAGGCTTTCAAAGAGTTGTTCAAGAACCAGGAGAGTGCAAGGGTCAGGAGGGCTTTCCAAACAAATCAAAGCATTAATTATGATGTATTGAAGCCTATAATGGCATTTGAGATGAATAAGTGTAATGAGGGTGTTAAAAGTTCCAAGGTTCCTGATAAGGAATCCAGGTCAAAAATGCAATGTAAGTGGTAAAGTAAGTTTTATGGATTTGATTAATGATATTATGCTTTAAATAGGTCAAATAAACTTGGATAGTGAATATCCAATAGTTTTTAGAGGGTGGGTGTTAATAAAATTCAAATTTGCAATTTCAAATTTTCAAATTTTAGTTTAGGCGGGGAAAGGGGTTTTGAGAGTTTTAGAGTAAATTAAGCAATGTAATTAATAAAAATCAGTTGGATCAGTTGGGGAATGGGTATATAACCCTAAAATAATCATTTGTACGGAGTTTAGGTGGTTGGTGAAGGCATTGTACAGACTGTTCTCAGAAAATACAAAAAAAATTCTGTTTTCTTGCAATTTTCTGTGTTTTTTTGAAGAACCATTGAATCTTATTGAAGTTTTCTGCATTTGGATGCTTTGGTAATTTGTATTTAGATGTTTTAACACCAATCACATGCTCTGATAAAGGAAATAGATCAATTCTTGCACGTTTTTGCTGACTGTCCATAGGAAAAGTGCAGATTTTGCCCTGTTTTGAGAGTTTTTATGAAGGAATGATCTATTTCATGGAGTATAATGACTGAAAATCTATGAAATGGATCCAATATAACATGTATCATGAGAATCTAACTGATAAATGTGCAGGAAAGGTGGAAAATTAATATGTGCACAGTGATTTAGCATGAAAAAGGCATGAAGATGGACCCTAGGGTATAGCAGCAAATAATCTGCCTTAACAAGAGGTACATTTTTGAGTTGCAGTAGTTGAGAAATGATGAATTAATGGTGAAAAGTCAAAAATTAAGTCTTGGAATTGTTTGGAAGTCCTAGAATAAAAAAGCCCTAGTTTTTGAGGCAAGCTGAGGAGCGGTTTGTGCTGGAGCGTGATAGAAGTATCATAGAGGGCCAAAAACTTGGATTCATTGGTTTTGAGTCATTTTAGGAGACTGCTGAAAGTTTCATGGTCAGGGGACAAATTTAAAGAGGGGTTTCTTTGTAAAATAGGGCTAATTAGGCCTAATTTTAAGGAAACAACAGGGTTTGAAGTGAGGTTGTCTGAAACAATTGATGTCAAGGAGTTGACATGATGTTTGTCATCACAATCCACATCTGAAACCATCATTAGATTGGAGGTTCATTTGCAAAATTTGAGGAAGAAGTCAAAAATCCATTGCCAAAGGCCTAATAGGCTAGATGGCTATGTGAGCAGCAAAAGAGAGTTTTGTATAAAATGGAGGGTTAGGGCTTGAAACCCATTTGAATCAAGTTTTTTCAAGTCTTTTGAGATCATTTCAATGATTAGGAATCACAAGGGAGGCAGATAGGTCTTAAGTGCAAGGTGAAGGCCTTATTTCTAAGTTGGTGTCTAGTTGAGAGATTGAAGAACAAAACTTTGTTAATCTTAAATCTTTGTGTATCTTTTGAGATCCCTGACCCTCTGCATCAGAGTGGTATCAGAGCAGTGAGTAGGTCCTTTAGGGATTGGAGAAGTAGCAATGGCACCAAAAAACCAATTGGCAAGAGAGTTGGAAGAGTTGAAGGAGATCTTGGAGAGGGAGAGAAGAGAAAGAAGGGAACAAGAAGCAGCAAGAGCAAGAGAAGAAAGACAATGGAGAAGAGAGAGAGACACTATGCAGGCAAGGATCAATAACCTTGAGAGGAGTAGGAGGAGAGAAGACCAAGAAGACCAAGAAAACAATGAAGAGGATGAAGAGCATGTGAGGGTAAATCAGGAACAGCAAGCTGATGATACAGAGGACCCTGAGGAAAGGAGGTTAGTGAGGTTATTGAAGGCAGTACAGGGTCATGGAGGGAAGAGTCACATAGACTTACCTATCTATCAAGGGAAGATGGATAGTGAAGAGGTATTGGGATGGCTTGATGCCATGGAAAACTACTTTGAATTTGAGGAGATGGATGAAGAGAGGAAAGTCAAGTTTGCTAAAACCAAGTTGAGAGGCACAGCATTGACATGGTGGACAAGTTTCCAGAATGATAGGATGGCTAGAGGATTGGCAAAGGTCTCTACATGGGCAAGGATGAAGAGTTTGGTCAAGGAGCAATTCCTACCATCTGATTATACCATTCATGTGAAAAGGATGAGGCAAGAATTTAAAGCAAAAGGACTTGGATGTGATGTCCTATACTGAGCAATTTCACAAGCTTAGTATTAGAGGAGGTTATGAGGAAGAAGATGAGAAGATAGCCAGGTACATCAATGGCTTAAGGTACAATCTGCAAGATGAGATTGGTTTGCAATTGTCAAGAACATTGGGAGAATGTTTTCAGTTGGCCATTAGAGCAGAAGAAAAGGTGAAGAGGAAGCAAGAAAGATCAAACAATGGTGGTAGAGGAGGTAGTTCAAACAGGGGAAGAGGTAATAGGGAACAAGGACAAGGCAGTAATGATAAGAGCAGAAATGACAAAGGCAAAGATATATTTTCTGATCAAAGAGGTGGATACATTCCAAGAGGAGGAGGCAGATTTGGACAAGGTAGAGGACCATTCACAGGTAGATGTTTCAATTGTAATGAACCAGGGCATCCTTCCTTCAAGTGTCCTAAGTGGGAACAAGCTGATAAAGGCAGAGAAAGGAGAGCTAACTTGGTACAAGAAGAAGAAGACAAGAAGGAGGAACCAAAAACATTTATGGCAGACCCTGTGACTGATGGTGAGTTTCTCATGATCAAGCAAGGAGAAAGACTTCATCAAGAACCAAAGGTAACAATTTTCAAAACAATTGTAAGATATGCAGATTACTCATGATTAGTCATAGCAATTTAGTTAGTTTGATATGTAAACTAAGCTTAGGGATTGAACTTTTGATCATCCTACTCCCTACAAGGCCACTTGGGTAACTCAAGGACAGCATGTAGAGATTGGTAAGAGAGCTTTTGTTGATTTCTCAATTGGTTCATATCATGATAGAGTGCTTTGTGATGTTATTCCAATGACTTGTGGTCATATTATCTTGGGAAGGCCATGGCAGTATGTTAGAAGAACTTTGCATGATGGGTTTCTTAACACCTATTTGGTTCACAAGGGAGATGTTAAATATCAGTTGGTTCCTTTACCTTTGGAGTAGTCTAATGATAGGTTTGTAGTCTGTTTTGAGAAGAGTTTGCAGGTGAATAAGCAGGGTGAAACAGGGAAGGCATTGGCAAGCTGAAAAGTGATAAGTTGCAGCAGGGTTATGAGATGGACAGTCCTCCAAATCAGTCCTTGTGGGATCTGAATAGTATCAAGATTGGTGGCATTGAATGCCCTATCAATGAGGGTAATAGTGGTGAAGTTATTCCACAAAGGAGGTATTGGAATGAGGGTAGCAGCAGGGCACAAGAACTCACTGTTTTCAAGCAGCAAAGAGGACACACTAATCCTTATTTTGGTTCTGTCAAGAATGCAGATTGGCAGAAGAGAAAGACAGTAACCTTACGAGACTACCTTCCTTCTCATTGGAAGATGAAAGCACATGTGAGCAAGAGGTTTCTTGGTGGCACCACATGGGACACTTCTTGGGACAAGAGTTCTTTCTTTCCTGGGGAGAATGGTGCAGGAGCACCCAAGGCTTTCAAAGAGTTGTTCAAGAACCAGGAGAGTGCAAGGGTCAGGAGGGCTTTCCAAACAAATCAAAGCATTAATTATGATGTATTGAAGCCTATAATGGCATTTGAGATGAATAAGTGTAATGAGGGTGTTAAAAGTTCCAAGGTTCCTGATAAGGAATCCAGGTCAAAAATGAAATGTAAGGGGTAAAGTAAGTTTTATGGATTTGATTAATGATATTATGCTTTAAATAGGTCAAATAAACTTGGATAGTGAATATCCAATAGTTTTTAGAGGGTGGGTGTTAATAAAATTCAAATTTGCAATTTCAAATTTTCAAATTTTAGTTTAGGCGGGGAAAGGGGTTTTGAGAGTTTTAGAGTAAATTAAGCAATGTAATTAATCCAAATCAGTTGGATCAGTTGGGGAATGGGTTTATAACCCTAAAATCATCATTTTTATGGAGGTTAGGTGGTTGGTGAAGGCATTGTACGGATTGTTCTCAGAAAATACAAAAAAATTTCTATTTTCTTGCAATTTTCTGTGTTTTTTTGAAGAACCATTGAATCTTATTGAAGTTTTCTGCATTTGGATGTTTTGGTAATTTGTATTTAGATGTTTTAACACCAATCACATGCTCTGATAAAGGAAATAGATCAATTCTTGCACATTTTTGCTGACTGTCCATAGGAAAAGTGCAGATTTTGCCTTGTTTTGAGAGTTTTTATGAAGGAATGATCCATTTCATGGAGTATAATGACTGAAAATCTATGAAATGGATCCAATATAACATGTATCATGAGAATATAACGGATAAATGTGCAGGAAAGGTGGAAAATTAATATGTGCACAGTGATTTAGCATGAAAAAGGCATGAAGATGGACCCTAGGGTATAGCAGCAAATAATATGCCTTAACAAGAGGTACATTTTTGAGTTGCAGTAGTTGAGAAATGATGAATTAATGGTGAAAAGTCAAAAATTAAGTCTTGGAATTGTTTGGAAGTCCTAGAATAAAAAAGCCCTAGTTTTTGAGGCAAGCTGAGGAGCGGTTTGTGCTGGAGCATGATAGAGGCATCATAGAGGGATAAAAACTTGGATTCATTGGTTTTGAGTCATTTTAGGAGACTGCTGAAAGTTTCATGGTCAGGGGACAAATTTAAAGAGGGGTTGCTTTGTAAAATAGGGCTAATTAGGCCTAATTTTAAGGAAACAACAGGGTTTGAAGTGAGGTTGTCTGAAACAATTGATGCCAAGGAGTTGACATGATGTTTTTCATCACAATCCACATCTAAAACCATCATTATATTGGAGGTTCATTTGCAAAATTTGAGGAAGAAGTCAAAAATCCATTGCCAAAGGCCTAATAGGCTAGATGGCTATGTGAGCAGCAAAAGAGAGTTTTGTATAAAATGGAGGGTTAGGGCTTGAAACC
>VDFB02086081.1:326206284-326452156 GCA_007258455.2 Sequoia sempervirens
ATGGAGATATATGGGAAGAGAAAGGAAGAGAGGTGGAGATAGAGAGTCGATGGATAAGGGGGATAGGGAGGGAGAGATGGCGAGAGATAGAGAGGGGAAGATAGAGAGGGGGGAGAGAAAGAGATATAGATATAAAGAGATAAAGATATAGAGTAGGAGAGATGGAGGGAGAGATGGAGTGAATGAGAGAGAACGGGGGCAGAGAGAGAGATAGCTCAATAGATTGAGGGTGGAAGAGGGAGTGACATAGATAGTGGGAGATATATCAATCACCCTCCCTATATCTCTATCTATTCATCCTTATCTCTTTATCTCTCTACCCCTCTCTATCTCTTTGTCTCCCTTTCTATTTGTATGTTTGTCATTATCTCCCTCTCTCTCTATATTTTCTTCCCTATATTTATCTTTGTCTCCTTAAGTGTGCAATGGGTACATTGAAGAGGTCTTAAAGGAGAATTATCATATATTCAATCAAATGGCATGCTACCTTGAGCATAACTCCCCAAGGACACATGCCATCCTTGGATTTTTGACATGAAACAACCAATCAAAATTTAGTTTCTCTCTCTCATATTAATATATATTACTATTATATTAAATATATATTATATTAATTATATTTTGTATTATATAAAAATATACTTATTATTAATTATTAATTATAATAATTTTATATGTGTTTACTAATTTTGTTACATAATATAATATATAATTATAATAAGTTGAATAATTATATTATTTATTATGTAAAGTATAGCTAATATATACTTAACTATATTGTAGAATATTAAAACCTATCTAAATGGTGCCAAAATTTTGAACTTAATTAACATACTGTAAAACCTAATGAAACCAAGTTGTAGCTCGTCAAATTGGAGAAGTGAAAGGTCAATACCAGCACTGAGGAAGAGTTTGGAGTAGTGAAAACAAGGTCAATGCCAGCCTCGAGGAAGATTTTGGAGTAGTGAAAATAAGGTCAATGCCAACACCGAGGAAGAGTTTGGAGTAGTGAAAACAAGGTCAATGCTAGCGCCGAGGAAGAGTTTGGAGTTAAAACAAGGTCAATACTAGTGCTGAAGAAGATTTTGGAGGAGTGATAACAAGGTCAATATCAATGTCGAGGAAGAGTTTGGAGAAGTGAAAACAAGGTCAATACCAGCGCCGAGGACGAGGTTGAGGGCACTCAAGGAAAATTAGTGACCAAGGGGCGATGAGTACTATAATTTTGGCACCCCCATTCTCTTTAACCTTCAATTTTCATGCCTAGTTTCCAAAGATCTTCTCGTACATTGGCACCCCCATTCTCGTAAAATGGTATAAGATAAGAAAAAAAATAAAATAGCTTAATCTTTCACATTTTTATCGACTAGCCTCAGGTCTTGGAAAAAACTCCCATAATCTACCCACATCTTGGTTGAGGTCTAGGATTTCATCACACATAGCCTTCATCGCATGAGTCTGAAGTAATTGTAGACTTAGCCCAAGTATAAGCTAGGCTAAGGTAGATCTAATGAATGGAAATAAAGGCATACAATTCTTCTTTAATACCTACACCACAAACATATGCAAGGTGTTGGTTGTTTTTATGGTAAGCAGGTTGATCTTCTAATATACCTATGGAATTGCCAATTCCAATAAAGGGTAGCTCGAAGGACCTGGACCAACTGACGAGGATTTGAAAGACCTCCTACACTTTGGGCTCTATAAGACCTAGGAGGGTGATCCCTTAATGCATTTACAACCTCTGCACCATCATCATAAACAACATTAACAATAATAGATAATCTCATTTAATAGCTCAACATAATAGGATAATACCGAATAAAATTGGCTATTTATCAATAATATCAACTATTTGGAGCATGAGATAACTACAACAATAATTCACAGTATAAGATAGTCATTTATTTTCAATTTTTAGCAAGCTCTAGGTAAAGGCAAACAAATACTGAACCATGCGAATAAGTACAACTTAGATCAGTGTCATATATCCATTGGAGGAGTCAAATTTATAATCATCTAAGGGTTTATGATAGATTTAACACATAACATATAAGATCCTTGAAAAAATTGCTTTACAATCTCATCAATTTGTATTCTAACCCAATACTACTTATCAAATCCTTATACAGAACATATCCACCTACAATCCCATTCAAGCATTTTAATTAATTCCTTGAATTAAACCTAAAACAAGAATCATACACACCACAACAGTGAGATGAACGAAACAACTAGGCTTAATAATTTTATTCAAAATTTAGATATGCTTGTACAATGCAGAGACATGAGTTCAAATTAATTAGATCAATTCAAATGCCAGTACTGTCATAAAACCTCAAATCCCCATGAATTCAAAACCTACTATAGAATGACTCAAAACCTAAATTGCATTTTCCCTAAAACCATCAGACTTTACAATTTTCTCTACAACTTCATATAGACTCAACCAAAAATATCTAACTTCCTTACCCGTACTTCTAGCCTTGAAATCCTTCTTATAGAAAAAGGAGCAAACAAGCATTAGACCAGAAAGCACACGTGTCACCAGCCAATTGGACCGTCTTGTGATATTCCAAAAAATTGTTACAACAGCAATCTCCCCAAAGAATCTTCTTGTTCATTGTGCTTGTTGAGAATGGTTGATGCAACAACAAAAAACTTTGATAATTCCATGCCTATAATGTCATGAAAAAACAAAATTGGAATTTGTTGTAACTGCAACAACTAATTTTTCAATCATTAGCAGCCTACTCCTTTTCACTCTTCCTCAGTTAAATATACATTTACCCATTTCTGGTACTCTTTATCATTTGGCCAATCAAAATTGATCACCTCATTCACCTTCACACTATAAGGTTTGTACTTAACTGCCACCTGATTCGCTTCTCTTTCAAAAGACTCCAAGAATGAGCTTGTGCTAATGATTTTGTCCATATAGCTCACCAACAAATCATAATCTGAGTTACCCTATTTTTGAGGGTTTTGTAGTCAAAACATGATATAAAGGGGCTCTTACACTTTTTGTGATTACTATAGCTTGTGCAAGAGGCCCCATGGATACTGTTGTAATTGTAGGATGCATGAATAGGGCGTAGGATGAGAAATAAAGAAGGTATAGTTGTTGTCCTCAATAGTTTTGTGAAGAAAAGCATGTGAAATGAGAGGTTCAAGCCTAGGTTTCAACAAAACATGTATGGGAGATCTGATTTTATGAATTTTTATCCATGTAGACCTAATGGGTTGTTTCAACATCAATATAATGATATATATACACACACACACACATATATGATGTATGTATGTATGTATATGTATTTTTAAATGTAAATGTAAATGTAATTATGGATGCTCTCCTAGAACAATAAATGCAACATATCATTAAAAAAATCTATATCTATGTATATAAATGTGTATTTCTAAATGTAAGTGTAAAATGCAAAGAGCATATGGTTTTGTAGTGTTATATACAACATATCCATAAATTATTGTAATTGAAATTCTAAAGTCTTCAACACATATAATATGAAATCAATCAAACTATTAAACCGCATGAGAAATAAATGAAACAAGAAATGCATATGTATGTGTATTTGTAAAATGTAAGTGTAAAATAAATAAGAAAAATGAAAATTATAAAATAATATAAGGAAAGGTCTCCTCCCTTCTTGGTAGTGATAACCTCCTCCACACACAACCCTTAAAAATTATGAATAGAGGAATATAATCTTTGAAGAACTCAAAGTTGATTCTCTCCTACTTGATGCAATTAGTCATTTTATCCTTACAAACATTTATAGTGATTACTAGAGGCACATAGACCAATTCTTCATAATAGAAGAATTTGATCATACTTTTCCAATGATGGAATTATGAGAAAACCTTAGGTTAAATGAATAATTCCTAGCTAAGTTCTTTAAATCATGTCTAACCGTATAAGAGAAGACCGATGCTATGTGTACTTGGATACCATGGAGAAAGGCTCTTTGGGCTCTTTCATCAATCATCCTACCTTAAAACATACCAAAAGTCTCCTAGCAATTATAAATAGGAAGATTTAAGATGACTTAAAAAAAAATTACTGCCAAAGCATAAACTTATGATGACTTAACCAAGCCTAGTACACACTCCCTCCCCATTAACCACTTAGACATATGGAAATTAAATGTAAATTTGCTGCTATTTTTAGTCATGTAGGTGGCCAATAAACCACTTGGTGGTATTTCCCTTCAATTTTATTTACTTGAATGAAGAGCAAAAGTCCTTTGATTATAATTAGAGAATACATTTCAGGCCTTGGTTGTGTAACTAGTGGACCATAGTCACATTTAACACTTGTTACAAAGTTTGGGAGTTAAAACGTTAAGTAGATTTGATTTGTGATGGACACATTTGGATGGTAGTAACAATAACTTGCAATCTATCAAGACTTGATTACCTTATAACCTGTGAAATTCTAGCGATGAAATGATAGATTAATCATAATGTCACCTTGGAATCACATCACCATGAAAGAACATCATCCAACATCCTTATGGGTGCAGGTACCACCAAATAGGTATTTGTTAGATCTGTCTTCCTTGAGCGAGGGAAATTTAGGAAGAGAAGAGGAAAGAGAGACATGTAGTATGTCTAAAAGAGGGAGATAAACTAGAGGTGAAAAGATTAGAAGAAAATTTTGTAAACACATGGAATTTTTTTTTGCTGAAGGGGGGTCATGTTCTTATGATGATGAGAGCATAGGCAATGCTGAGGTTCCCTTGAGTTACAAACATCTATGAAAATAATGGGTACCCAATGAACTTCCTCCAATAAACACTGATTTTTGTGTCAACAAGAGGATATATCGCATAACACCATCGTCATTACATGGTTTGGGCCTATTTTGCATGGACAACATAAAGGTCTGTTATGACAAAGTTACTGAATTGATGGAGTATGTCAGACCCTGTTACAGTTACAAATATTGGATGCAACTGGTTTGATATACAGGTGGCTTTAGAATAGTGGTTTACAATTTTAAAGAGGAAGGAAATTTTGCATTTTTTTCTTTTCACCATATTCAATGGGTTTGGCCGAACCATATGGTTCGACCGAACCTCACAAGGGGTTCAGCCGAACACATATGTTCGGTCGAACCTATGGTTCAACCAAACCAAGAAAACCTAAATAAAAAAATCATATTTAAATAGGTTCGGTCAAACATGGGTTCGACCGAACCCCTTAAATATGATAAAAACCAAAAATTCTTTCATTTTCAACTGTCACTTTTACTTTATAATTTTACCAGTCACTTTCCCTGGTGCGTATGGTGAACCGAGAGCGTGACGACGACCAAATAGAGGTTTTTCTTTCCAGTGAAAGCAAATTTAAGTTTGTCCCTCCAAAGTTCATCATTCTAGTTTGCATATCGAGCACTAGGTCTTTAAATTTTTATTTTTTTAGAGTTCAAAATGCATCTATTTGTTTAATTTCGAAACCCTAAATGCAAATTTTTTCAAATTTGTTGAATTCAAATTGCATTTGTTTGAAATTTTTTAAAGCATTTTCAACAGATAGTATTTTGTTTCCCCATTTTGCATACATTTTTGTCTTGCGTAAATGAAATATGCCTTCCCATTTCAACAATCAAAGCTATGGATAAATAGATTTAATTTTAGTTACAAGAAAAATGTATAAATTATAAATTTATAACATAATTATGCACATGGGAAAATCCTCTTGGAAGAAAAATCTCACAACCAAAAACATGAACCAATTATATTATTTGATAATAATATCATTTACAATAAAATATTCATGTGCATACCCTTATAGTAGTATCATTTAAACATGTGAATATGGAGTAATTTCTAGTAGCATGATGATACCTACAAAATCATTATGCTTTCTCCATCTCAAGCACCCATAAATAGAAAAAATTTAAACCATAAAGAAAGTGTGGTTTAACCAAAGCCATGAGCCAAAATAATGACCTAAAAATGGCACCAAATTTGGCACAAATTTCAACATCATATTCCTTGACTTGGTTTATAGGATGTATTTAGAAAATGCTTTACATCTTGTCAAAAAAATTCAAATCCTCCTCCTCATAACCGACACTCCATTTTTGACATATTCAAACCCATTATTTAAGATGATCTTGATGATTTTCATAATTCTAATCAATATTCTAGTGTAACCCCCATTTTTTATTCTCTTATGTGTCATATAACATTTCATAAGTAATTCCCATCTTACAATTTCATACAATGCTCTTACAAATTTTTAAATATATAAAAAGGACAACCCTAGTTCAATTAGGATTATTTAATTATTATCACCTACATCCATTCATTACATGTTATTAGTTTTTAGTTGCACACATTATTAGGAAATATGCATTGTCTAAGCAATTGGGGTATATTGCATGTTTGAGAGTGTTTTCCTTGATCTTTTATCTAGTTAAATTAATATCCTTTAAAATCTTGTTTTATGGAGTTTTCATCTTAACTCTAATATGACTAGCAAATAAAGTGACGATTGAATCATTTTTTCATATAATAGCTAATGACAACCATATATAAAGAGCCACATTAAAGAAGATGAAAAATAATGATCACTTGATACTATGATTTAGATACATATGTTGGTAAACAAGATATTTTCCTAAATTGATAATTACGTATTGATGCACCTCTCCACCCTAAATATCCTCACTTGTTGGCTAGTAATTTATATAATGTATTAGGTGGCTATCCTTAGGGAATTAATACTATTCATAATATTACCACTCTAATGGATTTTAATAATGTTTTACCCTCTATGCATCCATCTACCCTTCATCCTCTTATAATGATTCCTCATATCATACTAATCCTACCGCCTTTCTCTCCACTAGTATTTTTCTTATCTCCCATCTTTTTATATATGTTCACACCATTCTTACTACTAGCACTATCCTATACATATATGTTCTTCATACCATTCCTCCTTATCCTATGAAAATCTAACCTTATAACTTGTAACTTCTCCTTCCATTACCATGTCATTACCTTTCTAGACCTTCCCCTCTTTATACATTCTCCTTTTTATCCTACACTACTCTTACCACTAATATATCCCTATACCTTGGATATACTATTGAAGAAATTTAACCGACTTTCAATATCACAAAAATTAGACCCATATTTTTAAATGTAAAATGTGTATAATAAAGCACAATCCATGCTTCCCAATTCAACTTCACTAATATCTATCGAATGAAATTAGGTTCATTACAATAAGATAATCATATAGCCATAATTAGTTGTCAAGATAATGGTAAAGTTTTCAATAGCCATATTTATCCTTCCACATGCCACCATTAGACATACACATAAGATTCATTAGGAAAAGTGGATGTGTGGATATGTGGATATGTGTCAAAAAAATGCTTTGATAAGATGTGTGTAAGGAAAAAATGGAGTTCAAGTGTTTGATTTATGTCTATATAATAGGTCATAAACTCTAGGGGAATTATTACCACTTTGCACAATATTGCACCATATATATATATATATATATATATATATATATATATATTCAAAATGAGGCAAAAAATACAATAGGAATAATATGGATATGCAAATTTTATCATTACATTTTTTTCCACTTTAAGATGCATGTGAAGATTTTAAAATAATCGTGCATCTCAATTTATGTGGTATTCACAAACATGCATGGAAAGTAAATATTTAGACATAAAAAAAAAAAAAAAGTGGTTTGTTGTCTTGTGCACAACACATCCTTTTTCTTTTGAGAAAATTATCTATCACTTTGTAAAATCCTTGCTATGTTGAGATTATTTAATTTTTTCCCTCCATATTTGTAGTCCTTTTTATTTCTAGAAATATAATTTATGACATTTTTTCTTAATAATCAACATATGAATAAATTTTACATGGTTGTAAATTTTACACATGGTTGTATGCAATCTCATATATATAGTACGTATGGTTGTGATTACAATGTTTATATTGTGTTTAGATTTGGTTTTATATTATCCTTCCAAAAAAAAATTGATGTTTATAATATTTTGATTTACCTTTGGATTTTGTAGACACTAAATCTCACATACACTTGAATATCCATACCATGGTCCCCACCCGAACACCTAACATCCACTTATTAACAAAATTCATGATACCTTAATTCCTACACTTTATCAAAATCAAATTAATTTTTCTTTTCAGACCTAAAACGATCAAGGCCTAAACTAATTAAAATATTTATTGTAAAAATTTCCATAGTAAAGTACAAAATAGAGAAGGGTATGTCAACCCACAAATCATGAAGGTGTAGGGACAAAACCAAGAGACCCATCAAATAGGATTGTAGCAATCATATATAGACAAAATTGATTAAGAAAACCTACCATAAGTGAAAAAAAACCTAAAAAGAAGACATATATTACATATTTTTTGAGTACCCATATATTACTAACTCCACACGCCAGCAATCAATCTTGAAACTTTTCTTCAGTATTTTGAAAAAAAAGTCCCAAACTCTAAATGTACTCCCTTTTTGGGATGGGATGAATGCTCTCCTATTGATCAAATCGGCCTCCATTGTTGCTCAAGTAGAATAGATTAACCAAATATTTAAATGAATCATTCTCTCACAAATATTGAAATAAATTAAAATAAATCCAAGTATTTAATCTATTATTCCTAGATAATTCAATGAAAATTATGATAAATTAGTTTATATATCAATCAAATTATTTAACATATTTAATCAAATTAGATAAAAATTGAAAATAATTCAATCAATTCATTGATCAAAATAATTAAGAAATTTCATTAAATAAATAAATTAGTTAATTAGGTAATAATAGTAGCCACATTTTAATTGGGTTTTAAACTCATGATACATGATCAAATCCTAGCAATTTATCCATCATATAAAAAATCTATAAATTGAGATCAAATCCATCATTTTATCGTCTCAATTTTGAGCAAGTATATTTTATCTAGTTGGGCAATAAATGTTTTATCATTTGCAAGATATATCCATTTGTCAATATGTATTTCATTATAATTTTAGTTCATTTTTTGTGTAATTCATCTTTTCACTCTATTAGAGGTGATTTTTTAATTCAATTTGAAGTCTACATTTATTTTCCTCAATGTCTCATTTATTTAAATTCAATGCTTACAAATTGAAATGCTTGGTGGGATGCAAACCCACAAATGCTCGGTTACATTTTATATTTTATACTATTAAAGTATTTGATTTATGCTTTATTTGTTATTTAATCTATGTTGATCACATTTTTCTATATCTATCCTCTTCACCTATCCTTCTCTATGGATATGTTCCACTCATATCTACCACCCTAAGGTGATCCATGTCTCAATCCTTGTCAAGGTCACTCCTCCTCTCTACCTATATCCTTTCTCAATGAGCTAGATCTATCATTGCTACTCCCCAAAACACCTACATTTAAATATTAAAAAAATGTTTAATAAATCATACAACATTGATTAAAACTAACTAAACAATGAAAGCATTTAATATTATAACACCTTATGAATTATATTGAATGTCCCCACCTTGAAATTTATAGCCATCGATGCCAATCACTTATTCATACTATAGCTTTGTTCTCCAAAACACCTACATTTATATAAAAGTGATTTTTTAAGAAAAATAATATTTAACCTACTTTTAACTCAACAATAATGGATGTATTTCTATCATAAACTCTTCGTACTCATAACAAAATCATGGCCTAGGTAGAGTATAAAAAATGTTGTTTCCAACCTCATATGTAAATCTAGAGTTAGAGTGTCAAAATTGTTGAATTTCATCCTATGTGCTATTAATTAGCTTCTTATCGACTCATGGAAGCCTACTGCTAAAAGCCCAAGTATGATTTTCAATAGGACTTTCTAATCATGATCTTATTGATAGTACTTTTGATAATGTTTTACGATTTAGGCTTAATTCAAGACAAGTTTACCTTAATAATTGAGCCTTTTTAATTATTTAATTTGTTACTAATGATGTTATTAGTCTATGAGCAACTCTTTTATCTTTTTCCTTACTATTATTTACAATAGAATTGAATGCATTAAAAAAAACTTTAACAACAATATTATTTCTATCAAACTTTTTGTTTACATGAATCTTTGAAATTTATTTAGTAAAGGTCTCATTTTGTACATCTTTAGTAATTGTATAAAAATTTGGAATATTTTGGTTAATACATCTTATTGGAAAACCATTCATTGAAAATTTTTGAAGCCCACAACCAAATGGTTTGTGATGACCTCTTGCCTTCAATAATTTCTATTATGCTCATCAATTTCAAACCATTTTGGGGTTATTGAATGTTTTTAAATTTTAACAAACTCATTACAAAAAGATGGATTTTGAATTTCTTTTTCTTCTTCACATTTAGGTTCTCTCTTCTAATGTAATTTGGAGACACATTGAGTTTCATTGGTTCATGTGAGATATTTATAACAATTATGCAATTGTGAATTCAAACTTTATTAGATTTGATTCAAGTAATATGAGATATTTATTTTTCTTTCCAATCTATAATTTTTTGATGTTCTTGGCTATATAATAGAAGTTTATTTATGTTAACAACTATTAGATTAAATATTTTTATCCCCAATTATTTTCAAATGATTTTATACTTTAATCTTTGTATTCTTATTCTTTCTTTCATTGTTTCATTTAAAATTTGAACCATTTAAGGATGCTATGTTATAGATTATAGTTGTCTTCCAATTCTTTTTAAATTGTTAATAGTATGAAAATATTATTGATGAGTAGATGAATTATTACAAGTTCTATTTTAGATTTGTATTCTCTTTATCTAGATATATTATTCACCAAAGTCTCATTGCTTTTTTAGGTGTACTGTATATATATATAACATGGAAAATGCAGATCATGTTCCACCTATGTCAGATTCTTTGTTTGCAAATACTAGTAATGAGATAAAAAAATTGAGAGATTCATTAGCAAAGGGTGTAAACCTGGGATATATAGTGAACTGCATGTTAATATTGCATAGTCTAGAAAAACTAAAAGATGAACTTGAGAGGACTAGTGCATATTCCCCAGACAAAGTGACTGCTATTCTTTCCTCGCATGCGGAAGAAGTACATGGTGACATTCCCCTTAAACAAATACAAGATAGTGTCACCAAAGAAATGATAAAAGCCACTTGTTTTCCATTTTATCAAAATGTACGTAAGGTTAGGGGATACCAGGTCACTAGATGTGTCGATCATGCTATGGCCTCATTGATCTACCCATGATTTCTCACAGCACATGGTCTATACCCAAACAATGACCAGATTCCATTGTATTTTTTTCAGCAGTTATATGTTGAGGTCCATTTGGGCCTCAAAATTAACTACCTGGACATTCCACCATATGCTGGTTAGGGGCGTGGTAGGATTGCTGATAGGCCCACCTATTGTCGAGCAGATAGACCACCCCTAGTGTTTAGGGTATTGGTTGGTGATAGGTCTCCTGCTCTCACCCCAACTCTAGCCCCCATAGTAGATGAGGTTGTTGTTGCTTCCCAAAAGGAAGCAATTGACACTGCAGGTGACATTGTGGCTGCCACCACTAGGATATCTAATGATCATGTAGGTTAGTATTTGATATCTAGAAATTCCTGATCCACACCATTTATAGTGGCTGACATCCCTACTCCTACATAGCTTGATGCATTTATAGGAGATATGTCATGCATGACTCTGCATTGTTTGGCTGATGACCTATTGGAGGCATATTCCCACATTGCATCAGACAATGGGATTAGTATAGAGCATGTTAGAGATCATTTGAGACATAGAGGTTGTTCAGTTCCAGGATCCCATCACTCTCAGTTGAGCACTAGTGTGCATCAGGATCCACCTACAGTTCATACGGTAGCTGCATAGACTATGGGTTTTACTGATATGTTGATTGGTTATGGTTCATCATCACCGATGCCATCTGACATTCATAGTCCTCTACATTTATCATTTCTGACATGACATGGGATAGATCAGATGGATGCATATGTTGATTCGTCGCTTGATCATTTGGTGGATATGGTGGAGGTGACTGTTTCAAAGGACTTCCGATATCATATGATGTGCATGTATGTGTGCATGTGCATGTTTCAATTCTTTTTTCATTATTTTTTAAATTTATTTTTAACTAGATATTCATGTAAGTTCATATATATGTGTATATTTATTTTTATAGGTGGACATACCTCATATCACTCCTAGCCTTGGTCCAGATCGTGTGCATGATCGATGTGACTCTGTGGATGAATCTACTATTAGTGGACATGTGAGTTCTACATTTTTATATAATCACACGTGTATATGTACATGCAATATATTTATGTATGCATAGATCTAGATTGATATTTAAAAATACAAGTTCATTTAAAAATAACTTTCATAAAATTTATTTAATATAAATGATATGTATTTAACACATCTTATACACAATTTTATTTGCAGGGCTCAGCACATCCATTGGAGCAGGACCGCTCTCATTCAGATGGCCATTCGTCTAGGAGTAGACATTCATATTATGCTATGCATCTCTAGATTTATGATCTTTACCACATGCATTTGATTATATGATGATCTTTAATAGTATTTGATATTTGATGACTTCTAACTTACACTTGCTTATATGATATGGCTACATACATTTGCTTCTTATTTTTGATCTTTAGTATTTGACATTTGATGATCTTTAATTTACATTTTGCTTTTATGATATATGTACATATATTTTCTTATATGATATATACATACATTTTCCTCTTTGCTTATAATATGTGTTATGTTTATATGTATTGAATCCATTTACATATATGTACATGTGTTTGCTTATGGTTTAAACATGTTTACACGTAATATATGTATGCATTTGCTTTAAATATTCAATATACATACATGTTTTCTTATTTTATGATCTCTTACAACTTACATTTCCTTATATTCAATATACATTTTATCTCTAGTAGAATTTTAGGAAATCAATGCCACTTTATAATTAAGTTCATTCATGTTGATCACAATAAATATTTTTTAAAAATGACTTAAGCAACACGAACCATTGAGTTGAGAACAAAATATAATGTTTTTGAAAAGTAACTTGAAATTCAATTCAAATATAATTTTAAGAAAATTCAATTCAAATTATATCGAAGCTATTATAATGCTATAAGTAACTTGGAAATTCAATTCAGTCATAATTAAGAAAATTTAATTCAAATTATAATTCTAATATACATTTTCGACAACTAACTTGAAATTCAATTCAAATATAATTAAGAAAATTCAATTTAAATTACACTCTAATATTTATACATTTTTGACACTTTAACAAAATTATAAAATTACTAGATATGTTGTGCATACCTATGAATTAGATAACAACAAACTCCACAATGAAATAACTTGTTTGTTTACTACTTGATTCATTTAAAGTAGGATCTAGTTATTCCATGTACACTTGAATAATTTTGATCCACTTGGAGCTGTAGATTTAAGAAGAAGTATTTGCACATTTAGTCAAGGAGGCAAATATTGGACCTGGACAACTTTTCATTTTTATCAATCAAGGAAAAATTTGGAGGATAATTTAACCAAGTTGGTAGAGGACTTGTTTAGAGTCATCTTTAAGTTGAAGAAGAAAATGGGACAACAAAGAAAAAGAAAAAATGCATCTCAATGAAAATTGTCAAAAGAAGAACAAAAGAGGCGTGATCAAAACTGAAAATTATCATAGAAAGAAACAAGGTACATGCTTGTTTCTTTTCTCTCACTCTCAAGTGTGTTTTTATGACTTTTACTTTGAAGGTTTCTAACCATCATTGCACTTGAATGACTATAAATACTTTTAAATATCCTCAAAACATCTTGGTCATGCAAGTTGCAATGTTTATATGATCCTTGACTCCAATTCCTTAAGCCAATTCTTTTGTTTCAACATTTTGTGTCTTTGTGGGTCTTTCATCTTTATTTCTACTCACTTCCACTCTCAAATTCTTATTTTATGTTCTTTATGCCTCTAGGATTCCTCAAGTTAGATTCGAGCCAAATCTAGATATTGATCAAATGAATCAAGAAGAACACATGGACCTTGCAGTTAGAGGAGACTCCAAGTCTTCGCAAAACAATGCTTGTTGGAGAGGGGTCAAGATCACTTCCTTCTACTGGTATGGATGAGCATTATAAACTAGCACAAAATTCTCTCACTTATAGCTCATCATGTTTTATCAATTTGTTTGCTTGCATACATAAACTTCACTTATATATTTAACATCATCTCTCACTTTTGTTTGCAAAATATTTTGTGACACATGTGTAGGAAGGGCTCAACAAGTAGGAAGTTTTCATCCTCAAGTCGAGCCAAATCTAAACATTGGATCAAATGAATCCAATTCAAGAACAACCTTGAAGATATGGAGGAGGCATAAGTTCAAACAATGCATGTTGGACAGGGGTCAGGATCACTTCCTCCTACTGGTATGGATGATCATATAAAACTAGCTGAGAAGGTGGGGAAACAAATTTCTCATAGAAATTTAGATCATTTACTTGAAATGGATATGGAGAAACTAAAATATTATGCTAACCAACCTTATAATAAGAGAAAGAGGTGAATGACTAAATCTATAAATGGAATGATCAATCATCATTTCAATCATCTTGATACACTTGAAAAAACCCAATTGTTATCACATTTACTTCTTCATGATGAGTTGAAAGAGTCATTACATAATTTTCTTGGGTGTCCGCTCAAAGATCAACCGTAAGAAGCACATGGGATTACAAAAGGATATTGTTCAAAATGTTAAAAAGGGTTTAGGATTCCATTGGGAAAGGATCTCAACCGTGGATAAGGCCACTACAAGAAGGGTGATGCTGATGTACTCTTATTGTACATCAAGATATAGCAAGAAAAAGAAAAATGTCAACACTTTCAACTGAAATTGGTTATAGTAGAACCACATTGATAAAATATGAGAAAAAGAGAACGTTTTTGGATGAGAGTTTAGAAGGCAATTGGGTAATTATGTGGAGAGCTTCCTATTTTGACAGGATTGAAGATGTTGTTAGGAACTTGGTCTCAGGTTTTTGGCATGATCAGACTCGTCCATCATCAAATACTAGAGATGTTATGAGATACAAGATTAGACCTAGTATTTATGAAAATCATATCAAACATTGGCTAGACATAACACAATTTGAGATGTATATGAACTTTTGTAATGCATATCCTCATATAAAGATTGGGCAAACAATGTTTCAAAGGTTAAAGCCATATTATGTGAAGATAAACAAGTTTTTTGAAACTTCTTGTTGTCATTATCATATTGAATTTGATCTCTACTATCACGTGTTTCAAAAGATGAGAGAAGAAAGATGTGGGTTTCCAAAATGTACCTAAATAGGTAAAGTTTGTTCTATAAAGTTCTTATATTATGTGGATCTCAAGGAAAAATGGACTCAAATAAACTGCATAAAAGGAATTTAGAGACATGTGGAAATTCCCCCATTAAATTTCCTTCCAAGCAATCTTGAGGATACCGACCTACCAAAGACAATAATAAACCGCAAGAGGTAAGTACTATTTTTAGAGAGTTTATTTGTTTCCACTTCATAGATCATCAAGTTATTTGATTCTATTTTGATGTAATGTTTCATTGATCAAGGTGGTTTATTAGTTATTCACATATTTTAATCGACATCGGTACAAGTATGTAAACAACAAATTTTGGGAAAGAATCCACAAGGTTGAATCCATGTAGAAGAGGAGATTCCCATTGAAAAATTTATGGAAGATTTTCAAAAATTGATATGACCATACATACATCATTCATTTTTGCTAAGTGGCAAGCACAACAATTCCAAACATTGAGAGATACTTTCTCACATGGAATAGTTCTATTAGTAGTTGAATTTGCAGAAAATTACTCCTTTGTACATCAAAAGGAGATTCAATCAGAGTATTACTTTTCAAAGCAGATCACTATTATGGTTCATGTGTGTTATCGACATGCACAATCATAATTGGATGGTGTTGAGAGTACAGATGAAGAACGAGCCATTAAAAAGGAATATCACTTTTATATTAGTGATGATAAAGAGCATGACACACTTTTTGTCCAACATTGTTTTACAATATTTTTTGAGAATTTGAGAAGTAGGGGTGTCAAATTTGAAAATCATTTTGTATGGTCAGATGGATGTGTGGCACAATTAAAATCTTCACGACCATTCTATGCACTTTGTAGATATCATAAAATCTACAAAATACCACATGTTTGGATTTTTTTTTAGAGTGGGCATGGAAAGGGTGAGCATGATGGAGCAGGAGCTTGCATCAAACGAGCTTTAAGAAAGCATCAAATGAGTTATCCAAAAGATTTTCTAGACAATGCACATGATGTTGTTGAATGGTGCAAGAAATACTTTGCATCAAATGTGGTTGGCACATCTTAAAGAACAACCGACACATTACACATAGAGTGTTTTGGGAGATATTCGTATGTATAAATTACATTAAATCAAAATTTGAATTTATTTGTACTAAAATATATATATACATACTTTACTACATAATTTTTGCTGTATATAATATGTATCTTAGGTGTGGATAGGAAGATCAATGCATGGATGCAAGAGGGTAGAAAAAAATAAGACTTTGCTTTGTGTTAGGAGTTCGTGATAGTCGCCATGGATGGATATTAGACACAAGGGATTGTTTTGTTTTGCACCGAAAGTGCATCAGGGAACTCATTATGCATGCAACAATCAAGAACTTGATATGTTGGTAAATGGATACGCTACACTAGTTGTTTTAGAAACATATGACATGAGGCAGCATCTTGCATGGTTCTCGATCAATTGATTATGACCATATTTCCCCAGGATTGGTTAGAAAAGGTACACGCAGTAAGTTTTAATAATTGAATTATTATATATATCTAGTTAATGATCTTTAGAGACATAATTTCTAAATTTTTTAGAATTTTTTTGGTGTAAATTTGGTGTATAGGAGATGTTTTTGTAGTCATAGCAGAGCCTAAAAACATCGAAGGTGTTAGCTATTATTTATTGTGTTTCACAGAAGAGAGGAATAAGCTATAACAAATCCTGAAACAAGTGATGGAATGCCATTTCCCATAGGTGAGTTTGAATTTAAAATTTTATATACATTGTATTCACATGTGCACATTACATTATAAACATTAAATATATATTGTACAAACCTTGTGCATGAAAATATTGCACACACGTTCATTTGTCTTACCTTAGGTTCATGTTTACCATGCAGGTTCTGTTGTAGTACAAGGGACATATCTAAAACAAGTCAAATTTTTACAACATGGGATTCATTTTGTTGACTATCAACCTGATAACAAGGTATATCAATATAGTCACTTAATAATTGCTACCACTCTACCTCTTCATGCAGTTCCACATGCACGTGGCCGAAGAAAATCGAGACTAGATAGTGATGATCATAAAAAAATTCTACATGTTATTGAAGAGCGGGCTGAACCAAAATCTTTGACTTAGATTACATCCATGGTTTTCAAGTTCACTTGTAACCCTATACATGTTCAAATGAGGACTTATAGTAACTTGTACATAGTTGTAAATCATTTTGTGTAAATTATAATTATATGTACATATTTGTTCCATGGAAAATTCTTAAGTTCAAGAATGTTTGGTAGCATCATCTCTCGATTTTTTTGGTTGCATGTAAACCCATATTATATGCTTTCAATCCTTATTTGAAACATAGTGATTTTTTTAAAATCATTTTTCCTAAATTAAAATTATATAAAACTTATATTTGTTTCATGGAATTCTTAAGTTCAAGAATTATATATACTTATATACAACTTATATAATTTGTTTCATCGAATTGTTCCATGGGAAACTATGTTAATTTTAAAATTAAGTATTATATAATTATAAAATTATTGTACACATTAATAAAACATAAATGAATGCAAATAAAAAAAAAACCCTAACCCTTAAACCCTTAACCCTATAACCCTAAACCCTTGTACCCCCTACCCTCTATATTTCTCCCACTCCCCCCCTCTCTCTTGAAAGTCTCTCCCTCCTACCCACTCTTCCTCTCTCTCCTCTACCCTTAACGCTTAAACCCTAAACCCTTGTAAACCCCCTACCCTTTATCTCTCTCTGACTCTCTCTCTCTCTCTGCCCTCCCTCCTACCCCCTCTCCCTCCTCGTCCTCTACCCTTAACCCTTAAACCCTACCCTTTATCTCTCTCCCTCCCCACTTCCCCTCTCTCTCAAGTATCTCCCCTCCTACTCCCCTCTCCCTCTCTCCCCTACCCTTAACCCTCTTCTTAAACCCTACCCCTTTATCTCTCTCCTACTCCCCCCATCTCTCTCAAGTCTCTCCCTCCTACCCCCTCTCCCCCTCTCCCCTCTACCCTTAACCCTTGTACACCCCCTACCCTTTATCTCTCTCCCACTCCCCCCCTCTCTCTCTGAAGTATCTCCCTCCTACCAAGGATTAAATTTGATGGTCAACTTTGCCTATCAACAAATTTTTTAATGACGGTTATCTATTCAAGGGTGCCCTTAAAAAATTATGATATACCTTAGTGCATGTAAAATTATATATAAATCAAACATATATATCATTATAATTCTATATAAATTTTGACAATCTATCCAAAATATCTCCTTTTATCTAATACAATCTTCTTAAAATTTTGATTGTATTCTATGGAAAAAATCTTTAAATACAGTCATATGGCCATCAAATTTAAGCCTTGCCGCCTACCCCCACTCCCTCCATATCTTTCTCTCAATTCATCACTTAAAAAAAATATAATTAATATTTATATTAATATTAAAAACAAGGCGTTCGATAGAACATCTTTAGAATGTTCAGTCAAACCCATTTAAAATTAATTTTTTTATTCTATGGTGTCTAGATTTGGTTGAACATGGGTTCGATCGAACCCCTATTTGACTGAACATTTTTATTTTCTTCGACCAAACAACTGTTTGACCGAACCCACATTTTTCAAATTCTCTAGGCACCAAAATTGCTGAGAATTTTGCACTTCAAAGCTCAATTTGAGAATGAAAATGTAGGAGATCTCAGAAACCCAACTAGTATTGGGTTCCCCTCAAAACGAGCTATCCAACGAATATAATTTTAGTATGTTTTGATTATATTATCTATCTGTTTTTTAAGTTTTATTAAATATAGGTTTTTCATTGAAAACAAAACTCTTTGTTCTGTACAAGTGGAAAAATAGAAGATTATCAAAAAAAAATTTAAAAATATGAGTGCACCAGATATTGGAGTCCTTGATCCAACAAAAATAAAATAAAATCGATACATACAGTAAAAGTTATGCATTATACGGTCGTGTTATGCGAATTGTAATTGATTTGAAACTTTGAAACAAAAGAAAAAGTATTTAATAAAACCTATCTAACCAAAATTGGAAGCACTAGATGTCGGAGTTAAAAATGTAAATTTGAAAAGAATTGGAATTTTTTTATCTTTCAAGAGAGAAAAAGTTAGGTGTTATGCGATTGTCGCGTCACTTTTTAAAAATGTTGTTTTTTGAAAAAAGCAAATTTTAAGTGGGAGATGGAAAAGAAGTGCAATCTGATTCCAAAAATTGAGAAAAAATTTAGAATCTATAGACAAAATGTAGCGATAGGAGCTCTAGTTTGCATCATCTTCAAATTCCTCATGGTTTAATCGCTATAGGTGTTCGAAAGTGAAGATTTACTTACAAAAAAAAAATTTAGTGTCTAGTTTGGCCAAAAATTGTAAACCACTATTGTGGGATCACTATATACATGAAGTATGCATCGCATTATGCAACATCAGCAAATTATATACAACTAAAAGATAAGGATCAAAATAAAAGAGTGGCTATGTACATTGATGGAAGGCCAAAAATATCAGGGAATATTGCATGGTTTATAAACAATACATGACCTGGGTCAACAAATAAGCAACCCAATTGCATATTCAAGGTGTGCAAAGGGAAACCATGTATTAAGTATGTGCAATAAAATCCAATGAGTGTGGGGAGAAAAGTTTAGCTGAAAAATGATTACAGTTTGATTAAACAGTTACAAACATAGTTTACTATGGGGGTGGTGCGTGCTATGTACCATTTTACCCAACCTCTAATTAATGACTCAATATACCATTTTATTCTTATGTTTTTAGTAAAGTCCTATTGGTTTCATTTTGGTAATGTTTTTATATTTAATTTTTGTCCGCGATGGGACATTGATTGTCACGAAGGCTCGGCCCGAACCGCAGTCATAATGGCAATGTATCTTCAAGGCTTCTACCCAATAGGTTTACCTCATTGTAATTGTACAAATTAGATATAGAAAAATGTTTTATTATTATTTTTTTTCATAAGTTTATTGGGTTGAAATTTAGATAATATTTTAATATTATTCTTGTTGTATCGACTGATCGAGAGAAAGGCACTAGCGTTGAGAGAGCATCCATAGGAGTGCAGTCAATATTATGATGATGACATTACTTATTCGAAACCTCTTGATATGATAAGGAAGATCCAAAAAAAATGCAATGAAGAAATCATTAAGTTGATATTCATAGTGCCTCAAACAGATGAGATAAGAGAGAAGGTTAAAATATTGACTGAGAGATCACAAAACTTGAAAATAATCTGTCATGAGGTCTTTAATTATAACATAAGTTCATTCATGGTTTTATATTTTGTACTCTTTTATGTCATGAACTAAAATATGTGTTATTTTTATAGGGTTATTTGTCCCCTCATGATGCTCCTGACTATGATTAGGGTACTGCAAGTGTTGCTCGAGGAGTAAGGGTTGGTACAAGTGTCCATCATGATCTTCCTACGCATACATCACATCATCTGACCCCATCATCCGTGCCTATATTATCGTCTAAAATTTCAGAAACACATACCATGCAAGCATCCGTTAATGCACCCTCTGGCAGCGAACACATGCTAGAACATGCGTCAAGACATGTACCTAGGGATGCAGAGGCCACTAGTACTGGTGATGTTTTAGCAACATTTCTTAGATCTTCTCGTATTACTAGTATGGGAACATTGCCAGTCACACTTGTGGTGACCGAGGATTTCATTCCCATAAAGATAGAGAAGGTCCTAGGTACTTTAAAATGTTTTAATTATTATTATATATAATCCAATTCAAATTTACTTATTGATCACTCTTTTTAGACTATTGATCCCATGATCATTTTGTAGGAAATGATGATTTTTATAAACATCTAAGTGATATTACTTTGGAGCTCTTCGGGCCCACCATATGTACATGGTGGAATGCCCAAAATCAAGATTTAAAAGATGAGCTCATTAATCATTTAGTTGTGTTGTTCAGCGATAAAACATTCAACCGAACCAAGGTCCTTAAGAAAGCTGGTACCTATCTAAAGTATGCGAGGGACCAATATAGGTCACATTTAGAGAAGAAAAAAAAGTACGAGCGTCCCCCCATGATTCCAAAGAGGGAGTGGAAGGACTTGGTATCGGATGGAAAGGAGAAGGCTGAAAAGAAAAAATGAAAGACACCACCGGGCCAAGGAAGGTATGTGATACTATCAACAATGTAATTATATAATGAAGTTACTCTTTCTTTTTACATAATCTAGCGTATTTTAAACTTTTCATCGGCTTCAGGCATGAAGGAAACAAAAGGCAAGACTAGAAAATGGATATAGCACAAACTTGAAACCTAGTGGTTATATGAAAATTTGGCACAAATTGTAAGTATCAATAAAATGAAATATAGTATCAAAATAATAAATTGAAAACAATTTTGGTTTTGTCACACCATAGAAGCAAAATTCATGATCCTATGCAAAAATGTAGGGCTCTGAATTCAACAGAGTTCCCACAGAAGATGACTTGAAGATTTCCTTCCGGCCAAGGCTATGGAGCCATGGTGAATGCCTAGGAATGTGGTAGGAAGGCTAGCCTTCCACTACATCCGACACACAGGTAAATAAACTCAATAAGTTTTATTTAAAATTGAATACTTGTGAAATATATTCAATATTAATTTCCACCATAAAGTAATTACATGCCTATTTTTTTAAAACATTCAAGCAATGATAATATTACACATGACATTGGAATGCAACCTGGTGAGGGTGGAGCACAACCTCTTTTGAGATAAGAAGGTCATGGTGTGCATCCGGTGCTAGAGCATGTAGAGGGTAAACCCTGTGGTGGGTTTCATTTTGAATGAAGAATAATTGGTAAGTCAAAAAAAATAAAAATGGTTACCCCTTCTAATGAAGGGGGTTGAATGAACAACCCCTTCTGGCCAGACCCCCCTCCCTTCTAATGAACCCCTTTTGCACCATATAAGGGGGTTTGAATCGAACCCCCTTCTAATGAAGGCAGTTGAATGAAGACCACGCCTTCTTAGAATGAAAGAGGTTTGAATAGACCCCTTCATTAGAAGGGAGGTTCAAATGAACCCAACTTCTTAGAATGAAGGGGTTTGAATGAACCCCTTCCATTAGAAGGGGTTCTAATAATTTCTTTTCACCTTCCCCTCCACCATTTCAAAATTTATGCATTTTTTTGACTATCGAAGCTTGGGAAGGAGGTGCAAATGGAGTCAAATTGATAAACCAAGTTGGATAACTGTAGTGATTAAAACGTGTTTTCGAACAACTATAAATTTAATATATTTTGTTTTTATTTTATATTTTATTTTTTAGTTTTACTATACATAGGTTTTTCACCGAATGTCAAGTTCCATGAAAAATCATTGTGGAAAAATAGTACATTTGAGAAAAAAAATTGAACAATATATATCCACTAGGTATTGATGTCCTCGTTCTAACAAAAAAAGAAAAAAATGAATTTCAATACATACCAAAAAAGTTATGCAAGTCGAAGTGCACCTATGTCTAAATTATAAATGTTTTGACTTCAAAACATAATTAAAAGAAAAATAGTCAACAAAATTCTATGAAACAAAATGAAATCCCTAGAAAAAAATTTATGCGAGCTGAAGTACACACCACTTTTTAAAAATTTTGTTTCCTATTAAAAAAATAGTTATCTAGGGAGACACATAAAAATTACAATTTAATTTCAAATTAAAAAAAAATATACATTTAAAATCTACAGACAAAATCTCACAAATCACTAGTTTACATCATTTTCAAATTCCTAATAGTTTACCTACTATAAGTGTCAGAAAGTGAAGTTTTCTCTGAAAATGTTGATTTTAATGTCAAGTTTGGCCAAAAAGTGTAACCCATTATTGTGGGATGACCCTAGAGCATGATCAACATTTTGAGCATGATCAGGCTAGAGAAGATTAGGAACATGATGTGGCCCCATCAGGTAAAGAGGACCACTCTAAAGTTCTTTTAAACATATGTAATTGCAATTGGCGTATTAATTAATGTAACCTTTCGTGTTTCAACTTTAGAGCATGTAGAGCAAGATCAACATGTTCAGCATGACCAGGAACATGATGTGGTCCCATCAGGTAAAGAGGACTACTCTCATGTTATTTTAAACATATTTAATTTCAATTGGCATATTAATTAATGTAACATTTCGTGTTTCAACTATAGATCAGGATTTAGAGGGTGTTCAACATGTTGAGCATGAGTCTATAACAAAAGTTCAAGAGCATGATGTGGACCCATTAGGTAAAGAGAGCCACTCTAATGTTATTTTAATTAATGAAATACTTGTAACAATAATAATAAAACATATCAGTTTAACATTCCTTTGTTATTGCAACAGACCCCCCTTGCAGCGGCATTCACGTCGTGAGCAAACGACTAAGTGTACATTAAGATCATAAGCATAGGGAAGAACAACTAAAGGGGGGACAGATGATTTAGAAAATAATACTCCACTTCAGATTTTTTTAGCTTTAAAAAAGAAACAAAAAAAAGTGATTGTAATCATATCATGACAACCATTATTTTGATAATATGTAAAAACTGAAAGAATGAATATTATATGTTAATGAATGAATGCGAATATATTAATTAATGAATGTAATATGTTAATGAATGAATGTTATAAGTTATTAATGAATGTTATATGTTAATGAATGAATGTTATATATTATTAATGGATGAATGAACGATTAATGTTATATGATTGGGTATGGGGAATTGAGAGTGATGTGAGGGGGGGGCCAAATGAGCTTCCACCGTCACGTGGTTGGCCCTGTTAAGTAGAGAATATTAAACTATTCTCAAAACAAAGAGAAGCTCAATAAGATATTTGCACTTCTTCAATATAAGAAATGCATCGTTTGAAGAATCAAAGTACAATATGCAAAGATGAAAAAGTGCTAACTTTTCACTATAGTGGCAGAAAAATGATTTTTTATACCTTGAATCCATGCTCTGCATCATAATTTGAAGTTTTTTCCATTCCAATGTTCTGAGTTTAGTTTGTTTGTATGGATTTGTATGAATACCACATTGTGTTGTGTGTGGATTTGGTTTCAAAGCTCTGTTTCTTCTATTTTTAGTGGTGACATAACTCTAAAATTTGACTTTTGTGCATAATAGGTTAATGGAAAAATTGACAGCTCTAAAGGGTTTAGAGCTTGGTGAGATAGGGGTATATGCGGGATGTGATTGGCTAAGAGTAGCAATATATTGATGGGTATGTGGCTAACGACCTTTATTTTACCCAAAAATTGATGATAAAGGTTTTAGGAGATTCTTAGCTTTCCACCAATATAAATTATACTTTACTTTGAGTTTAATAATAAGTAAGGTATTAATTCATTTTCTATTCAAATTACAACTAAAGTCCTGATTGATGGGATGATTGAAAAACATCTATAGCTTCAAATGGTATCACTTTTTTTAAATAAGAAACATGCATCACATTCTATGCCTCACATACTATAAGATTAAAAAAAAATGAATTTCATGAAGTATTGGCCAAGTTAAAGTGGTTAGACATAATAAAACATTTTTAGGGGTTGTAATAAAAAATTCATAATTAATTATTGCCTTGGAAAAAGAAATTACAAAAAAATGCATCGGCTGTCCCGGGACATGGTCTCTCCATTATATTTTAAAATCTTATAAAATATTATCATTTTATTATGGGTTGGATGGTGGGGCAGACACCTACTTATTTTTCCACTGAAATTTAAGTACTACTACATTGAAATTTCAGAGTTTTCACCAAATAGATTTATTTATTTTTTAAACAAACTGAAGTAGTTTAGAAACTAAATTCATTTCCTACTGATTCTATTCTTACATATTTTTGAAATAATATGGAATGCTTTTCAAATTTTTACATCAAGTTCCTAACTCTAATTTTTCTGAATTTTTTTGCATAAGGGCCTATTTTCCATGGTAGTCTTTTGTAATAGATACATGGATATTTATACTTTTGTTGATGGGAGGCTTCCACGACTTAACCATGAAAATTTTGTACCATGGGTATGCAATATTTTTCTCTACTACATTCATTCTTGAGTATAAATGTTGTAAAATGATATTAATGCTTCAAACTTAGATTTGTTCATTGTTATAATGATCCGAATAAACATACTTTGCTATATGCATTCAAGCATTATCTTGCCCCCTCACGCTTTCTCTCCCCTCCTTTTAAGAATTTTCTTTGTCATAAAAGATTCACATTTCTGTCTCATTTATGCAAATTTATCTGAAGCGCTAGGAGTGAATAAAGATATGTAAAAGATGATGGATTATGTCTAAACAACAACTTTCCATCTTATAGCTAATTAAATCCTTAATATTTGAATAGTTTAGAGCTCGAATAATGCTTGTATATGCATGTGTAGCAATAAGGGATCCTATGTGAAGATTGAAATTTAAAACATCACTTTGGTATTTTTCCTTAGGCAGTGAAATGATATTTTGAGTAATACAAACCTACACACACATTGATATTTTTCGGCATTGCATTGAAGAATTTTTTTCTCTTATACCTACCCTCGGCTAGACATGGAGGTATATAATATTTAGTTTCTGGGTTTTTTGTAAGTAGTTAATTTCATAGGAAGACTAAAATCTTCTTAATGTCTTGTCAGGTGTGAAAGCATATGAATCACTTGCTGAAGGCACCATTTTGTATTCATCCAAAAGCTGGTTTGTTCTTTTTTATGTTTCTTGCATGTGTTTTTTTTAGGCTCTCTGAGATGTAGCTCGGCTCTTTCCTTTGCACTTTTCATCTATTTTGATGATTACAGTAGATTGTCCTCATAATTTTCATGTAGATCTGTTTGTAACCTTATTTTCTACCAATCAATTTGCAAACCACTCACATATTAAGGACCATTTCACTAACTTGTAGTCATCCATTCATATGTTGTAGGTTGTGTCTATGTGCCAATAAATCTTGATGATTGCAAGAACTTTAATCCTACAAGTGTACCCAATCTTTCTCAAGTAAAAGTCTTACCTTATTTTATAGTACTTTAAATGGTTAATTGAAGGTGCTTCTTTAGATCTGAGATAGTTGAACCCTAGATTAAAATATGGTATTAGATGGGCAGTATAATTGTAAAATTGAGGTCCATTGAACACAAATTATGAACATAATTCACTGGACTATGAATAGTGTTATAATTATAATTATTTCTCCTTTACCTACCTCTGCATTAATGAAAAAGATAGATCCCTATAAATCTAACCATGAAAGTGTTGAAATATGCAGTATCTATAGGACTCCAAAAACTATCAAACATATTATTTTTGAATGTTTTTATGCTCAAGAAATTTGGTACTTATTCTGCCATAAGCTGAAGGTCTGGAATAACAATGGTAAAATTAATTGGCATGATATTATGTTTTGTAATTTCAAGCTCAAGTTTTATTGTAAGCTATTTTGGTATTTCTTATCCAATGAGATCATGTGGCATTTGTGGAAGGCAAGAAATGATGATAAATCAAGAGGGTACTTACTGAGTCTTGCAAGAGACTCACTTTCTACTCTGTTGCTCTACAGGTTTCAACTCTTGTAGAGATCTCAATGGAGAATTTCTTGAAGTCAATAATTGAAGGTGCTGCTAACAATACCAGAGATGATCTGAGAAGTGGACCCACCTGTAGGTTGATCTTGGAAGAGATCATGTTGTTCCAACAAACATTTGATGAGCTCCAGAGAGCAATTGATGAAGCTGCAAGCCCAAAAAGACGGTGCGACCCCCAATAGTTGGACCCCCAAGGAGAAACAATGGCGAACCTTGATATTGAAGAAGTCAGCAATGAGGAGAATGTAATCAACACTATGTATTGTTTACACTAATTTGAATAGTAGGAACTTGTGGTGTTGTTAATAACAATTTGTATTATCTATGTTGGTTTTGAAAACAACTAGTGATTTTTAGTTTCTTTCTTGCTGTCTAAAGTACTGATACGGTGTATTTCCTTTTATGGAAATGCTTTGATGTTGTACTGATCCTAATGTCGGATAGGAATTTTCATGATATGTAATGGACCTTAAACTATTTTCAATACAAAAGAAAAAAAGATAGCAGATATTGGAAGTTCATTACATGTCTCATGTATGTGTTAGTATTTTAATTTTTTTTAAGTTGTTCAAGAGCTTGATTAGGTTAAGAATATGTTCTATAAGCTATGTTCTCTTGACACTGCTTAACATTTTCCCTACACATTTTCTCTTCAATCTAGATGTTTCTTAACTCCTTCCCTTGTTAGCCCTTGGTTGTTCTCAAGTGTAATGCTTTTTCTATGCATCTTGCAGTCTGTATGTATGATCAGTCATCTCTTTTGAAGCATGGATAACCTTTCATGGAATTCTTGTTGTAATTAGATAATTTCCATTGTGAGAATAATCATTAATTTGTATGGAAGTAAGTCTTTTTCATATTATTTGACTTGGTATTGTAAACTTGCCTTTGTAGGTTTCTCTCAAGGGGAACAACAAAACTGTTATGATAGGTAGAGTTTTACAACACCATAAATCATTTGGCATTATCGATATATTGCTTATAGAATACTATGTGCAAGTAAAATGGAATGTGCAATGACAATTGGTCTCGAATATAAATCTGAATAGAAGTACATTATACACAAGAAGATGGTATATATTCTATGATTTAAAGAACCCCAAAATAAGAAAATTAATAGGTTCCATTTGTTTACTTGCTCTTAGACACTTGTTTAATTGGTGAGACCCTTAGAATGTCTTGTTGATAACCAACAATGTTCAAAACTCCTGAAGAGGTCAGATCGGTGTGACATTGGATCTGTCTTGCTGATGGAAGTCATTAGGAAGACATGGACTATCGGAGTGAGTTTTCTATCCTGTGCCGATGATTGATCTCTCACCAATGGTACATTTCAACGAATATTTAAAAAAAAATTTACATTGTTTAGTCAAAATTTTGATGAACACAACCAATGAATCACCGAAAAGGTCCAACGAAGTTGCTATAGTTGTGACGAAGGCTTCATCGTAACTCCTTGTCCATTTCATTGCAATTTTGATAAAGTCTACCGATGAATCACAGAAAAAGTCTGACAAAGTTGCTTAGCTGTGACGAAGGCTTCATCGTAACTCCTTGCCCCTTTCATCGCAATTTTGACGAACGCCACCGACGAATCGCATAAAAGGTCTAACGAAGTTGCTTAGCTATGATGAAGGCTTTTTCGTAAATACTTGCCCATTTCGTCGAAATGGAGACAAACTTCTGGTGTTCTTTCGACGCTTCCGAAGAGCCATTGCAATTGCATTTTGGTTATAATTCGTCAGTGGATACATGAAGTTTTCAATGATATTCTGACAAACATCCGAGTCATTTGATGATGCTGACGACCAAAAAATTTGCGCAGTTATTTCGACGTTTAATTTGTTGTAAGAATTGCGACGAAAAAACTGTGACGAAAATGTTTTCATCATTTCGTCGCTTTTCTGACAAAGATTTGTCAAACGACCGACGAACTTCCATCGAAAAATGGTGTCAAATTCAATAGTGAGGCCATGCCCTGATTGAAAAGGTTGTTGGCTTTAGCATTTGTTCTAACATATTCCTAGGGGCTTGTCCCATACACTTTCTCAAAGGGGTGACACCCTTCCAGGACAGCATCACAAAAATGGTGGTGAGCATCTAAGTAAACTTTGTCTGCTATTAACATCACAAATGGCACATAGGATTCCTTGTTTTCTTGCTTCACTAGCAACTTTGAAACACTGTTCAACCCATATTTCATTTGCTTGGTTTTCTCATCCACGTCTTTAGTGAAGACCCCACAAGAAGCCAACAATCTCATAATCCTAAGCAGGTATTCCTTCTGGGGAACCTTTCTGTTTATGGAGGCAGAAATATGTTGAGCAATTTCATCAACACAGAGAGGATTCTCTTTTCCATGTGTAGCTATAATTTCTAGGATGTTAAGCAAGACAGCTACTTTGAGAGCCATGGGCTTGGCAGCAGAAAAGATCATCTCATAAAGGTGGAGATGGGCTTCCATTTTGCTGGTGTGAGTGGAAGAGATATGAATGATTCACTTACAATTTTACTTCCTTTTATAGAGGAAAATTCCATTAAGGGAATGCTTCCTCCCACTTCATCTAAGTGACATCATGGGCCCGTTTTTATTGGATTTAAAGTACCACATGTTAAATGAAATCAAATTTAGACAAAAGTGCCTTTAATTCGATGCTTTATTTATTGTTTTACATTCACATGTAAATAACCACCTTCTTAAATTATTTATGATAGAAATTTCTGGAGCTTATATTCTCTCATGAGGCTAAAATGAATAGGATGTTGATTAAGGGTTGGGGTTGTATATGAGTGAAAAATTAAAAATAATAAATAAATTTGAAATCTTGTTTATCCGTAAAACTAGAAAATAACATATTAAAAAAAAAAAATTGAGATGGATGAACAAAATACAACAATGTAATGGGAGGCGGTTGTGCCACACAATGTAATGGGTGACCATTAAACTATTCCAATTGTGGAGAAAAATCAAGTCTTTTAACCATTTTAAGGGTGAGATATAAACTGTGAGGATTTATTATTAATCTTATATTTAATGTGGAGTTTTTGTGTACATGGAATCTTTTAGCTCATGTTGTGTTGTGACTGTAGGAAAGCCTCTTGACTTCGGAAAAAAAAAATATGTTACAATTTTTTTATTTTTTTTCTTGAATAAGAGTAACTCCTAATTTTTTCGTAGCTTATAATATTTAGTTTGAAAACATTAAAATATTTAAATTCACATAAATTAATTTTTTTATTAATTTATATTATTTATTTATTTTGAATTAAATATGCAAAATAGTAAAATTATTGAAATTACGAGAATTTCTAAATTTAGAAGTTTAAACTTTTAAATTTACATTATGCAAAATTCCTAATAATATTAATAAATCTCACCAACCAACTGAATTTTTCTAGAAAGCCTACCTCCATGGAGCCCATGTCCTATGGTCCACCCACCACCTTTTGCTATAAATGTTGTCATTTCAAAAATGTATAATGTTTTCTTTATTGAATTTTTCTAGAAAGCTTACCTCCATGGAGCCTACCTTAATTTATCATTTCTATAAATATTGTCATTTCAAATTATTGAAACAAGGCATATAAATCATGCAAAATTTACTATAGTATTTAATAAAATCTCCCCACCTTTTTCTATAAATGTTTTCATTTCAAAAAATGTACAATGATTTTTTTATTGAATCAAATCAAATAAAATATGTAAAATTTACTATAATATTTATAAAATCTCACCAAAGACATTGAATTTTTCTAAAAAGCTTACCTCCATGAAGCCCACCTTAATTTATCTTTTTGCTATAAATGTTGTCATTTTAAATTATTGAATCAAAACAAATAAATCATACAAAATTCACTAAATTATTTAATAAAATCTCACTAGCTTTTACTATAAACATTGTCATTTCAAAAAACTGTACAATATTTTTTTATTAAATAAAAACAAATAAATTATACAAAATTCACTATAATATTTATAAAATTTCACCAAAACACTGAATTTTCCTTAAAAAGCCTACCTCCCTCCATGAAACCCACCGCCCACCTTAATTTATCCTTTTCCTGCTCTTTTCTCGCTTCAGACTGAAATTTCGCCATTGATGTACTAATGTTGTCTTTTGAAAACATCGTAAGATGTTACCGTGGAGATGAGAAATCAAATGTAAAAAGAGTGACGTTGATGACATTTTGTCACTCAGAAATTCAAGCATGTCGGCAACCTCATTATTTCCCCTTCAGAGTGACTTGATCATGACTGTATTTGTGAGGAAATTTTACAATGAATAGCTATATAATTCAACTTTCAATAAACAGTTTGGTTTCTAAATATCCGGAAATTTTAATGAAAATAATAATATTGTATAAATAATTTTAAATAAACAAAATAAATTTAATTATTAAATAAAGATTAAATTAAACTAGATGAGATTCGTCTAAATTTCCATTATATCATAATTATTAGTTGTTTTAGGGTCATATTTCCATTATTTAGTTTTTACAATTGATTTATAATATAGTTTAATAGCCCTAATTTTGATTTATAATATAGTTCGTTAGCTCTAATTGTATTCTTGAGGTAAAATATACCCACGATCTATAAT
This sequence comes from Sequoia sempervirens, assembly GCA_007258455.2. Lineage (NCBI taxonomy): Eukaryota > Viridiplantae > Streptophyta > Pinopsida > Cupressales > Cupressaceae > Sequoia > Sequoia sempervirens. The sequence goes on from VDFB02086081.1 coordinate 326,237,957, forward strand.
GCTCATGGGTCCAAAATTTATTTTGGATCCTTGATTGTTGATAAGATCAACAATCCAAAAGTAGTTTTGGGCCCCATGAAAATTATATATCGCAGGTACATTTTAACTCACAAAAAACAATGAGTGTCATTAAATCTTTATTTGCATTTAATTGATATCTTCTACATACAATTCTTAACAGGAATCTAATGATTTCCTTATGTTTGAGGATGGTGGTATTAGTCAGAACAACACTTTTGGAAGAAAAATTTAAAGTAGAAAATCCACTCAATTATTCCAATTCAAGCTTGAAACATCAATTTAAAGGTCAATACAAATAGAAACAACAAAACTAAAAGTAGAAAATCCATCAATTATTCCAATTCAAGCTTGAAACATCAATTTAAAGGTCAATACAAATAGAAACAACAAGCTTTAGGCAAATCTGAGAAGGGTAAAACACTATGTACCAGTCACCAAAAGGTAGTTTTAGAGGAAAACTAGGACTCATTCGACCATGGGTGAATGGGTCTTCATGCATGGTTTTCAAACAACTTTCGAGAGCCTCTAATGTTATTCTATAATTTCCATTTAATCAAAATTTCAGTGTCGAGAAGTCCGATATCAGATTTGTAGGTGAATTTCCATGATTTGATGAAAACTTTGACAACTTTTGCAACTTTGACTTTTCCACTCTTGCTTTTCAAGATATCTTCAACCTTTCAAGAGATCTACAACACACAATGAGAGTTTGTCTGAAATAATGAAATATGAAGGAAATGATGAATGAACAATACAATGTTACAACTCATCAAACCCTTGAATAATCTATTGGAAGTTTGACTTGATCTTGCATGAAATGGATTCAATGGATTTGGATCTTTATTCTTCAATTGATTCTTGAAATATGAATTGAATGCTTGCTTGAATCTTTGAAACCTACATCATAATGTTAACCCCAAAAATGTGCATGATGCTAGAAAACTTTAACATGATGGTTGAGATCTTGATTTCTGCAATAAAATCTACTCTTCAATGCCCTTGATCATAAACTATTCTTTAGCAATAATTACATGCAAACTCTAACTTCTTCAAATTCTCTAGGTTTGATTTGATAAAATTGTTTATGCCGAAGGCGTATCCAATTTGAACAAGATAAAGGTAAAAAACAATCAACGGTGTAAATAAGCCTGGAGACAATTGAAACGTCTGCAGCCGTTCGTATGCTATTTTTGTTTGTTTTTGCCCGCCTGACACAATGATGCTTACAGTCTCATCATCATCATCCCTCCGACAGTTTCGGCATGGGCAGGCATCTACGGCTACAGGCAATAATCAATGTTTCCATAGGCTTAATAGGCACTTTTTCCCCTGTTTCCTTGATCACAGCAGTTTGAGGTACCAGATTCATCATAGCAGATATACCCTTTTGGGCCTAAAAAAACACAGATATTTAACCCTAAATCTCTAAATTGAGAGAAGTTCGCTGAAACAAATGCAAATTCAAACAAAAATATCTTAACCTTGTTGCCATATCTAGATTCAAGCCATTTCGATCTCTCAAACAATCTGTTTAAGGGTAGAATACCTCTTGAATTAGGTGTTCTCAAGTTGAGTGTCCTGAATGTGTTTGCCAACAGTTTGTCTGGCCCTGTTCCTGATGATTCCAGTAATTTGACCTATGAGCACAACTTTCTTGAGATTCCAGGCATGTGTGGGGGTGGACCTGGAAATAGACCTAGTTGGGAAATAATGGATCCCCTGATTTAGATGTTTGCATTATTTGTATTTAAATGGACCTTATTTTCAGCAAGAATGGACCCTGACAAATTATTGCACTAGCCACTAAAATAGTGAGATTCTGTAGCTCTCCAACTTCAGGAGGAATGCTTCCATTGAACTGATTTTGAGTTATATCCAATCTTATCGGATTAGGTGCTTTGCTGATTTGATTAGGAATTTGGCCATGGAAAGAATTCTTTGTGAATTGTGAGTACTATTTCTTGAAAGAGTGGAGAACTCCATTAGTTGGAGGGAACCTTTCCGCTTAGCTGATTAAACTGGACTTGGACATTGGAGAGATTTGGGTAGTTTCCCAGAAATTTAGGTAGACAACCGTTGAAATTAACGCTCAACTGCTTTACATTCCCCGCTTTACATCCCCTGATATTATAGTTTCAAGTTGAGGATCATTTATTGCTATACCTGTCTGCACGCAACTAAAGTCATATCCATGGAGTGAACTTAATCCTCGTCTGACTATTCATATTACAAAAACTCATGATCTTATGGAGGTGATTGATTGTTATTTAGAAATATATTCTTCAAGAAAGTTTGTTCCGAGGACTGGTTTTAATTACCCTACGGCAAGCGAGCTTGAGAGGATTACATGTGCCAAACTTGTTTTCAAGGATTACATTCAAGAAATCAGTTAAAGGAAGTGATTGTTGTGAGTATGGAGACAACATACAATGGGCTTACATGTACGAGTCTATGTATGGGGATAAGCAAGCCATCACCGCATATTATGAGCCACTAGGTGTGTAGGAGATCTACTTGTTCACATGGGATTCACTTGATCAGTAATTGAACAACTAGTTCCTTCTCTCAATTCATATATTTGGGATGTTCTTTAACCCTTAATTGTTTTTGTTTGAGAACTTTGACCATGATCATGGGATTATTTATGGATTCTTTACCTGTTGGAGAGGATGGTGTCAACAAGCCATATACAATTCACCATAGAAAGTTGGGAAATTGAAATTGCTCTATGGATTTGAATTTTAAATGTTACAACGTGGTAACGCATTGTTTCCTAAGTTATTTAGGTTCTTTTGTTGATGTTTAATGGAATAACAGTAATTGGAAGGTAATAATTCTTCAAAATTTGCAATTTGAGATCTTATCCAAAAGTTAAGAGCATTTTGTTGCAAGTGCAATTGGAGTGTATTTGAACTACACAACAAGATCTATCTCTACTTTGAAGTTGGGTTCTGAACTTCACAGTGTAGATTTTTTATCGAAACATTTATATATATATTTCTTGCCAAGGTTGGCAAGGAGAATGATTGGAAATGAGATTTGTAGTAATCAGTAGATGTTGGATGCTGATATCTAGTGATGAACATTTATATCTGGTCAACTTTCTAAAGCTACTAGTGTCAATATTGAAATCCTTCATATTGTAAATGTTTGTCTTTTCCTTCAACTTCCATTTTTTCTTGGTGTTGCCTTCTGATTCTTTATCATGTGCCTCTTCTTTGTCATTAATGGTGCAGTGAAGATATTCAAAGTCCTCAAAAGAAATCATCATCCTACTTTCTTGTGCTAACTAAGCACTCAATTTTTTATTGCCCTTAATTTGAATGATGCCTCTGTTACTTTTATGCTCTTTAATTTTATTTATCAGTTTTCACTATGTTCTGTTCCAATTTGTTCTTGTGTTTCTCTAAATTTTTTAGGGGCATTTAGTACATATCATACTAAATTTAGGTTTCAACAGATGTGAGTTGAAATGTGGGACTTTTAAACTCATTTATTATTCATTCCTTCCAAAGGAAGTTACTATAGTCTTCTTTTAAATAAAAATAAACTAGCAATTGCACCTTGGTATAAGTGATGCTTAAAATTTTGCAAATTTTTGAGATAGTAGGGCATGGATGTTAAAATCACTTAAACAAACTAAAAACAATAGAAATTCTAAAAACTAAATATATTGTGCTGAATTTGCAACAACAATCCTCCCCCTTTAGCTGTTTAGAGATTTTTAGTATTGTTTTCTTTCATAAATTACCTTTTTTTTAAAAATTATGCGCCAAATGGAGCAGCCTAGAAGATGCTACGTGTCTTCAAAAACATGTGGTGTCATTTAAGCATGAGTGTCTTCAATCTCTAGAAACAATTCTCTTCATGCTTTCATGGTGATGGGCACAAGTGTGAAGGTAATTCATTCACTCTTTGTTTTAGAGATATGCACATCTCATTGTATGAATTTTTGTGCTCATTTTCTTGGGTTCTAAGTAGTGATAAGGAAGATCTTAGTTTAGTTTAGATTGGTTTAGTATCATTAGTGAATCACTGTTTGAATAAGCTAGAGGCTATCTATAGGATGATATAATTAAAAATCATTTTTGTGAAGACAAGGCAGATTGTCAAGTTTATTATAAACTTTTACTTCTACAAAGAATTCTCATTTCAATTTATTTTTAAAATAATATTACTACATTATATTTTATATTAGAAATCATTCAATATAAATATAATATAATATTTTATTAATGTACAATATATATTTTATATATGATAAATTAAAAAGAGGGGAGACTAGATCTTTTGACCTCTTCCTTGCAAGAGGATGCTTTAACCAATCAAGCTAGATCCCCAAAATCTAATATAATCATGCTTATTATTATATAAATATATTATATTATTATTCTTATATATTATATTTTATAATAATAATTATTAAATATAAATTTGAAATTATTATTATTATTGTTTATAATATTCTATAATATAAATTATTAAATACTAAGCTAAAATTATTATAATTAATAATCAAAGTATTTATATAGTATAAATTAAATTAATATACAAATATATGTAATCTTTATTCATATTATATTATATTATTTATATATCATTTATTATATTTATATATTACACATTATACTATACAATATCAAAATAATATAATATATATTTTATATACTATGATATAATACTTATTATATCATTATATTAGTATCGTTTACATCTTATTAAATATTATACAATATAAATGATACTTATTGATACAATATGATACAATATTATACTTATAGATATAATATAATTCTTATTGATAAAAAATATTATATAATTCTGGTACTAAGCAGGGTGATGGCGATGGATCTGTGAAGGCCCAGGCGAGTCACGGGTCTGCCTCGAGTAAGAAGAAATGCATGGAGGAACCGGAACGGGAGGATTCCCCAAAAAAGTGTGTGGACGACCCAGGGGGGAAGAATATTCCAGTCCCTCCCCCTGTTATACCTGTCGGCAACTGCCCTAAAGATAATCTCAAAGGCACAGTGGGGTCTGGTGACACGAATGGCAGGCAGCATAAGAAGTGGGCCTCACTGTTTGGGGTTAAACCTAATGGTAAGTCTTTTTTTCCCGCAGTACACAACATTTCCTGCCCTTCTATGGGTAAATTTGCAATTTCTATTCCAGACGAGATCATTGATCATAATATTGCGATAATGGAAAACTCCCTAGTTGGCAAATTCATGGGCCAGAGGCCAAATATTGAGATTGTTAGGGATTTCGTTAAAAAAAAAAGGGAAAAAAATGGCAGTGTCTCTGTTGCGGCTCTCCCAAAAGGATTCTTTTCTTTTGAGTTCTCGAACAGAGATGACATTAAGGCTATTAGATGTGGAGGCCCTTGGGTTATTGGGAAATCTACTCTTGCACTTAAGAAATGGTCCTCAAACTTAGATCTATTGGATTCTATCTTTGAGACTGCTCCGGTTTGGGTTAGGCTTCATGGTCTTCCTTTGGAATACTGGAACGAGGATGTTTTCAAGGGGATTGCTAGCTCCTTTGGGGAGCTTTTATCGATCGACCCTATGACAGCAGGAAGAAGGAGACTGGTGTTTGCCAGAATTTGTGTGGGTGTTTCTCAGGAAGCGGATCTTCCCTCCTCTATGGAGATCCACTCGAAACTTGGCTCTTGGTTGCAGGCTATTGAGTTCGAGACCATCCCTTTTGCCTGCTTCAACTACAGAAAATCTAGCCATTGGGCTAAGCATTGCCCCCTTAAGCAAGTAAAAGAAATGGAAAACCCTAAAAGGGCCTCAAAAGTGGTATGGAAAAAGAAGCAGGAAATAAACTTTGCTTCAAAACCAGTGGGAAAGGTTACTGATACCCATGATATTCTCTCGGGTGATGATGGAAATGATGGCTCCACCATTCAGGTCTCCCAAGCTCTTGCTCCTGAGATTAAGGTTGGATCTCAGAATAACGGAGAAGGAATGGATTGTAATACGAGGAACTTGGCCCTTAGCAAAGTGGTTGTTTCTCAACAAAATTTCTTTGATGTTGCTGGAAACGAAGGTTCTGCCTTCAAGATCCCCCATGTCTTGGCTCCGGTACTAATCTCTAACTCTCAGGACAAAGAGGCAAGTTTGGAATGGGAAGCTAGGAAATTAGCCCTAAGCAAGTCAGACAATTCTATTACCTTGGAGATGAGCCCCATCTTTCGGGACCCTGTGACGCCAAGGTTGGAAGATATTCCTACTTAGGGTCTGTCTCTGGAAGTTGGCATTCCTTTGAGTGTATCTCCGGTTAGAATAAATATCCAAGGTGTTGATTCCTAGTCGGAGGTGGCTTCTCTTGATGTTGTTAAAGACACCTTTTCGGACCCTAGCCAGGCAAGCCTTCTTGAAAGAAGTAACTCCTTGCCTTGTGGGAATGGGCTCATGGACACCCTCCCCTGGGAGCAGAAATTCCTCTCTAAAAAGGAATGGGAATCCAGCAAAGAATCAGATAGTCAAGATGACACAGATAGAGAAGAGGTGCTTTCAAAGAAAAAGAAGAAAAAATCAAAAATCAAAATCAAAATCACCCCTTGTGGGATTTCAACAAGATCGAGAGCAAAAGTGGACTACGGGGCAATTTCTCTGACCAAAGGAAGAAGACCCAAAAATTTGATAAGAGAGCACCATAGCCTTCAAGATATTGTGGACGGTTTCCAAAAAACCATCCCGGAGCTCCTTCTTTCTCCCAAATTCCCATGAAGTTATTGTCTTGGAATATAAGGGGACTAAATAATCACCATAAGCAGGATATTTTACACAATTTTACCCGGGACCAAAAGCCAGATATTCTCCTTATTCAGGAAACCAAAATGTTAAGTGTTAAGGTGGAAAAGATTTCTCTGTTTCAGCATTGCTCCTTTCAGGGAAGTGATTCTGCTGGTGCTTCTGGTGGGGTAGTGACTTTTTGGAATTGTAAGGTTATAAGAGGTGATCCCCTATTTTCTCGTCCTAATCATGTTGCCACTAGATTTACTCATATAAGGGACAATTTCAGTTGGATTCAGTCCAATATTTATTCTCCTAATTGTAAAAAAGCTCGAAAGGTTTTTTGGAAAGAGTTGGCTGCTTTCCGGAAAAAATTTCAAAATGACCCCTGGGTTGTCATGGGATATTTTAACTCCCCTCTCCTTTAGGCTGAGAAGTTTGGTGGCTCTCAGATCAATGAAGAAAGCAAAGAAGATCTCTTGGAATTCATCAACAATCATGCCTTGATCGACCTGGACCTGCAAGGGAGTTCCTACACTTGGTCAAACCGTAGAGTTCTGTCTGATCTGATCCAGGTGAGGCTTGACAGAACCCTTGTTTCTGATATTTGGATCTTAAATTATTCTTGCTCTTTAAAAACCCTTCCCAAGGTTGGGTCTGACCATTTTCCTATTAGTTTTGTTGCCGACCCTCTAAAAATCAAAAGAAATACCCCCTTTCGCTTTGAGAAGATGTGGCTTTCCCATCCCCTCCTCTGGGAGGAAATAAGGAAATGGTGGAATATAAAAATAAAGGGTAATGCTTTATTTAGAATTGCCAAAAAATTAAGAGAAGTTAAAATGAACCTCAGAAAGTGGAAAAAAGAGTATTTTGGTAATATCTTTCAAATCAAATTTGATCTTCAGTTTAGGCTGTCTGAAATCCAAAACAAAATTCAGAAGGAAGGCTACCTGAATGAAACTAAGGAAAAGGAAAATGAGATTATCACAAAGCTTCATGAGATAATTACTAGAGAAGAGGAATTCTGGAGACAAAGATCCAGTGCTCTTTGGTTAAAGGCTGGAGACAAAAACACCAGATATTTTCATCTTTCTGCTTCCAAACATAGGGCTGCTAACAAAATCTCAGTGATTGTGGTTGATGGCAGAACTTTTGAGGAGGAAGAGGACATTAGAAGAGAAGTTGTCCTATTCTTCAAGAACCTTTTGTCTGAGAAAGAGGATATTAACCTAGAGGATCAAAATCAATTATTGGAGGCCATCCCCAGGATTTTTAATTCTAGAGACAATGATATGCTGATAGATATACCCTCCAGTGAGGAAATTAAAAAAGTTGTTTTCTCCTTTGAAGGAAGCAAAGTGCCTAGTCCTGATGGATTCCCTTTACTTTTCTTCCATTGGTTCTGGGACATTGTTGGGGAAGATGTTGAGAAGGCGGTGAAAGAGTTCTTCCGCTCTAGAAATCTTTTAAAAGAGCTAAACGCCACTTTCTTGGTTCTTATCCCCAAAAGACCTGGATCACAGGATTTTGAAAGCTTCAGACCTATCAGCCTTTGTAATTCCTTCTACAAAATTATTTCGAAGGTGCTAACCTCTAGGCTGCTCCTCATTCTGCCCTCTATTATTGCTCCTCAACAGAATGGTTTTGTTCCTGGAAGACAAATTCTTGACTCTATTGTCTATGCTCATGAGAATGTTCACTCCCTCTCAGTCTCTAAATCGGAAGGATTCCTTCTTAAGCTTGATATTTCGAAGGCCTATGATAGGGTGGACTGGAACTTTTTGTTCAAAATTTTAAAGTCTTTTGGTTTCAATGAAAGAGTTTTGCAGCTTATTGAACAACTCATCACTTCTGCTTCTGTGGCGATTCTCATTAATGTATCCCCTTCCACTTTCTTCCGTAGCTCTAGAGGTTTAAGACAGGGAGACCCCATTTCTCCTATCCTCTTTATGATTATGGCTGAGAGTTTTGGTAGGAGTATGAGTAAGTTAGTTGCTCAAAGATCTATTATGGGGCTCAAACCATCTTCGAACAACTTGATATGCTCTCATCAACAGTTCGTGGATGATACTTTGCTGATGGGAAGGTCTACTGTGTCGGAAGCGAAAGAGATGAAGAAACTTTTGGATACCTATGGCAGAGCTTTTGGTTAGGTGATAAATAAACAAAAAAGCTCGATGTATTTCTTTAATACACCTTTGCATAGACAGAGAAAGATAGCAGGAATTCTTGGCTGCAAGATTGATTCCCTTCCTGCTACTTATCTGGGATTGCCTCTTTGTTTAAAACCTCTGGACACTTTTTGGATCTCTCTGGTTGATAGGTTTGGGAAAAAACTTGCTGGTTGGAAAGGAGCTCACCTAAGTCAAGCTGAAAAACTCCAGCTTCTTAAAGCTTCACTGCAGAACCTTCCTATCTATGCTCTTAGCCTTTTTAAAATCCCATCTAAATATGCTGAAACCATTGAGAAGATCCAAAAGAGATTCCTTTGGTCAGGAGTTGAAGAAAGAAAAAGAATGCCTCTTGTTGGATGGGATCTGGTTTGCAGATCTAAAAAGGATGGAGGCCTTGGGCTAAGAAAAATTAGACTGCTGAAAAAGTCGCTCCTAGCTAAACAGATATGGAGACTTTTCTTCTCCTCTGGGGAATGGAGTGAAATAATTAAAAGCGAGTACTTGTAGAATAACAATTCCCTTAAAGATTTGGCTGAGAATTCCAACCTCCCGAAAGGATCTAGTTGCTGGAACTATATGATTGATGGGATTAAGGTGGTGAAATTGGGTTTGAAATGGCAGGTTCGCAATGGCAACCAGATTAGATTTTGGGACGATTGTTGGCTATGTAATGAACCTCTGTCTCAGGATGGGAATCTCAGCAGATGGGTTGAGTTTTGTAAAGATGCTTTTGGCCATTTTGTTAAAGACTACTGGAAGGATGGTAAGTGGATCAATCTCCCTTTGATTAGCCCTGCTTTGGTCTCTGTTTACTCCTCCTTGAATGCTGTCAGACTTTGCTTAAATCAGGAGGATAACTTAATCTGGAAGTTTGAACCTTCAGGGTGCTTCTCTGTTTCTTCTATTTTTTCTCGGATTTCACATGCTAATAGCCCTCCCCCTCTGTAGTCGCAAGCCTGGACTAAGCATCTCTTATCTAAGGTTAACATCTTTTTCTAGTCTTTGCTGCAAAATAAAATTCTAACTGTGGATAATCTTAGTAAAAGAGGTTTTTTGCTTCCCAATAGTTGCTACCTTTGTAAAAGTAATGTTGAATTGGTTAACCACCTCTTTCTCCTCTTTGGTTTGGGACAAGCTTCTGAAAAGCTGGAATTTTTCTTGGGCCCCCCCGGAGTCGGTCGTGGATTTCTTTGTTCAATGGAAAGTCCCTTCTTTCAATCCCTTTATTAAAAAACTGCGGGCTTTCTCGTTCCCCCATGTGTCCTAGGGAATTTGGAAAGAGAGAAACAACCGGATCTTCAGGGATAAGGAATCGTCTGAGGAAATTGTGTTTGAAAGAATTCTAAGGAGGATTAAAGAAAACCTCTCTATTGTCCCCTTCAGGGAGGACAAGGTTGAGATGTTGTTTGCTCTCCTTTTGACAACCTGATTGTTTGGGAATGGAGAATTAAATGGGATATTTCCAATGTGCCTAACATGACCAAAAAATCTAGGGATGGAGTTTGCTGGAGTTTTCCTATGGAAGGATGGGCCAAAGCCAACTTTGATGGCGTGGCCAAAGGAAACCTGGGGAAGGCTGAGTGTGGTGGAGTCCTAAGGGACTCAGCAGGTAACTTTATGGGAGCTGTTGCCACTCCTTTGGGAATCCAAACTAATCACGTGGCGGAAGCGGCGGGGGCTTATTACATAATCAACCTTGCTGTGGGTATTAAATGCAAAAATTTATGGCTCGAAGGGGACTCAAAGAATATAATTGATAATCTTTGTGGTAGGTCCCAGCCCGTATGGTCGATCAAAAATTGGATTGAAGAGGCTAAGGCTTTACTTAATAAGTTTGATAGAATAAAAATAGCCCATGCCTACCGAGAGGCGAATGTAGTTGCATATTTTTTTTCCAATGAAGGAGTCAAGAGCGACTACATCCTCACGTGGCACAAAAAGTCTGACCTCCACTTCGAAGCTCAAGCTTTATTGGAGCTCGATGTTGTGAATGGGAAAGTGGCAGCTTATTGTATTAATGAGGAAGGTACGAGCCACAAATAACAATAATAGAAGATATAATGGGACTGAGAGGACCCAGCAAATAAATTACCTTCTTTGGCACGCTTTGTGGGTCCTGCAAAGGAAAGGAACTATCTGGAACAGGTCTTCTGTCTGCAACAGTATCTGAACTAAGATCTCTAAAATGGGTGGGGAACGGAAGAGGGTTGAACCTACCAGCTTCGAGTCTCACACCAAGAACGCCAAAGCGTGGAGTAAAATAAGAAGGGGTGGCTTACTTCCGTTTATTGAGAAACTCCATGGCCCTAAAAAAGAGATTACGGATTTCTTCGAGAAAAATTGGAACAATGGGGAGGTTCTCCTCTTTGGGAGGAAAGTTCAGATTGATGAAGCTTTGATTGCAGAAGTGACTGGCATTCCGATGGAAGAGCATAAATTTTTTAGAGACAGGAAATTCTCTGATGAAGCTGTGTTGAGGTTCCCTAAGTCTGAAACAGAGAGGCAAAAACTTGTCAAGACGATGAACAGTTACTATGAAGTGGACACTATAAAAGCTTTATGGAGAAAAGTGCTAAGGGTCATCATGGAGTACATCACTCTCGACGACCGCTTCACTAGGGTTAATGGATACCACTTCATGCTGCTCAATCACTTCCGGCATAAGGTGCGTGTTTCTATCCCCTTCTTCCTGCTCTCTTCCCTGAGAAATAGCTTTTCTGATCATAGTAGAAGCCCTAAAAGATACCCGATTCTTCACACGGGTCTGTTAAGGCTCATTTATGAATACTTTCAGAATTTGTCTGCCCTTCCAAACCCTGTTGTTCCTCCAGAGCTTGATGAGGATGATACTGAGCCTAGCATTTCTGATTCTAAAGCTTCCCCTAATCACGTCAAGAGCTCCTCGCCTCCTCTGCCTCCCCCTTCTGCTTCAGGTCGTTCCATGCAGCCTTCTGGTGCTTGCTCTGCTCCTGCCTCTGGCCGAACTAACCCTAACTCTAAAGGGACGGGCTCTAGCTCACCGGTTAATAAGTTAGTTTCCTACCCTGATGACTCCCCTGTTGCTTCTGCTAAAGCAACCGAGGCTTGTCCTGAGAACCCCCACATCCCTCAGAATATTCAACAGGAGAACTATAGCCCCCATAGAAGGGCAGAGTCGGTTAATTTTGGGGCCAATGTTGAAAGTGAACCCCCTTTCGACTTCATTGGAAACACCAAGAAGTGTTCTATGGACCAGTTTAATGCTGCCAATTGGTTATTTCATGAAATTAGCGAGTTGAAAACCAAAAAATTGTCTCTTCACTGTAAGCTGGGGGAAATCGAAGCCAAAGTTGCGGAGCTAATTCAGAACGATGCGGAGAAGAATACCACTATCCAGGATAATACACATAAGGACATCACCGTTGAAAATGAAATGGAAAAATGAAAGTTACAATGAAAAAACTTGCTGATCAAAATTGTAGAATTGCAAGACACAACTCTTTTATCATTAAAGCTATGTCTGAAAGATTGGAGAAAACCCAGAAGAGAGCTCTGATTGTCAACCTTGACCAGGAGAAAGACCAGGATAAGGAAGCTGGGATTTCTAAGCGCACCAGATCAAGCACGAAAAAGAAAAGCCCTGACCACCCCTAATATGACTCAGATCTTTATGGAGGGGGTCCAGGATATGGTGGACTTGGAAGAGGTTGCAGATGAGCTTCTGAAGTCCATGGATTAGTTGTGGCTGGGCCCAACTTTGTCTGGTTGCTGGCGGTTTAATGGTTTTTTTGTGGTTTTTCGTGGCTGTCTGTTTTAGCTGGTTTATTTCTTTCTGACAGCCTTTTTGTCTTTTGGACCTCTTTTGTGGTCTTTGTTTGTAATGATACTCTGCAGTTTTGGGTCCCTGTAAAACCCGTTTATCCTCCCTTTTATCAAAAATAATCTTTATTTTAATTAAAGTTAAATTTTTAAATAATTATAGATATCATATTAACTATTCAAGGGTGATATTTGTATATTCATAATAATTTTTGTTTGGTTATTTTTCAAGATAATGTTTTACCACATTTATATATTGAAAGCTAATTTCACACGAACCATTATCTTGATAAACACAACCAAATATAAAATATTATGAATATATATTTGCTATCTACTTTGATTTTACCATTTCAGCATTTCAAAAACTTCACATTTCATGTCTAGTGTGTGTTTATGTCTAGTGTGATTAAACACACTTATATTTATCTAATTGACTATTGTGTACTTGTATATTTAAAGGCATTCAATTGCATATTATCATCTTTGAATACAAAGAAAATATTGAGCACATTGAGAAGGTGCATATGTTGGGTTTTTGTACCTAAAATTAATCTAGACCTTTAAAACAATTCTAAAAGTCTGATTATCTTACAAACATAACATGAACTTGTCTGTAATGGAGCCTAATTATCTTAGAGGTTTTATTTCACTCATGTTTGAATCCTTGTAAATGGATGCATAGTTGATTTGAAGCTATCACTAAACCATTAAGACCATTTTTCCATAAACAAAATTGTTTGCTAAATGACCTACCAATTCACCTCATGTACTATACAAATGTATGAAAAAAAAGTAACCCAAAATTTCATCTAATTGACCTTCCACACCTCTTCGGTGTACCCATTGCACACCAAGGTGCAATTGCTAGTATTTATAGGTATGTATCCTTAATTTCCTAAAAATTAAACATTACAAGCTGACATTGAAATTTGAATCTAGGGACATTAAAGCACCACCGAAAACTTATTTTATATTTAGGTTCAAAGGCCTAGGGAGGACCCATTCGCCCATGGGCGAATTGGTCTCAAACACCTATTCTTAGAACAAAAATTCCTAAATGTAAAGTGTTATGTGTTGGAATTAATTATTGTCAGGTTTTCCTTTTAGAAAATGTAATTTAATAAATAGGGCTTATTAGGGCCTAATTAAGTATAATTTTAATTGAGGGGCCCAAAAAAAGTGCTAAAATATAAAGGATTAGTTTTTCTACACTACAAATATAACACACTCACTTTTTATTTAGTATTTTTTCTAGAATACATATGGTCACTAAAGTGGGGGAAAAAGTAATTTCATAAAATTGCATCTCGTATAATTTCACATTTCATATCCTCTTTAGAAAAAATAAGATAATTATGCTTTCTCAGCTAAAAACCATTTTCTCACCACCTAGAATACATTATTCCTTGACCCTCAAGTTCAATTTCTCTATAGATCAATATGCACAACAAAGGCATCTATGAGACATTATAGCATCTTGCAAAAATATGTGACTAAAATGGCCCTTGAGATTTTACACCTACCATGTTTTGGAAGTGTAACACCTTTGCCAACCTAAAGTCATGTTGGGAACATCATTCGAGCTAGTTGTTTGAACTAAAAAAGTACCTCTCTTTTACAAGAAAGAGAATTCAATCTCCATTATTGAGGATTCTACTCTCATCATCTTGAGGGTAGCAAATTTCCTCCTCTACAAAGGGATACTACAAATTTTGCACTAAATTAATGTGCTTTCATATGCATACAGATTATAACCATCATGCAATCATCAAGTGAAATTCCTTCAAGAAAAAACCATTTGATAAACCAACACTTATTTCAAAAATATTATCACCATCTATAACCATGTCTAATTCATCATGATTTAAAAAAATCAATATCTTCAAGGTCAAAATTAGGGACAAAAGATGGTAGTACATTAAATGATAAACTATTTTATTATTCATTCTTTGCATCACCATCACGTGCATAATATGCACCATCAACCTCAAAAGTCGATTAATCTAATTGTAAACTATTACACACTTATTTTGCTTCATAAATATCACTATTTATAATAGTACAATCATATTACTCACTCTCAAATTGGGATTCATCATTAGTCTTTTAACTATCATCATGTACATGGATAACTAATCTAGTTGAAGGGAGATGCAAACATTATCCTTATCCTTTGTATTGTTATCATATTATGCACCAAAAACTCCCTATAGCTTCCTCAAAATATAATTACCATTTGATATTTTTTCTTATCACATGAAACATCCATTCCATCACTATCCATTATAGTTGATTCATCACTAACAAAGTTTATATTTGTGGATAGTAATTTTGAAGTGAAAACATTTTTCAATTTCTCAAAATAAAGGAATAATTATTGTTATTGCATATTCACCAAATTAAATTATTCTTGTATTTAACTTATACTAGCTTCATAGGCCTAAAGAAATGTATAAATATAGGTAAGTGTACTAATTCTAGAAATTTCTAGTATTTTGGAAATGACAAGCAACATAAGATTGAACTCGAAGCTATATTTTCCTTCTTGCCACCTAATTTTCACTAAATCTTGGAGAAGGACAATAGGATCTATAGAAAACTATTCTTCAAATATATTCATAATATCATTCTAAGAAGAAAAAAAAAGTTATTTGAAAAAATTCATACCACCTTATTACCTTTCCATGCAAGGACTTGACAAAAAAACATCATACATGTGTCTTCATCATCAAATTGAAGATTATCCATAAAGTTTGAAAATACCACAACATGTGTTTCCCCTCCATTGATATTATAGCTATCAAATATTGGAATATATAGAAAATTCTTTTCATTATTCTTATTTCATATTAAACTAATGTTTTTAAAGAATGTCCAAGGAAATGATAGGATAATAAGTAACATGAGCATGTATAGAAACAAGATGGGTATTGGACTGCAATTCCTTGATTCTTTCTTCACATAACTTCTTAAGCTCATTGAGATCATCTATCCTTAACTTGTTTTCAATTATACATTTTAAAATTTAATGTGAATTTTTATTTTGTGTTGGATTGTATGAGCAACATATATGTTCATCATCAAAATAATATTTGATATTAGATCCATCATAACACCTAGGGTTTGAACTATATCAAACATTATTAGAGGCTAGAATAAATATGTCTATCCCAACAATCTATGACTAGTTAAAAATTACTTATGTAAGGTAGAAAGGATAATAGAATAAATACTTATACCCAATTGTAGAAAAATTGATTTATGTTCATGAAACATGAACACAAACAAAAAAAAAAATCTTTTTGTGGATAGTACAATAACCACTTGACAAAAATGAGGAATTATTAAAGTATCATGCATATTTCCAAGGAATAATTCTTATTGAGAGTTGTAGCCACAAATAGAGTCTTTAATTTATTTTCAGCCCAACAACCCTCTTTTCAATTATGGGTGTCATTTGTTGGTGTATGTTGATGAGATGCCAAATCTACCCAAACTCAATTATAGTTGATAAAAAATATTGTTAGTAAGGTATGAATGATAAAACCAAAGTTAAGCTAACCCCAACAATGATGCAATTTTATTTTTGATTTAGTTGTGAACCTAGATATTTAATATCAAATAGTATCTCAAGCTCCAAGAGTGTTAATCTTGGGAAGAGTATAACAAAACCTATGTTTAGGCTAGGAAATTCAAGACCAATTAGTGAGAAGGCTATTACTTGCTTCCCTTATTTCTCTACTAAACCAAGGGTAGGTTCCCTAAGGTACTACAAAAATATTGATTTAAAAAATAAACATTAACCTTGACACAAATCATACAAATTTTATAGTCCATCATTACTTTGTTTGTCATTTCAAACCTATATGCTTATTTGAAAAACTCAGAGGTAGGAATGTTATTATAGTATATATAATCTTCCACATAAAATTTAGTGAATGTGTTTTATAATAACCCCCTCTAATGTTATGTACATTCAAACCTAGTAGTTGGAACAATCTAGAGAAAGCTAAAATGAAAGGATGTTTATATTTACTTCCTTTGAATGTGTAGAGAATGATTTAGAGAAGGAGACAATAACATACCAGTTATTTTATCTATTTGGGAAATAAACTCATAAAATTAATATAAGACATGCAATAACTAAAACCAAGGTGATATTGTAATCAAGATATCATAATTTATTAGGCCTTTCAAAATAAACAATTAATCTAGGCTCTACATAAACACTCAAAAAATAATAGATAGTTGCATAATATTAAATGATTCTACTAAGTAATCGATGAGTATACCCATATATTTATTCAACTTGAAAAATCCTTATAATTATTTGCAATCATCTAGCTAGTTAGCTAATTAGAAATGCACACCATAAATAGTGAGACACTTAATCAAGGTTGAATCTAGCTTTGCAAAGTTACATATCTTATTAAAAATTTGGGTTAAATTGAGATCGTTACAATACCAAAATTGCAACATCTCGAACTAGAAATTGAAACGTTACGGCTTGTAGTGAATTTCATTATTATTTTAGTTAAATTGTAATTACTATATTTTAAATTAATTTTCCCTCTTCATACAAATGAAAATGATGGCTCATATAACCGATGTAGGCTATATCAGATTTCAAAGTGTAGACATATATAAAGGAAGCTCTAAAAATCCACAATATCAATTAATCCAAGTGTTGTTCATGCCTCCATATTAGGTCTTTCATCATTCTCTATCCTTTAAATCTAACTTAACAATATACACACATACCCATTATCTACCCATACAACAAACTTTTAGTTATTAATGGTATTTAAGGAGAGGTATGAGAGTGGATGGTATTAATTCCATTAGCTAAGAGAGGTTTATCATGTAACCTTCACTCTTAGATTCTTGGTGGGATTCAAGTTTTTAGAGGAACATGCAACCATGAAACATTTATTTTATGTTGATCAAGCTCAAGTTGGGTGATGTAAAAGGGAAACCCAGAGTACACATTGTATAGTCATGTGGTGGGTTCCATGAGGAACTTGGAGTCATGGAACTTTAAAATATAAAAATTCACTCCTAGGGGTTTAGGTTTTATAAGAAACCTAGAACTTTAGGTGCAATAGTTACATATATCATGGAATAATTTTACTAAGCAAACTTCAAATTTTATAATTTCATAAAATATTTTAGAATATAATTTTAAATTATTCACTACTGTGAGTGAAAATAAATTTTAATAGAAAGAGAAATGAATGAGTGCAAGTGTTAAAATTTATGTTCTAAAGCACAATCCAATCAATTTTACATCGTGGCTTTAATTTGAGATGGAAAATGAGAAATAAATTAGATTAATTTTTAATTTTAATTATAATGCATATGGTAAATTTTGAATCATGATTTTGATATGATATGGAGAACAAGAAATTTGATATTTCTTATGAAGTTGGAACTATTCAAGGCTCATATAATTTTTTTCAACATCTATGGAAAAATATACCAGTCATTACATAAGGACTTCACAATTTTTATCATTAAATTTATAAATAAAATTAGAAAATGAGGTATGCACTAACATTCAATCAAGTATATTTAATAAACAACACGAACTTACCCATTCATATCTAAATATATTATAGTAATATATGATTACAACTTAATATCATTCCAAAATAAAATGGAACTTTTGAATAGTTTCTTGAAATTTTTAGATGAAAGTATTTCTTCATATAGAGATACTTCTATTACTATTTAAAGAAAAATATAACATTATCATATCTTAGGCATGACATAAGACTTGGACACTTCTATAAGTACTTGGAGAAAAGGTAGTTTCATGATTTTGTAGCTCTTAAATCCTGCTTTGAAAAATAATCGACTGAATTCTTCCTCAGTTCTCTCCTTTCCACCTGTAGTAAAGATCATCATAGCTATGTCAAACAATAATCCTAGTCTATTTAAGCTTCCTTGGGAACCATCAATGAGTGCATCAACAATTAGGACCTTCCCATCTTTTGGTGTTGCTTCATAAATCTTCTTCAAAAGTTCTATACACTTGTCGTCATCCCAATCATGTAAAATCCACTGCAATAATTATAATAATAACAATTGATTATCGTAGTATTGATAAAACAAAGAACTAGAAGACATAGAAAATTGCATTAAATATAATAAAAACCTCTAAAAAACATAGTATTGATGTAAAAAACAAATAGAAGAATTCATAGAACACTAATGTATGTTCTTTCTTAGTGCTAAAGTTTTTACCTTCATGAAAATTATATCTCCACAAGGAATTTGATCAAACATGTTTCCACCAATATGCTCCACTCCTATAAGTAAACAATAACAAATAATGTCATAAATCTCTAAAGAGTAAATAAGATTTACTTACTTATATATTCTATATGGCTCTAGGAAAATTCACCGCTACCAATTTATTATAGGAAAATTCACTTACATGACAAATTCACCTCATGGAAAGTTCACCAAGAGCAAATCATGGCAGTGAATTTTCCATGAAGTGAATTTGTCTATGCTTTATATATGTATATATGTATATACATATACATACACATACACATACATATACACATCCACATACACTTACACATACACATACATATACATAAGCATAAACATATACATATACATATACATACAAATGTATATATATGCATAATATATATTATTTATCTTCATTCAACTTCTTAATATTTTTAATAAATTATATTTAAAATTTATAATGGTACGAACAAATTTAATTATATAAAATAAAATTTTATATTTTATAAAAAATATAAGAATATACTATATTAAAATATTTATTAAATAAGATTTGAACTTAAGTCTTCAAACATACTAATAAAACTTTCATTAAACCAACACTATCAATAAAATATAAATTTTTAATATTTATTAAATAAGATTTGAACTTAAGCCTTCAAACATACTAATATATATGTAACTATCATAAAATATAAATTTAGTAGGATTGGATTGCAATATATTTTTCTTCTTTCAAATAACTGAAATTGTTTAAAAAACCCTTAAAAAACACTCTTTCCATTGAAATAGATACTCTTAGTATATTTATTCTATTATGTACGAATCTGTCCATACAGATCACCAGAGCTATAAATCCACAAGAAAGGAAAGAACTAATTACTTTTTCATGCAGTGAAAATAAAGATTAGGTTGCTCACCAGGTATGGGAGGTGCAGTTGCAATGACATGTGGTAAGTCAAAGTTAATGCCCTGTATGTGTGAATGTTGACCAACTATAACAGACAATGCAGAGCCCACTCCCCCAGCTACATCCACCACACTCTTAACACTCTTGAACCCATCATACATCTTCACCACACAAGCCATGACTTCTTTTGTATCGCAGGCCATGCCCTGATTGAAAAGGTTGTTGGCTTCAGCATTTGTTCTGACATATTCCCAGGGGCCTGTGCCATGCACTTTCTCAAAGGGGTGACACCCTTCCAAAACAGCATCATGAAAATGGTGGTGAGCATCCAAGTAAACTTTGTCTGCTATTAACATCACAAATGGCACACAGGATTCCTTGTTTTCTTCCTTCACTAGCAACTTTGAAACGCTGTTCAACCCATATTTCATTTGCTTGGTTTGCTCATCCATGTCTTCAGTGAAGACCCCACAAGAAGCCAGCAATCTCAGAATCCTAAACAGGTATTCCTTCTGGGGAACCTTATTTTCTCCGCAGGAAGAAATGTGCTGTGCAATTTCATCCACACACACAGGATTTTCTCCGCCATGTGTAGCTATAATTTGCGGGATGTTAAGCAAGACAGCTGCTTTGAGAGCCATGGGCTTGGCAGCAGAAAAGATCATCTCATAAAGGTGGAGATGGGCTTCCATTTTGCTGGTGTGAGTGGAAGAGATTTGAATGATTCACTTACAATTTTACTTCCTTTTATAGTGGAAAATTCTGTTAATGGATCAATCAGATGAATGCTTTCTCACGCTTCATCTAAGTGACATCGTGGGCCCGTTTTTATCGGATTTAAAGTATCACATGTTAAATGAAATCGGATTTACACAAAAACACCTTTAATTTGATGATTTATATATTGTTTTGCATTCACATCTAAATAACCACATTCTTAAACTGTTTATGATAGAAATTTTTGTAGCTTATATTCTCTCTCATGAGGCTAAAATGAACAGGGTGCTGATTAAGGGCTGGGGTTGTATATGAGTGAAAAATTAAAAATAATAAATAAATTTGAAATTTTGTTTATCAGAAAAAATAATAAATAACTAGTCTTTAGGGTATTTATTTTAATAATTACCAGGCTGTAATTAGATTTCCACAATCCATATGAATTTATGTCTGAATGCTTCTGGATTTGATTGTGTCCACCTTTTTCATCAACGTTTCGGATCACACTCAGTGAACCATCATCAGGATAGAGAGAGTTGATGAAAAAAGTGGACACACAATCAAATCCAGAAGCATTCAGACATAAATTACCAGGCTGTCCACACTAATTACCAGCACTATAAATCAACAAGAAAAGACAAAATTTATTACTTTTTCATGCAGTGAAAATTAAGATGTGGTTGCTCACCAGGTATAGGAGGTGCAGTTGCAATGACATGGGGTAAGTCAAAGTTAATGCCCTGTATGTGTGAATGTTGAGAAAGTATAACAGATAATGCAGAGCCCACTCCTCCAGCTACATCCACCACACTCCTAACACTCTTGAACCCATCATACATCTTCACCACAGAAGCCATGACATCTTTTGTATGGCAGGCCATGCCCTGGTTGAAAAGCTTGTTAGCTTCAGCATTTGTACTGACATATTCCCAGGGGCTTTTGCCATACACTTTGACAAAGGGGTGACACCCTTCCAAGACAGCATCATGAAAATGGTGGTGAGCATCCAAGTAAACTTTGTCTGCTACCAACATCAGAAATGGCACACAGGAATCCCTGTTTTCTTCCTTCACTAGCAACTTGGAAACGCTGTTCAACCCATATTTCATTTGCTTGGTTTGCTCATCCACGTCTTCAGTGAAGACCCCACAAGAAGACAGCAATCTCAGAATCCTAAACAGGTGTTCCTTCTGGGGAACCTTATTTTCTGTGGAGGAAGAAATGTGTTGAGCCATTTCATCGACACAGAGAGGATTTCCTCTGCCATGTGTAGCTATAATTTGTGGGATGTTAAGCAAGACAGCAGCTTTAAGAGCCATGGGCTTTGCAGCAGAAAGCATCATCTCATAAAGTTGGAGATGGGCTTCCATTTTTCTAGTGTGAGTGGAAGAGATTTGAATGATTCGCTTACAATTTTACATCCTTATATAGAGAAAAACTCTGTTAAGGGATCAATGACAGGAATGCTTCCTCATACGTGATGTAAGCGAGATCATGGGTCCGATTTTCTCGGATATAAAGTGCTACATGTTAAATAAAATCGGATTTACAGAAAAACGCGTTTAATTTGATGACTTTTTTATGTATTGTTTTGCAGTTACATCTAAATAATTACCTTCTTAAACTATTTATAAGAAATTTCCGGAGCTTATATTCGCTCTCTCGAGGCTAAAATGAACAGGGTGATGATTAAAGCTGAGGTTTCATGTTGGGTGCCCTTGAGATTTTATTGGGAGTACGGATCTTAAGAATTAAAAACAATATGTTACAGAATTAATTAGTCGTTCCTAATTTTTAGTTTGAAAACAATGAATTTTTAAATTCTAGTCAATTATTTTTTATTATTTATTAATTTATATTATTTATTTATTCTGAATAGAATATGTGAAATAATAAAATTGTTGATACGGTCAACATATTCTAAAAAATTCATTATAATATTCTAAAACCTAAAAAATCTGACTAATAGACATTGAATTTTTTTAGAAAACTTACCTCCAGGAACCCACCTCCCACCATCCACCTTAATTTACCTTTTGTCATAAAATACATTCACTATAATATTCTAAAAATTCTCACTAACATTGATTTTTTTTTGAAAGCTTGCCTCCATAGACCCCACCTCCCACTGCCCACCCTAATTTATCTTTTTAATATAAGATATATTCACTATAATATTCTAAAAAATGGAAAAACTTACCTCTGGATCCCACTTCCCACCGCCTACCTTAATTTATCCTTTTGCTGTAGGCTACATTTCATGACTATTTTTCTCAATTCAAGCTGAAATTTTGCCACTGAAAATCTGGGTGCACATCGCCACGTTGATGACATTCTGTCACTCACCAACTCAAGCAACACGGGTAAGCATGCCGTTAACCTAATTATTTCCTCTTAAGAGTGACTTGATTATCACACTATATTTGTGAGGAAATCTTACAAATATTTTAGTAGGGTAAATTTACAATTCATAGCTGTATAAATTAACTTTCAATAAAGAGTTTGGTTTCTAAATATTTGGAAATTGTAACGGAAATAATAGTATTCTATAAATAATCTTAGATTAATTAAACAAAGATTAAAATAAATTAGAGTTGGCGAATAAATTGAAATTGAAGTTTAAGGATATTTAATTTTAGAATTAATAATGTAAAATTTGTATTGATGTATCATTGAATTTGTTTGTCTTTATTAAAAAATTAACGATTTTGGTTTGATTTATGTGCTACCACTTTTGTAATTTTAGCATTTCACATGGTTTAATCTCAAGTATTGTGAGGTCAATCCTAAACAATTCAAGTTCAATAAAATTCATGTACAAAAATTAAGTGTAGCATTGATGTGAGATGTGCAAGAATTTCTACGAAAAATATTCATAAAAATAATTAAGGTATTTGCTATTCCAATAGCTTAATATATCAAGGCGATGTCTAATAACACTATTTGAGAGACTTCTAACTCTATAGATGATCATTTTCTCCTACATCAACCCCCATTACCAACCCTAATTAAATTTATGGTGATGAATACCAAAGACAACATTCATTAACTAGAAGAGGATCCATATATCCAAATGTTATTCTTTCACCCTTTAGAAAATTGAAGTATTCTCTATATGTTACTTTTATGAACTTTAATATGTCTAGATGGAAATAAGTGAACATTGAATGTCATTAAATACTACTAGAATTAGGTGAATTATACACTTGCATGTCCTAACATGAGATTGCTTATTTATTTGTATTTATTAGTTATTTTTTCCTCATATAGGAAAGAGGACATCCCAAACAGAGGCAACACTTTTGGTCGCGTTAGATACTTTCTAACATGTGTAAGGATTTGTAGGAGAATCTTATGGAATTGTAAGATATTGAAGTTACTTATGCCAAATTCTCTTATGTTTGTATGAGCATTCTTACAAGAAGTTACAAAGTGGACTGTGAATATCGAAACACTTATCATGCATGTTATAACACACCATAAAGAATCATTTGATAGAAAAAATTATTCCAAAGTCCCATATCCACCTTGGAGAGCATCTTTTGAGAATGGAAAAGACATCAATAAATTTATAAGGACATCAAATGGGCATAGCCGATCATCTTGCAAAATCGTAAACATAATCTTAAATGTATCTTAGGTTTCATAATCACTAACAATTCAAATCCCCAAGTATAGCTCTCCAAAGTGGAGAGTCCAACGCATGTAGATTCCATCTATCATATAATATTCTCCAACCCTCAATCATAACACCTAGAATTGGGAGAGTTCATTTAGTGTGTCTAAATTCAACTATAAATGCCACTATTGTGCTCCACCATATTCATGAATATACATGAAAATTAACATCAAGATATTTTTTAGATAAATTGTTGATATTCAAATTTATACATCCCTATGTCAACATGGTAGATCTTGCAAATGTTGTCGTTAATTTATAATATAACCTTTATGATCTTAGAAGTTGGTTGTTCATGTGATTTGAAATAGTCTTACTAACCTATAAGGAAAAAAGGGGTGAAATAATTTGAAAGTAAAACTAAACTACTAGGTGATTCACCATGAAGAGATTAAGATAAAAAATTAAATAGTGGGCATGTTTCACCTATAACTATAGTTATAAATAAAGAAAAAAGGCATAAATATGTATGATTCCAATATAAAAAACTATAGAAATATCTTAAATTAAAATAAAATGTTGATGAAAACCTAATTAAATAACAAACAGTAGCATTAGAGAAGAACATATTAATAGGAATAGCTAAGAGAGATATTTATGTGTGTGTTTTTTCTCTTACTACGAATATGAAGGGACCATAGGCATGGTCACAAAGAGTTCAGATGGTTGAATTATGAAAATACAATATATTACTTTGAAGACATGAATATAAAAGTATTTTCTTCTCTAAAACTATCACACCCCAAATTTTGGCTTGCAGTTATTTTTAAATTTCACATTAAATGTGTTTAAATAGGCATGAATAAATGATTTTACTTCATTTGATGTTTAGATAAAAATTATAATGCAATATGAATGTTTCATTAAAGGATTAGAGAATTGTGATGATTATTACTTTTGATTAATGATTATGATATCATGACTACTAATAGACTAACCAATGTGATGGATTTCTAATTTGAATGCAAAAAAAAATCCCTCCCAATTGGAGAGGGGAAGTATAAATTGAGGGAAGTGTATACACATTATGGACAAAGGGGTAAATATCATCATGACTCAAACACACCACTCATGTAGGTCTTGTAATAAAATCCAAGTAAGTTGTTAAGTTATTCCCTATGTTGTCAAAGAGTTAATATTGTGTGGCCTTGTCATAAGGATAAGTTAAAATCATATTGGTCTTGGCCTAGTCTCAAGTATTAGTCAAGAGGTGATATCATTATGTTATCATCATCTATTTGTTTGTATTTTAATTATTAAGGTTATTTGATTATTTTTTTTTTTGCTTGGTAAATTGTTGCTAAGGGCCAGCACCCATCACTTTTGACTGAAGTTATGAACCAGTGAGGCCACATTCGGGGGACCTCATCCCCACCATTCATATTTCCATGGCTTCTTGTATTCCCGCTAAGCTTCTTGTAGGACCCGATGTCATTCCTCCATTTGTTGTGCCTGATTGAATTCCCTCCAAGCTCCCTATAGGACCTAACACTAATCCTCTATCTGAACACCCCTTCCACCTCTCTATCAATCCCTCCAGCTCTTAGACCCCACAATACCACATGCCACCCATCCCCACCTCTGTTCGTCGATCACTACAACCCTTTGCACAAGCATTCCTTCGTCATTCATGCATCATCCAACATTCCCTTCTTTCTCTGGCCAGCAATGGTTCATCCTACCTTCCACTAGTGGGGTTCAAACTAAAGATGCACGAAAGTTGCTACTTGCAACTTGTCATTGCACTTTCGGGTCCTCCCCTAAGGTTAGTTTATTATTATTTATAGGTAATGAAGAGATATATATATTTAAATATAAATATATAAAAATAAATAAATATATAATATAAAATATATCATGAATATTAATATAGGCATGTGTAGCTAGTAAGGGCAATTAGCTGAGTTTATGGCTAGTTAATGTTTAGTAGAATACAAGATAACTGAATTAAACCTCACATGGAGGCTACATGTCAAGGAAATAGAATCCATTATTGTAATTAAAAGAACTAAAGTTTCCTCCCTTTGTGGAGAGAGTGTGGAAGAATAGAGGAGTCACATTTTTTCAAAGGGGGGGTTTTACTATTTTATGAGTGACAAACATCATGTATTAGAGGAAAAAAATGTAGTCTTCATTCTTAGAATGAAGGAAGTTCATTGTTTTTAAGGGCATATTTTATTGTTAGTGAGGAAAAAATTACTTGTGAGAAGTGTGTGGATTATAGGAGGTGTATGTAATTGAATGAATGCAAATCTTAACACTTTTTTCTTTAGTAGTTTTTTGAGTATTATTAACTATCATGTGGAGAAGGAAAATAAGTCATTGTTTCCTATTATGAGCAGAGTGGTTCATGCTATGATCAAGGCATAGGTATTTTGGAGGGTTCACAAGAGCCTCGAGGATGTGCATAGAGGTTTAAAACATGCAGAGGAATAGAGACATATTCTAGGCATTTAAATTTTTTGTTTTCTCATTTATTATCTTGGTAATATAAAAAAATACATTCAAAGAATAGAAAGTTAAGGATAGTTAAGAATAGATGCATATGCATGTGCATGGGGAAACATAACAATATGAGTATATTTACCTATGAAAGAAATCATTCAAATTCCTTATTTCTTATGTGTAAGATAGCTAAGAAAATATGATTAAATACAAGAAATTTTATTAGCCAACTAGTTTGAACTAGATAGAAATATTCTTATTTACTAATCAATATATATATATATATATATATATATATATATATATATATATATATATATATATATATATATATATATATATATATATGAGAATAAATAAGCTATTTTGGGATATATTTATAATTATAAATGAAAAAGTTTTTGATTGGTTATTATGGTAGTGAGTAATCAAATTTTACTCAGAGCTTTTATTTATGCCAAAGATATCATAAATATAAGCCTATTATTGCAAAAAGAAATAGATAACATGTTTTACCTTAGTTAGCCTTATAAAATATTTTCCTAGATGAAGATGAAAGAGAAAACATAGAAAGATTAGAACTATTTAAAATAAATTTATTTTGTTGATAGATAATAAAACTCTTACTTTTCTATATTATGAGTTGTCAAGACCTTTTAGTGATAACCACATAGTCATGAGTTAGTGGTAGGAAGGTTTAATTAACATAATGTACTATAAATTGCAAGAGTTAAAAAGTCTTATTCTAAGAAAATTAGGAGATTATTACACTCTTGAATTAATTACAAGGGCATCTAAACATGTGGCAATACCAAGATCCATGAATTGTGAGTATGTAAAATGGATGTTCATTGTCAAAAGTATATTTCAACATGACCTTATTCATTACCAACAATATAAAATACAAGTTTGGTCTTATTTATTTATGAAAAATAGATGAATAGTAAAATGAGTCAGTTGTGTATTAAATCATCGGATGGATATCATTTCTAAGTCGAGTTAGAGGTGTGTGAACTAGACAACTACATTTCCTTTAGAAGTGATAGGGAGTGATGGAGGGAGAGGTAGGTAGAGGGAAAGGACAGATAAAGACAAGTAGAGAGAGAGAGAGGGATAGAGACATAGATAGATACAAATACAAAGACAAAGAAAAATGTAGAGAAAGAGAGATAGAGATAGAGATAGAGATAGAGATAGAGATAGAGGTAAGGAGGGATGGAGATAGAGAGAAATAAAGAGGGAAGGAGGGAGATAGAGAAAGAAGGAGAGAGAAGTGAGATAGAAAGAATTAGAGATAGAGAGGGTTGGGGAGGAGAGGGAGGGAGGGAGATAAAGAGAGAAGTAGAGAGGGAAGGAGGGAGGGAGAGAATTGAGATATATAGAATTATAGAGGGAAGGAAAGAGAGAGAAAGAGAGAGAGAGAGAGAGAGAGTTTGGAGGGGAGGGAGAGATGAAGGGTGATAGAGAGAGAAGTGTGATATAGAGAATTAGAGAGAGAGAGAGAGGAGAGGGAGGGATGGAGATAGAGAGTAGAGAGGGAAGGAGGGATGGAGAGAGGGAGAGAGAAATGAGATAGAGAGAATTAGAGAGGGAGGGAAAGAGAAAGAGAAAGAGAGAGAAAGAGAGAGAAGGATGGACAAGTGGAGAGGTAGTTCTTGAGCTCAAGGGAGAGAGAGTAAGATAAAGGGATGGAGATAGTGAGAGAGAGAGAGAGGTCTAGAGAATAAGGGATATACAATGAGTGAGATAAAGAGAGAGAGAGAGAGAGATGATACAACTAGTTGATTAGTGAAATGTGACCTCTTTATTACTAAAATTTGACATGATGATCACTAAAAATTATTGTTTGAAAAATTATAGATCTCCTAAAAACTAGAATTTACACTATAACTCCTAGAGATTTGAAACAACTCTCAAACTTCCTAAAACTATATGCATGAAATACAACTTAAAGCATAATAAAGTAATTGTCTATATGTAGATTTTTATTTCATGTATATAGTTTCTTTCAATGACAAGGAAAAGGAGAAAGGGAAAGAAATAAAGAAAGATATTTTTTTAAATGCAATACATAATGTAAATGTGTTATAACGCACTCATGTTTTGTGGAAGCCAAACCATAATGTGAGTGCATTATAACGCACTCATGTTATGGCTTGGTAATGATCGATCCTAGGCTTAATTACTATCAACCCATAACATGAGCATGTTTCATTATAATGTGCTTGTTTTTTCTCTATTTTAGGACCAAACAATGGAGTGGCCACTTTTTGGTTCTCCATCTTTCTACACCTGCCCATTGTTTAAATTCTTAAGAATAATTTGGGAAAGACATTTTCATAGAAATTGATATGGTAGACATACCCCAAGATTTCCCTAATATGTTAGACTACAACACACTATCTGTAGGAGATATTGTTGATGTATCAATGGACCCTTTTAACATAGAAAAGGTAATTTTAATTGAAAAAAATCTTGACTTTGAGGAACAACAATAGCATACTACATTATTACATGACTTTCTAAGTTATTTTCTTGGTCTTATTCAGATATTCCTTGCATAAATCCTAAGGTAGCTATGCATAATGTTTGTTTTGTTAGAGGATGATGAAAAAACTATGAGATATAAAATTCATAAAATGAATCCCAAGGTGGTTTTGATGGTTAAGGCTAAGATTGAAAATCTCTTACAAGATGGTTTTATCCACCCTATTAACTCACCTTGGGTATTAAACATAGTGGTTTTTGTAAAACTAGATAATCATATTTGAATACATGTGTGCAATGTTTTAATGACCTTAATAAAGCTCCTTTGAAAGATGATTTCCCTCTTCCTAACATAGACATGATTGTTTTTGAAAAAGGAAAAAATGGGTTTTACAAGGACCCAAAACCATGGAGTTTACAGAGTAAGAATAAGAATTAAAGTCACCAAAGACAAAAAGGTTGCATCAAAATAAAGCCCAAGAGACACAACAGCCACCAACCCAAGGCCAACAAGGGCCACAAAAAGACCCAAACACAAAAAAAAAAAAACCAACAAGAAACCGCCAACTAACCTAAGAACTTAAGAGCTTCAGCAACCTCAGCTTCGAGATTGTGCATATCCTCATGCCCTTCTTCAAGACTTGAACCATCTGGGGCATAGGAGTCTTCCTCTTCATACTGGCTCTCGTTCACTTGGAAATACAAGCCTCCTCAGTACTATTCTTGTTCTTATCCGCAACCAAATCCACAACTAGAGAACCCTGTTGTGAGTTCTCCTGTTTCTCAGACATTGCACTAATGATGATGGCATTATGTTTTGCCATTTTTTATTTTGCTCCATAATAGTTCTCATAGTGTTTTTCATTTTACCTATTTCATCTTCTAGACATTTGAATTTTCCTTCATTTTCCTTGTTCTCCATTCTCATTCTATCCTCCTTCCTCCCACACTCCACAGTTATAAGGGAGCTAACTTTACCTTCCAACTTGTCCAGCTTGCCATTGAGGGCTCTATTTTTGAGATTAAGGTCTTTAATTTCATGAAAATCCCATTTCATTTTTCTAAAGTAATCCAAAACACCATTCCTATAAATCACCACGATATCCCCAGGAAACTTATGATCTGGTTTAAACTAGTGGTCCTTAAGGTTTAGGTCTCTGGGGAATTTCAGCCTATTTTTTTTGGACATCCAAAGCAAGGAAGGATGAGTGAGATTTTTGGCTAGCATTAAGGGCCTCCGAAAATTCCTCCTGGGAATCCTTAGAGTAAGATAATGGTTTGTTAACAGGGGACACTTTTTGGGTGGGATTGACATTATGACCAAAGCAGCTGGGATTTTTGGCAACACTAGGATTCAAGGGTAGGGGATTACCTTGCCGGGTTTTCTTACCAAAATTAGCGGTTAGGGGACTTTCAAAAATCCACTCAGGGTCAAGCTCCTTACCATCCTCGAAAACACTATCCTTAGTATCCTCGTTATCTGAGGGCGAGGCTAGGATAGGGTTGGATAAGGCCGACATAGTTTGAAAGTGTTCATAAATGAGCCTAATAAGGCTAGAATGTAGAATAGGGTATTTCTGAGGAACCTTCCTATGATCCTCCAAGATATTACTCATGGAATAGTACAAGTAATAAGGTAAAGAAACCCTTACCTCCTAACGGAAATGGTTGAGCAAGGCGAAGTGGTAGCCAAAAACCCTGGTGAATCTACCATCCAAATTAACGTATTCCATGATGAATCCAAGCACCTTCCTCCATAGCGATTTAATCATATCTGCTTCAAAGTAGTTGTTGGAGACTTTTATCAGCTTGGTCTTTTCTTTCTCTTTCCTAGGGAATCTGATAACCACTTAATTAGATAACCTTCTGTCATGAAAGAATTTTGTTCTCTTGGTAGAAATGCCAGTCACTTCTCCAATAAGGTTCTTGTCCACCTTGACCTGCCTACCAAATAGAAATATCTCCCCATTGTTCCATTTTTTTCTAAAATTACTTGGTTGCCTTCAAATCAAGCCCATGAAGCTTCTCAATGAATAGGAGTAGACCACCACATTCAATTTTTTCCTAGACCTTCGAATTCCTCTTATGCATTTCATAGGTTTTCGGCTCCACCCTTTTCCAATCACCTCCCATTGTCACAAACACCTTACAACTAGAGCAAAAAGTCTGAGATGAACTACCGCAACCAGACCAGAGAACCAAAAAAATGTGATGCCTCTTACTACCAGTTAAGATATTAAAAGCAACCCCATGAAATCTAATGATGTTGAAGTACTTGGCCCTACTTACTCTCATCATCAAAATAATTCATTGTTTTCATATGCATGATATCGTAATTAATTAAAACCTTGATGTCGGCATTAAGATCACTGAGGTTCTGCCACATGACCATCTCAAATTATTTAACCCCTTCATTAGCAAATAAATCAGCCACACTATTGGCTTCCCTAAACGCGTGAGTAATTTTAACTTTTTCAAAATTAGCTAGGAGGGACTTAGCCTCTTCTATCCAATTCTTGATATACCATGAAGGAGGGGACTTCCCTAAGAGGCAATCAATAATGTTTTTAGAGTCTCCTTCGATCCACAAATATTTAATATTCCTTTTAACAGCCAAGTTAATCACATGAAAGGCTCCAATAGCTTCAACCACATGATTATTTTGAGAACCAATGGGAATAACCACTACCGCTAGAAAATTACCATTAGAATCCCTGATCACACCTCCACTTCCAGCCAATCCTGGATTTCCCTTTTCTACACCATCGAAATTAGCTTTAAACCAGTCACATGGAGGAAAACTCCAGCTCACCCTAGTCCGGTCTTTTTTTGTAGGTTTAGAAGCCCTTGACACATCATTTTTAATCTTCCACTCCTTGGCTATCTTTAAATCATATGGAGTTTACACCACAACCTCTTTTTTATTCTCTTGTTGAGGAATGATATTATAGTTTTCCACAATTAATCTAATGGTTTTTTCAAAAACATTGTTCTCCGACATTTCCTTGTCTCTAAAAATTCTATTATTATGTTATTTCCACACACCCTAGCTATATAGGGGAAAGTGAAATCCCATAATCTTTGAATATAAGGATTCAAAGAGGGAACTTTCCATTGACAGAAGAAGCCTTCAATAGTATAAGGAAACACCCATGAGATATTTCGGAGAGTCAAAACTTACTCCATATGGTGGCTGTAAATGGACAGTGATGAAACAAGTGATTTCCAAAATCTGCTTCATACTTGCATAGATAACACCTATTAGGTATCTGGAATCCATGCTTGCAGAGATTTTCAACTGTGAGAACTTTGTTTTGAAGAAGGATCTAGAAGAAGATATTGACTTTGGGAGTCAAATTTTTAATCCAAGGTCTAGCCTAGAAGGGAATGGGGGATTGAGAAAAGGATAGTAGAGAAACAACTGAAGAAACAGAGAAATTTCCCGAAGGATTATCTTTCGAGACTAAGATGTCAACCTACTGACTTGAACCCATCCTAACATCCAACAAAGAAGAGTGGGTCAGAGCAAGCTCCAAGCTGAGCTGGTGTAAGTCTACCCAGCTTCCATCACACCAATAGTCCTTAACTTGAGTTCCAAAAGTCCTTTTTCAAGTATCAACCCACCTGTTAAATCTCTCATTATTAATAAGGGGATCTCTTAGTAGCCATCTATCCTCCCAGTTCTACTTAGCTTGATTTCTGCTTCTTATATTCCATCCAATACCTAAATCCATAATCTTTCTCCTAGCAATCATATCATTCTAGTGTGCTGATCCATGGGGCAAAGATGGAGAGTCTAGAAGATCTTTAAGAGATCCACAATTAGCCATATATTTACTTTTTAAAATGTCTTTACATTCCCCATTAGACAAAAATTATCTCTAGATTTTCTTAGCATGAATTGTTTTATTCATCATTTTGATCTTTCTTAGACCCATACCACCCATCTTCTTTGGCCTACAAACAAGATCCCATCCAATAAGTGGAATTCTCTTTCTATCTTCAACCCCTGACCAAAGAAATATTTTTTGGATTTTTTCAATAGCATCAGCAAATTTAGCAGGAATTTTGAAAAGACTTAGAGCATAAATCAAAAGACTCTGAAGAGAGGCTTTAAGAAGCTAGATTTTTCCTACTTGACTAAGAAGGGCTCCTTTCCATCTAGCTATCTTTTTGCTAAACCTATCCACCAACGAGCACCAGAAAGACTCGAGAGGTTTAAGGCCTAAAGGAAAAACAAGATAAATGGAAGGTAAGGAGTCCACTCTACAACTCATAATTCTAGCAATCTTGACCTATCTATGATCAGGAGTATTAAAGAAGAAAAGAGAACTCTTCAAGTTATTAACTGACTAACCAAAAGCTCTCTCATACTTACCTAAAATTCTTTTCAAATTCTTAGCTTCAGTCACTGTGGACCTCCCCATCAGCATAGTATCATCAAAAAATTGTTGATGAGAGCAGATCATATTACTAGAAGAGGGCCTTAGACCCATCAAAGAACCCTGATCAATCAATCTTTTCATATTATGCCCAAGATACTCAACCATAATAGTGAACAAAATAGGGGATATAGGATCTCCCTATCTTAAACCTCTCAAATTCTGGAGAAAACGAGAGGGGGATCCATTCACCATAACAGAGATGGATGTAGTAGAAACAAGTTGCTCAACCATCTAAAGAACTCTGATGTTGAAACAAAATTTTCTCATGATCTTGAATAGGACTTTCCATTCCACATAGTCATAGGCTTTTGCAATATCCAGCTTTAAAAGAAAACCTTTAGTTTTGGATTCCACAAGGGAGTGGATGTTCTCATGGACAATGACAATAGAGTCAAGAATCTACCGACTAGGGAAAAAACCTTTTTGTTGGGGAGAGATCAGAGAGGGTAGGAGTAAGATAACTCTCGATGTCATAACCTTAGAGATGATCTTATAGAAATAATTACAAATACTTATGGGCCTAAATGCTTCAAATTCCACCAATTCAGGTTTCTTGGGGACAAGAACCAAGAAAGTAGCATTCAGTTCATTTAGGAGACTTTGAGATCGAAAAAAATCTTTGACTGCATTTACAACCTCCTCTTCAACAATCTCCCAAAACCATTGAAAGAAGAACATGGGAAAACCATCAGGTCCAGGGGCCTTGTTACCCTCAAAGGAAAAAATAGATTTTTTAATTTCTTCCCTTGAAGGGATAGCAGCTAACCTAATATTGCCTTCCTCCTTGATTAAACTAGGGATGGCCTCTAACAGGTAATCTTGCTCTTTAGTGTAAATTACTTCATTAGTTGAGAGCAGATTACTAAAGAAAAGGACAACTTATCTTCTAATATCATCCTCCTCAAACTGAATTTCATTGCTTTCAATGTGAGAGATTCTATTGGAAGCCCTGTGTTTTGATGCATAAAAATGAAAATATCTGGTGTTTTTATCCCCAACTGATAACCAAAGCGCTTTAGATCTCTGTCTCCAAAAATCCTCCTCTCTAGCAATAATTTCATGCATTTTTACAATCACCTCATTTTCTTTTTCCTTTTAATCATCAATATACCCTTCCCTTTGGATTTTATCTTGAATCTCCTCCAGCTCCATTTGAAGCTTGAATTTTATTCCAAAGATGTTGCCAAAGGTCTCTTTTTTCCATTTTCTTATTTTGCATTTAACTTCCCTTAATTTCTTAGCCACTGTAAACATGGCGGTCCTAGAAACATCTATATTCCATTAGTTCCTTATTTCCTCAAAAAATTGAGAATGGGATAGCCACATTCTTTCAAATATAAAGGGAAATTTCCTCTTCTCCTTAACCGGATCTACCACAAAACTTATAAGAAAGTGATCTGAACCCACCCTAGATAGAAATTTTAGGGAACAAAAATAATTTAAGAACCACTGATCAAAAATAAATATTCCATCTAACCTTACTTGGATCAAGTTCATACTAGTTATTCAATTCAACCAAGTAAAAGAGGCTCCCTATAGATCTAAATCAATCAACACCTAGTTGTTGATGAAATCGAGAAGATCCATTCTACTTTCCAAGTTAGCCTGAGAACCTCTGAACTTCTCATCATCCTGAAGAGGAGTGTTATAGTCTTCCATAACCATCCAAGAATAATTATTAAAAATCTTGCGAAAGGCAGAAAGATCCTTCCAAAACAACCTTCTAGCACCTATCCCATTTGGGGAATAGATGTTAGACTGAATCCAACAAAAAATGTCCCTTATATGGGTAAATCTTGTGGCCACATGATTAGAGATTTCCAGTAAGGGTTCTCCTTTAATGAGATTTTGGTTTTAAAATGTTACAATACCTCTAGAGGCACCAACTAAACTATTTCCATGGACACCACAAAATTGAAACATCTTGATCTTTTCCACCTTCTCCTTAGGCATTTTAGATTCTTGAACAAGTAATATGTCTAGTCTGTGGTCCCTGAAAAATTTGAGCAACACGTCCTACTTATGGGGGCTCTTTAGTCCCCTTATATTCCAAGATATTATCTTAATATCTTACTAGGGGATTGGACAATCTTCGAGATGGTCTTTTGAACACCATCCACAATATCCTAAAAACTGCCATGCTCCCTCAACCACTTTTCTGATCTACTTCCTTGGTTTCTCTTAGAATCTCCACAGTCTACCTAAGCTCTATTTCTAGTGGTCACTCCACTCAGAATATTCAGCTGTTTGTTTTTCTTCTTTTTCTTCTTAGACAAAGAGTTGGATTCCTCTCTATCTATTTCTTCCTAGCTTTCCACTTCTCTAACCGAGTCCCAAATATTGTTTGACATCCTCTGTTGATCCAAGGGGAGGGTATCCATTAATCTGTTGTTGCATTGGGATGAGTTTTCACTTGAAAGCTCTTGATTCAAACTCAAACTCTCAAAGGTATCCTTGAAAAAATCTAGGGAAGTAGCATTCCCTGAATTCAAAAAAGAGTCCAAACAGGAGGGAAGAATTGCTCTAGAGGCAAAAGGAGGGGGAGGAAGACCAAATTCTATCATGATATCCTAGATAGGGATATAATCCAAGCCTGGTCCCCCCAACTCCTTAATTTCTCTCTCTAAAATAAGGTTGATAGAAAAATTCAGATTCAACGAACCATTTCCAGTTCCATCCAAAACATGCTCACCATCCTCCTTTATTCTATATTTATTTTCATGCTTGTTTCACTATAGATCTTGGACCACTAGATTTTCTTTGAGACCCACCACTTCATTAGGTTTTGGGACATACCCCTGATCATCATGCTTCAAACCCCCAGACTCACTAGAATGGGAGTTCTCCTTATTCACTTTACCCTCCTCTTTAGGCTTCTTTCTCCAGATAAGCTTCAGAATGGGTATAGCTTTGTCTTTCTCCTTGTTGGCATTAAGAGGGAATTTCTTAGCCCAATGCCCATATTTTTTGCATTTGAAGCAAGTGAAAGGAACTGACTCAAACTCAATAGTTTGCATCTAGATCCCCAACTTCGACTTGATTTCAATAGATGCAGGTAGATCGACATTCTAGGATACTCCCACACAAATTTTGGCAAACACAAGCCTTTTTGTAGCCACTGTCATAGGATCTATAGAAAAAATCTCTCCAAAAGAGTTAGAAATTCCCTTGAAGACATCCTCATTCCAGTATTCCAAAGGAAGACCCGAGAGTCTAGCCCATATATGAAATTTCTCAAAGATGGAGTCAGAAAGGTCCAGATTTGAGGTCCATTTCTTAAGGGCTAGAGAGGATTTCCCTATAATCCAGGGACCACCACTCCTAACAGCCATCAAATACTCCTTGCATGTAAATTCAAAAGAAAAGAAACCTTTAGGAAGCACAACAACAATAACTTTTCCATTTTATATCCATTTATTCTTGACAAACTCCCTAACCACTTCAATGTTTGGTCTAGGACCCATAAATTTTCCAACCAGCAAACTGTCCATTAAGGCTATATTATGATCAATAATCGAATCAGGCATAGATATGGCATACTTACCTTTACCAAAATTAGATAAAAAGCACAATGGAGGGAAAACTAATTTCCCATTAGGCTTAACTCCAAACAGAGAAGACCATGGTTTATGTTTAACCCCTTCACCTCCAACGGCCCCCACCACATCAATAGATTTATCACCTCTATGTCCCTTTTCCAAATCCTCAGGGTGCACAGGTTGGGTGACCTTCCCCCCCCAGGTCCACCAAAATATTATTTCTAGTATCCTTCTCATCTGAGTCATCCTTACCTTTGTTTCCACTCCATACTTGCACCAATTCCGCCTATGATTCCTCAGATACTGCTCCACGACTTGCTCCATTTTTCAAAGATTCAAAATCCTGCTTTTCCCACCCATGCTCATGCTCCATCCTGCTTTAGTTTGTAAGCATTGCATGTTATTAACATAGACATAATTATTGATTCAATCATGTGACATGCTTTAATTTAATTTATGAATGGATTTTGCAGATATAATCAAATTTATATTATTCGTTAATACCAATATAAAATTTCTTTTATTATACCTTAGGAAACATTTTATTGGATTGTCATACCATTTGGGTTAAAAAATGATAAAGAAATATACCAAAGAGCTATGACATTAATATTTCATGACTTTATTCATATAATTTTAGAGGATTATGTTGATTATATATATTGGTTAAATATATATCATGTCAAGATCATATCAAAATTCTCTATCAAATCTTTAAGTGAATTCATAAGTACAATATGTGGTTAAATCCAAGAAAGTGTGTCTTCAATGTGGATAGTGGAAAAATATAAGGTTTTATTGTGTCGCATTGAGGTTTTTAGGTTGAAATAAATAAATTTTATGCTATAATAAACATGTCACCTCCTAAAAAATTTATATATTCCTAGCTTATAGGGAAAGATTCAAGCTATTCACCATTTTGGTTTTTCCTTTGAAAATCAAACTCTTCCCTTCACTCATTTTATTAAGAAATATTTTCATTTTAAATTGAACAAGGACTATCAAAATACCTCTAGGAGTTTAAAGCAATATTTGGCTAATCCTCCTATCAAGTACAACCAAGTTCCTTAAAACATCCCTTTATTCTTTCCATTTAATAGATAATAAGTTGCCAAAGGTGCTAGCAATCCCTTTAAAAACTTGTTCATCCCAAAATTCTAATGGGAGGCCTTGAAGTATTACCCGAACTGGAGTCAATGAGAAAGAATAGGAACTGGGATTAAACCTAGGTTCCAATCTTTTTTGAAGTAAGGAAGGATTTCCAATAAACCAAGGTCCACCCTTAAGAGCCATAATGAATGAGGTCATCCTCATAGTTGAAAGAGAAGGAGAAAAACCCCACTACCATAGAAGCTATGTCCACCTAGAAATTAACACATGAACTGTTTAGGGAGAACTTATGAACAAATTCAATATGAGGATGAGGCCCAAAAATCTTACCCAACAATGTCATTTCCATATTTGAAACAATCTTCTTGACAATGAAAGCAGGAACCGATATAGATAACTCACTAATAGATGCATTAGAATGAAAACCCATAGGAGGCGAATACATTTTACTTTTGGGTTTAGCACCAAAAAGGTTTTTCCACTTGATAGTAGCCTTAGAGGATAGGCCACAACCCGTCTTGTCACCAACAAGAAGCATAGGCACAAAACAAGAAAATTTCAGACCCACATTCCTAGCACCTCTAGTCTAACTACACCTAGTCTTTTTAGAAATAGGAATCTCTAGTTCAAAAGAGGACGAAGAGAAGCGTGAAAGAAAAGGTGCCTTAGGGGACCCTTTCTCACCCAGACATGCATTCTCCAAAAATAGTGATCCACACTACTTACCATCAGCCAAAGAACCATTTGACATCACCCCACCATTAGGGTATGTGCAGGATCATCATGGAAAAAACAGGCCGTTAAGTGGAAAAAAAATTAGAAAAATCAGAGTTAGGAAACTTCACATAAAAAATAGAATAAGCTATCTATATTATTTCAAAAATATACATGTAAGAATAGAATTTGTAGAAAATTGAATGTAGTTTCTAAACTACTAGGTTTTTTTTTTTTTTTTTTTTTTTTTTTAAATCTATTTTGTGAAAATTTGAAATTTCAATGTAGTGGAAAATTAAATTTTTAGGGAAAAATGCGTGTCTGTTTGACCACCCTAACCACAATAAATGATACATTTTTTATAAGGATTTGGATATATAGAGAATTCATGTCCTGATGTATTCATATTTTTTGTAGTTTTTTATTACAAAATAATTAATTAAATTTTTTTATTACAACTTTAAAAAAATATAAAAACTTTATGGCTAACCACCTTAACTTATTATCGCCAAACTCATGAAATCTATTTTTTTTAATCCCATAGTGGCAAAGCATAGAATGTGACGATGTTTTGATTCAAAAAAATGAGATACCATTTGAAAGCTATAGATAAGTTTTTCAATCAACTTATCAATCAGGGATTCCGAAAATATAATCTCAAATGAAAAATGAATAAGGACTCAGGCAATTCTTGGAATTCCACCCCATTTTACAAAATATCTAAATGCAAGTAAATACCAAGAACACTTCAATGATTAGCCCAAAGAGTGATAAAAACAAGAAGGAAAAATAGGATGTGGGATGCCAATGATTATAATTCCTCCTTTGTTGTTGCTAAAGACTCTGGTTGGCCCTTGATTTGGATGATTTTTTGTGCTCCTTAGATGGCTTCTTAAGTGACTAAATGCAAGATCAACTTATACAAAATGATTAAAATGGATGATTAAATGATAGCAAATGCAAATTGGTAGCATAAGGTTGCTCAAAGTGAAAGTGTTGAAAATTCCCTTGAGGAGGGGGTATTTATAGGAGAATTTGAATTCTCTAGAGAATTCGACACATTCATCCAGCACGAAGGTCGAAGATGAGGAAGTGCTGTAGTTGAGAACTACAATCCTCACACCTGATGCTGTGGATACGGTGAAGTGGCTAGAGGAGATGAGGTGTAAGTGGAGGTAACAAGCAAGGGCTGATGAGGTGGAGTGGAAGGACAAGCAATCTCCAAGCACATTGGGAGATGTGGAAGAATCTGGGTGAATAAAATGAATTTTAAATTCACAATGATTGGAAGAATCTAGTGAATAAGACAATGTTCCCAAAAGGTGGGAGTTTGTCACATGTGACTTGATGTGACAAGTCAAAAGTTCTAGAAGATGCATGGGAAAAGGGGATTCTTGGAGGAATAAAAAGGAATTAAAAATTCCTTGGGGGATGGAGAGAGTTGACCAAGGTATGGATTAAGATTAATTAATTAGTAATTAGAAGATAAATGAGGATTAGAAGCCAACTTGCAAAAGTTGGAGGATGTGACAAATCCTAATCAAGGATTAGGCATGTGCACATCCCTAATGAAGAAATTAGGAGATGGATTAAGATTAGATGAGAATGGCACATGTGAGGAATTAAATAAATGTATTATTTATTTAATTTATTTGATGAAAGGAGGATTAAAGAGAGTAAAGTATTTAATTATTAATTAAATACTTTAGGGATTTGGCAGAATTAAGGGTATTAATTAAATAATAGCAATATTATTTAATTAACTCAGATAAGAGGATGTTTAGACGAAAAGTGATAAATTTGGATAAATTAATTATCCAAATTTGGATGTCTACAATAATTACTTATTAAATTCAAAGTGAAGCATAACTTATATTGGTGGAAAGCTGAGAATCTCCTTTAAAAACCCTTTTTATTTCATCAATTTTGGGTAAAAAAAAAGTTGTCAGCCACATACCCATCATATTGCCACTTTTTAGCCCATCATGATCCTGCACATACCCATTAGCAAACTATCTAACATTAATGCCAACCACTGCACCAATACTTCTCGCCTTCACCCAACTTGAAATATCCTCACCGCTACCACCCGAGGAGAACTCCATGACTGATTCTTAGATATCATTATTTTCATCTAAATATTGTTGGCTATGGTAGGGTCATGATTTTATTCCCTAATAAATATGTATTATGTTAACATTTAGATGAGAAAAAAAATCAAAGAAAGAGGTAAAATGTCGACCATCTTGTCAATCGAGTTCATGCACCTAGCATTTAGGGTGCTCATAGCCATGTTGATGCTATTGAGGTAAGGATGTTGGAAACCAACAAAAAGAAGTAAAACTAAATGGTGGTTCACAAGTACTTTCAAATCAATACCTATATGAAATTTGTGTCCTAACTTTTACTATTCACATGTAGTGACATTGGTGACCAAAAATCATGTTTGATATTCTTAGTCAAACATGTTTTTTAGTATGTTTTGTATTGGAATCTAAGATTGAAATTTAGATGTCCTATAAATTTTAGTTGTATATAATTTGATTTATTTTGATAGCTAATAGAGAATAATATATTTATTTAGTTGTGTACTGTATTGTATTTGAGAAATTTGATTTATATTGAGTAATTTTTAATATATTTGAATTTTCAACTCATATTTAAATGTGTTAAGAGTTAAGTGATTTTATTTCAAGGTTTTTCAAGTGAATCTATATTTTTATATAGGTGGAAAATTATAAAAAATGTATAATGACCAGAAAAATTGTTTCAAGGAATGTGATTTGTAGTTCATTTTCATCGAAGTGATATCTTAATTTTTCACATAAGTTTGGAAGTGAATAACATAATAAAAAATTGGCTCACTACTTCAAACCCATGTTGATATCGAAATGTTGTTAAAATGTAGCTGGTAACTCGTCAAAAGAGTGAATAAAACCGAGAGGTTAGGGACAAAACCTTGTTCATGAAGATAATTGAGAATTTTAGATCATTTCATAAGAAACCTAGACATCGATAGTAAAAATCTTATTTATATTTGTCACCCTATTTTTATATATCTATCGCTTCTATGTAAATAAACCCTTTGACGCAATATGTGTGTATGTAAAGGGATCATGATGGGCCAAAAAAGTGGCTTTTATATGATGGGTATTTTGTGGTACAAGGTTAATGAATCTTTTACCCAAAATTAATGAAATGGAAAAGGGTTTATAAAGCGAGATTCCCTCACACCAATATAACAAATTAGTGCTCTTTTACTTGAATTTAATAAATAATTATTATTCATTTTCATTTGAAACTATGACTAAAGTTCTAATTGATATGTTGATTGAAAACATCTATAGCTTTCAAATGGTATCATATTTCTTTAACCCAAAACATTCACACATTCTATACTGTGATAATATAGATTTTAAAAAATGAATTTCAAGGAAGTTTTAATCTGCTAAGGTGGTTAGATGTATGAGTTTTAATATTATATAAAAAATTTGTAATAAAAAAAATAGTAATTAATTATTTTACTTGAAAAAAATTACAAAACATATGAATACATTGGGACATAAGCTCTATAATTTCTAAAAATAAGTAAAAATATTATCACTTTATCATGTTAGGGTGGTTAGACAGCATTAATCTAATACTTCTTATTTTTTCCCTGAAATTTAAGTATACTGCATTGAAATTTCAAATTTTCACCAAATAGATTTTGTTCAAAAAAAAAAGTTCCTAGTAGCTTAGAAACCACTTAACTTACTCATAAATTCTAGATTCTACATATATTTTGAAATAATATATAGATAACTCTATTCAAATTTTTATGTCAAGTTGTCTAACTCTAATTTTTCTAAAAATTTTGCCACTTAAGGGCTTATTTTTCCATGATGATCCTGCACATACCCATGTAACAACCATGGAGGGTTGTATGTGATAGCATTGTTATTATGATCATTAGATGGGAAACAACTTGTAATAGGAAATATAGGGTAGAAATGGATACAAGTGTGGTGTTAGAGGTGTGTAAGATAATAGAAGAGATTAAATGGGATGTTTAATAAGAGGTAGGGATGTAGCCATGGAGAAATGAACCACAATATGTGATAGATCAAGTGTGGGACAAGATATAGGAATATTATGAGATGCAAGGATGAAATGAAGGATGGTGTGAGACACATACATCGAAGGATTGACACTAGTAAGAATGTAGGTAGAAGTATGAGATATGGGTGTAATAAGAGGACTATAAAATTATAGAGTTAAGCTATAATGACGAATGAAATAATTAGTAAGAAAGATGAATGTATGGTTGTGGGAGGGATAATGATGGTGGAGCTAGGAGTGATAATAGGACTAGTAGCAACTGCATAATTTATAGCATCAGATAACAACATAATATAAATCGTAAGCCAAACTTAAATACATCATCTAGTAGAATATAAGGTAAAACCTGAATAGTAGATTGTATCACTTGGATCACTAACCTACCAGTAAGGATCCATAGATGTGACTACTATGGCTATATCTAGACTCTCTTGTGAT
This sequence comes from Sequoia sempervirens, assembly GCA_007258455.2. Lineage (NCBI taxonomy): Eukaryota > Viridiplantae > Streptophyta > Pinopsida > Cupressales > Cupressaceae > Sequoia > Sequoia sempervirens. The sequence goes on from VDFB02086081.1 coordinate 326,281,542, forward strand.
GCTAAGGGCATAGTATTTGTCTCTCTTCTTGTCTCCCCATGCTTGTAGATGTGGGGTCTCTTAGGTGTAGTAGGTTGTGCTCATGCAATGTGATGGTGATATATAGGCCTCTCCTCGAGGGCATCACTAGCCTCCTACTCCTTTGTACCTCCTACTAATATCACTTGACACTCAACCTCATCCTCATCAAGTTTTCATATATATCTCCATCGTCATCCTCATCCTCCTACATCATAATCCTCTCCTTTCCATGGCCATGGTCTAGTATTTCTAGTAGGATGATTTGTAAGAAATATTGGATTTCGAGATGCATTGTTCCATCACTTAATGTATGTAGTGCTAGATCTAACATCATCTACCTCACAAAATGGATGTCTATTTCACTCCTTATTAGCTGAGTCACTCAATGGGATGTCTACGATGGTATGATGAGCTACATTATGTGGCCTATCACCATTTTAGGTTAACTTGACATAGGTTAGTTGAGGGATGGGAACCCCCTGAATATGACCAAACTATCTAATCACTCAGTCATATTAAAATTACGTCACAATATGTTGATAGTGACCAATGAAGAAGTGATTGTTTTGTATCCTCACCAGCTACTATGACAAGTCTATCTAGTGCTACAAGGTCCTTTAGGGTTTCCAAAACACATTTGTAACATCTAGAACTAATCAAATGTAATATGCCAATATAGCACATCTTCATATTTCCATGGTCTCTTTAGAGGATAATAGAAGGATCGAGGATAGGTCCATGCTACCTCTATAGGGTATCTTGTGGGCCACATGGAAGTAATGTTCTCAAATTCCTAGACTTGAAGGAGTGTGAATGTTAGAAGACATTATGTTACATAATGAGCATATCACTCAAGATCATAGTCTAGGTGTGGCAGCATTCTTTGCACCCAAGCAAACATGGTATATCACTCCTTCATCACTTTTATAGTATTAATAAGGCCCCATGCAAGTGTGTGCCTCATCCTTTTGATACAATTGCTAGTCTATAGTAGTGATCTTGATCCAAAAAATAATGAGAATCTTAACGCCTCCAATTAATAGTCACCATAGTTGAATTTGACCCTTTCCATTTTGTGAAATATAATGGCTAGTGTAATAAATTATTAGCTACTAGGATCTCCACTCAAGGTGCTCCCTCATTAAGTCTAACAATCATACCCCAAATAGTTAGCTAAAGCATGTGGTACACATCCCAATATCACTCATTGTCTCTCCCATTAGTAGGATGAAAGGGTAGAGGTGTCGATCACATCGCTCCATGGAGTCACACCAGCATTGCATTATGTAATATACTGAAATGGGTACAATCTAAAAAAATGACAACACATATGTTGAGTCATCAAAGCAGGAGGAATGATCACTTAAAAAGTTTTGTATAGGTGAACCCCAAAATGCTTCCACATATGTGGTGGTCTTCCGGTGCAGGAGCACCCAAGGCTTTCAAAGAGTTGTTCAAGAACCAGGAGAGTGCAAGGGTCAAGAGGGAATTCCAAACAAATCAAAACATCAATTATGATCTATTGGAGCCTATAATGGCATTTGGGTTGAATAAGTGTAATGAGGATGTTCAAAGTTTCAAGGTTCCTGATAAGGAATCTGGGTTGAAAATGCAATGTAAAGGGAAAACTATGTTCCAGGGGTTAGATTAATGATCTTATGCTTTAAATAGGTCAAATAAACTTGGATAGTGAATATCCAATAGTTTTTAGGTGGTGATTGTTAATAAATCTCTAGTTTGCAAATTCAAATTTTCAAATTTTTGTTTGGGCGGGAAAGTGAGTTTAGGGATTTAATTAATCTTAATGTAATGGGAACTGACTTTAGTTGGTTGGAACTATTTGGTAATTGATCTATAACCCCAGGGAAATCACTTGTACGGAGGTTGATGAAGTTTTGAAGGAATTGTACGGACTGTCCTCAAGGAAAAGCAGTAAAATACAGTTTTTTGGCATTCTTTTGTGTTCTTTTTGATAGTTTATTGAATTCCTATTGAAGTTTCATTCATGGTGATAGATTTAGGATTGGTATTTGCATGTCGTCTAACCCTTGAATGCTCTGAAAGGAAATAAGAATCAATTATTGTGCGTTTTATTGCTGACTGTCTACAGGAAAAGACAGAATTATATAGTTTTGAGGGTTTAAAATGAATAAATGATCCATTTCATAGGGTGTTGTGATTGAAAACTTATGAAATGGATCAAAAATAACATGTACCATGAGAATCTAACAAATAAATGCACAGGAAAGGTGGAAAACTGAGTGTGCACAGTGATTTAGCATAAAAAAGGCTTGAAGGTTGACCCTAGGGTATAGCAGTGGACAATCTGCCTTAACAAGAGGTATACTTTTGAGTTGGAATATTTGAGCCATGATGAATTAATGGTGAAAAGTTAAAATTTGAGTCTTGGAAGTGTTTGGAAACCCTAGAATCAAAAAGCCCTAGTTTTAAGCCAAATTAGGGAGGGTTTTGTAATTGGGTATGTTAAGAGTATCCTAGAAGATTAAAAGTGTGAAAATATTTGGTTTGGGAGTGTTTTGGAAGATTTTTGAGTGTTTCAAGGTTAGGGGACAAATTTGAAGAGGGGTTGCTTTGTAAAATAGGGCTAATTAGGCCTAATTTTGAGGAAACAGCAGGGTTTGATGAAAGTTTGTCTGAAACAAGTGATGCCAATGAGTTGATATGTTGTTAACCATCACAAAACACACCTGATACAATCATTAAGTTTGAGGTTCAATTGAAAAGTTTGAGAGAAAAGACAAGAATCCATCGCCAAAGGCCTAATAGGGCTAGAAGGCTAGTTGAGCAGCAAAAGGGAGTTTTATTCAAAATAGTGGGTTAGGGCTTGAAACCCATTTGAGTCAAGTTTGTTTAAGACTTTTGAGATCATTTCAGTGATTTGGAATCCCAAGGGAGGAAAATAAGTCTTAAGTGCAAGGTGGAGGCCTTATCTCTAAGTTGGTGTCTAGTTGAGAGATTAAAAAGCAAATCATTGTTAATCTTAAAACTTGGTGTATCTTTTGAGATCCCTGATCCTCTGCATCATAGTAAAGTGGTACCGAGAGATGTGGTCCTTTAGGGATTGGGAGAAATAGCACGCACCAAAGAATTAATTGGCAAGAGGTTGGAAGAATTGAAAGAGATCTTGACAGAGAGAAGGGAAAGAAGGCAACGCCAGAAGGCATTGTGAGCAAGAGAAGAAAGATAATGGAGAAGAGAGAGAGAAAATATGTATAAGACCAATAACCCTAGAGGAGTAGGAGGAGTATAAAAGAAACAAGAAGACCAGAAAACAATGAAGAAGATGAAGAGCATGTGAGGGTAAATCAAGAACAACAAGCAGATGATACAGAGAGGACCCTGAGGAAAGGAGGTTAGGAGGTTGTTAAAAAAGACACGGGCATGGAGGGAAGAGTCACATAGACTTTCCTATCTATCAAGGGAAGATGGATAGTGAAGAGGTATTGGGATGGCTTGATGCCTTGGAAAACTACTTTGAATTTGAGGAGATGGATGAAGAGAGGAAGGTCAATTTTGCTAAAACCAAGTTGAGAGGCACAGCATTGACATGGTGGACAAGTTTCCAGAATGATAGGATGGCTAGAGGATTGGAAAAGGTCTCTACATGGGCAAGGATGAAGAGTTTGATCAAGGAGCAGTTTCTTCCATCTGATTATACCATTCATGTGAAAAGGATGAGGCAGAATTTAAAGCAAAAGGACTTGGATGTTATGTCCTATACTGAGTAATTTCACAAGCTTAGTATCAGAGGAGGTTATGAAGAAGAAGATGAGAAAATAGCCAGGTACATCAATGGCTTAAAGTACAATCTACAAGATGAGATTGGTTTGCAATTGCCAAGGACATTGGGAGAATGTTTTCAGTTGGCCATTAGAGCAGAAGAAAAGGTGAAAAGGAAGCAAGAAAGATCAAACAATGGTGGAAGAGGAGGTAGTTCAAACAGGGGCAGAGGTAATAGAGAGCAAGGACAAGGCAGTAATGATAAAAGCAGCAATGACAAGGGTAAAGAGATATTTTCTGATCAAAGAGGTGGGTACACTCCAAGAGGAGGAGGCAGATTTGGACAAGGTAGAGGACCATTCATAGGCAGATGTTTTAATTGCAATGAACCAGGGCATCCTTCCTTCAAATGTCCTAAGTGGGAACAAGCTGATAAAGGCAGAGAAAGGAGAGCTAACTTGGTGCAAGAAGAAGAAGACAAGAAGGAGGAACCAAAAACATTCATGGCAGACCCTGTGATTGATGGTGAGTTTCTCATGATCAAGCAAGGAGAAAGACTTCATCAAGAACCAAAGGTAACCATTTTCAAAACAAATTGTCTCAGTCATGGTAAGATCTGCAGATTGCTCATAGATTCAGGGTCACATAGCAATTTAGTTTCACTTGATATGATAACCAAGTTAGGGATTGAAACTTTTGATCATCCTACTCCCTACAAGGCCACTTGGGTAACTCAAGGACAGCATGTAGAGATTGGTAAGAGAGCTTTTGTTGATTTCTCAATTGGTTCATATCATGATAGAGTGCTTTGTGATGTTATTCCAATGACTTGTGGTCATATTATCTTGGGAAGGCCATGGCAGTATGTTAGAAGAACTTTGCATGATGGGTTTCTTAACACCTATTTGGTTCACAAGGGAGATGTTAAATATCAGTTGGTTCCTTTACCTTTGGAGTAGTCTAATGATAGGTTTGTAGTCTGTTTTGAGAAGAGTTTGCAGGTGAATAAGCAGGGTGAAACAGGGAAGGCATTGGCAAGCTGAAAAGTGATAAGTTGCAGCAGGGTTATGAGATGGACAGTCCTCCAAATCAGTCCTTGTGGGATCTGAATAGTATCAAGATTGGTGGCATTGAATGCCCTATCAATGAGGGTAATAGTGGTGAAGTTATTCCACAAAGGAGGTATTGGAATGAGGGTAGCAGCAGGGCACAAGAACTCACTGTTTTCAAGCAGCAAAGAGGACACACTAATCCTTATTTTGGTTCTGTCAAGAATGCAGATTGGCAGAAGAGAAAGACAGTAACCTTACGAGACTACCTTCCTTCTCATTGGAAGATGAAAGCACATGTGAGCAAGAGGTTTCTTGGTGGCACCACATGGGACACTTCTTGGGACAAGAGTTCTTTCTTTCCTGGGGAGAATGGTGCAGGAGCACCCAAGGCTTTCAAAGAGTTGTTCAAGAACCAGGAGAGTGCAAGGGTCAGGAGGGCTTTCCAAACAAATCAAAGCATTAATTATGATGTATTGAAGCCTATAATGGCATTTGAGATGAATAAGTGTAATGAGGGTGTTAAAAGTTCCAAGGTTCCTGATAAGGAATCCAGGTCAAAAATGAAATGTAAGGGGTAAAGTAAGTTTTATGGATTTGATTAATGATATTATGCTTTAAATAGGTCAAATAAACTTGGATAGTGAATATCCAATAGTTTTTAGAGGGTGGGTGTTAATAAAATTCAAATTTGCAATTTCAAATTTTCAAATTTTAGTTTAGGCGGGGAAAGGGGTTTTGAGAGTTTTAGAGTAAATTAAGCAATGTAATTAATCCAAATCAGTTGGATCAGTTGGGGAATGGGTTTATAACCCTAAAATCATCATTTTTATGGAGGTTAGGTGGTTGGTGAAGGCATTGTACGGATTGTTCTCAGAAAATACAAAAAAATTTCTATTTTCTTGCAATTTTCTGTGTTTTTTTGAAGAACCATTGAATCTTATTGAAGTTTTCTGCATTTGGATGTTTTGGTAATTTGTATTTAGATGTTTTAACACCAATCACATGCTCTGATAAAGGAAATAGATCAATTCTTGCACATTTTTGCTGACTGTCCATAGGAAAAGTGCAGATTTTGCCTTGTTTTGAGAGTTTTTATGAAGGAATGATCCATTTCATGGAGTATAATGACTGAAAATCTATGAAATGGATCCAATATAACATGTATCATGAGAATATAACGGATAAATGTGCAGGAAAGGTGGAAAATTAATATGTGCACAGTGATTTAGCATGAAAAAGGCATGAAGATGGACCCTAGGGTATAGCAGCAAATAATATGCCTTAACAAGAGGTACATTTTTGAGTTGCAGTAGTTGAGAAATGATGAATTAATGGTGAAAAGTCAAAAATTAAGTCTTGGAATTGTTTGGAAGTCCTAGAATAAAAAAGCCCTAGTTTTTGAGGCAAGCTGAGGAGCGGTTTGTGCTGGAGCATGATAGAGGCATCATAGAGGGATAAAAACTTGGATTCATTGGTTTTGAGTCATTTTAGGAGACTGCTGAAAGTTTCATGGTCAGGGGACAAATTTAAAGAGGGGTTGCTTTGTAAAATAGGGCTAATTAGGCCTAATTTTAAGGAAACAGCAGGGTTTGAAGTGAGGTTGTCTGAAACAATTGATGTCAAGGAGTTGACATGATGTTTTTCATCACAATCCACATCTAAAACCATCATTAGATTGGAGGTTCATTTGCAAAATTTGAGGAAGAAGTCAAAAATCCATTGCCAAAGGCCTAATAGGCTAGATGGCTATGTGAGCAGCAAAAGAGAGTTTTGTATAAAATGGAGGGTTAGGGCTTGAAACCCATTTGAATCAAGTTTTTTCAAGTCTTTTGAGATCATTTCAATGATTAGGAATCACAAGGGAGGCAGATAGGTCTTAAGTGCAAGGCGAAGGCCTTATTTCTAAGTTGGTGTCTAGTTGAGAGTTTGAAGAACAAAACTTTGTTAATCTTAAATATTTGTGTATCTTTTGAGATCCCTGACCCTCTGCATCATCAAGGACAATACAACCAAGTGTGATGAAGAATAGGATACACTTACAGGCTGATCTAAATAATGGAGATCAAGAAACTTCAGGCGTTAATCAACAAGTTTATAGAGTATGTTGCTTTGAAGAAGTAGGAAGGAAACCCGATCATTGATGAGAAGCTCCTCACAGAATAGCTACAACAAAGGCAATCAAAAAAAGACAAAAATGCTATAGTGTTGTCACAAGAGGACAAAATAGCGAAAAGACAAGCAATGTATTTTAAATTGTAATATATTTGGGGGTAGGTGAAACCCTAGTTTGTAGTGAATCTTGGCCACACAATGCAAATCAATCTTGGCCATTCATTTTTCTTTTTGAACACTATAAATAGGGGGTCTCCTCTCATTTTCAAGAGAGAGTTGAGTTGTTGTAATGACATGTTGGGATTTTAATAGAAATTCATTGACTTTGGTGGATTCTTGAATTCCTTTGCATGTTTCATGATTCATCTTCTCATAGTTAGTTGATTTAGTTAGATTTACTTTTGTTCTTCTTCATGTTTTAGATTACTTTGATAAACTAGTTAATGTTGTTCAATGGTTGTGTAGATTTCTACTGTGTTGATGCCTTTCTTGTCCATACTTTTTGCTATTTGCTGATAGTAGATAGCCGTGTAAAGTTAGTCTAGGCATAAACTAAAAGCTGCTCCAAATTTTTATCTCTTGTTCATGCATGTTTATGGTGAATGAATCATAGAATATTTGCAATCCTTAGAATCTTGCATGATTTTCATGATACTTTGAGTTTTTCTAGTTAAGTAAAATTTTGTTTTAAGGAAGTTGTCCACAGTAGAACCCTCCATGATCACTATTCATAGTTAGTTTCAAATCCAAGAACCTCTCTTCTCCCTTGCTCTTTTCCATTTTTTAATAAGTAACCTGTGCTAAGGTTCATTGCACATTGTAAAGACAAATCTTAAGATAAAATTGGAATTTTGGATTGTTGTTCAAACTTGCAGCAAATTGCACATTGACTTCCCATCTTAGGAACTCCATTTTAAAGATCCACCTCTCCTCTAGCCTAACTACGTAAGTCTACAATGTGATTACCAGAAAAATCACATCAAACATCAACTGAGAAATTTCATGTATGTCATTACCTGACACCTGAGAGACCTTGGGGTAGTGATTGGTAACTTGCATGTGAATTTCTACCTTTCAAGAGAGGTAGTGTGCCTATGCACTGCCTGTGTTGAGAAAGTGCTAAGACACCCATCAACAGGTCCAAGCCTCCTTGAAATGGTATTTAATATCCATTATAATGAACAACCTGCCAAATATAACTTTCTTGATCACATTGTAGAATCCATGCACAAACAATTTTTAATGATTAAAGGAGGTTCCACTAAGACATTTAGTGTCACAACCTACTTGTACTATTTTTTTCTATTCAAATTTAGTGGAATGTTTTAAACCAAGAAGCTTCAGATACGAATGTTGAGGGAAAGAAAATGGCTCCAGTATATGATTGGAACACTAAGATAAGGATGAATGATTCTTGAAGGAACTACAATCATTTTGTAGACTACTATTTGGCTCCATTGTATCAATCAATTACAAATACTCCAATGCCTAGATTGCCTATGTCTTGTAGAAATTGCATTCAAATAAGAAAATAAATACAATTGGTTGATTGGTACTTAATGGAATAATATATTGTGTTAATATTTTATGGATTAGGAGTAGAGTCATACAAACTTCGAATTCATATGATACAAAGGGTTTTTGCATTGGAATATGTAAGGTAGATGGAGAGTATTGATGAATTATACTTTCTCAGTCAGTAAAAGAAGACCTTATTTCCTTCTTTACCTTTTTCATGTGGGGGGTTCGTATTCAAGAGAAAAGCATTTAGTGTGGCACATGGTCTTTTAAATTTTTTAAAATTTGATGTTATCTGTCATTGGCAATATGATCCATGTGACACCATTAAATAAAGGATTGCGGCCAATAAGAATGCTGCAAGTAGAATTCAACATCAAAGTAAACCCTTGCTTGAAAAATTGAGAAACAAGGATTCTTGGGATGAAGTCAAAATAGCAATGGAGAAAATTGTTTTTGAGAAAGGTATTTCTTCTGAATAATTATCAATAGAAATTATGGCATTGCACCAATAGAAAAAAGTAGAGAATCAAACAAGAGGTACAACAATTTTTATGAAAAAAGTGATAAACCATATAGTAAAGTAAAAATGGCAGAGTCTCTAGGTAAGGATGTTGCAGAAAAAAAATTGGTCACAATAAAAAATTTCTACCTTTTGGTTTATGAGGAAGGAGCTAGGTGAACCCAAAGCTAGTGCAAAGTTTGAAGACATTGAAGAAGATTCTGAGTTTAGAAATTTGTGAAATATAAAGCATCCCAATGAACGTGAAGAAACTGATAATGAATATGATGATGATAGGGAAGAAAAAAGTGTACAATATGCAAGAAAATTCAAAGCTAGTTTAAGTAAGACCACAAAACAAAAATATACTTCGAGAGTAGCCATAGCTGAAAAAATGGGTTATGAAGGTGGTGGTTTGGGGTCCCAAGGACAAGGAATTTGTACGACAATAGATGTAGACCATAGAAAACCTGTTGATAAATGAGGCCATGGAGCTAATAAAATAGACCAAGGGCATACAAGTACAATTGAAACAACTCATTTTGTAAAAGCTTAAAATCCTAATCCTCATGATCAGATACAATCACAACTAGGACATGCCCATGGTGGAGAAACTAGTGCAACTAGCACTACCACTGGTGGAGATGGAATGGGTATGTTGGAAGAATGAGAAGGTTATCTATTTGTTGTCATTGATGTCACCATGTTGTTAGTTCAGTCCAGTACTCTTAACTGGTGTGTATGACTGTCTTATCTTCTCCAGTGGTTGATTCGGTATTTTTGGTTGTCCCTCCGGTATTCTACTCTGCATTTCTTCTCATTTGATAATTGTTGATTACGGTTTTTGGAAACTAATGGATGTTAAATGCATGAATTTTTAGAATACTATGTGCTCTGGTGCTCATACGACGTCATGGCAACCAATAGAATGTTTACATTTTTGCGTTGAAGACTATTCCTGACCGACTTGTTAAGATAATTTTGATATGATCTATTGTGTGGTCCGGGCTAACATATTGTATCATGCTAATGGTCAAATTACTTTTGAAAATATTTTGTGGAGCCGACAGTTGATATCTTTTATAATAAATTACATCTAATTAGGCTGACCTAATTGATGCTTATGATGGTGATCAAATATAGATGCATGTATGGCGAATAGTTTTATGTATGATGAATATATGGATGAATATGTGTGTGGAAGTTGTGCGAAAAAGGGTGTGTGTATGAGTGAGTAATGAATGTGAAGTTGTGATCAGAAAGGCAACAGTTGATGAGTGAAGAATGAAGGGTGTAAAGTCTGAATACTAAGCATTACCAGAACTATATCAACACATGATAGGTGCATCTTTCTAGTTCATTTTTGGGTTGTAAAGCCTTACTTTATTTTTTGTATAATCTTGTGTAGGTAGTGAGCCTTTTTTCTTGGATAGTGAGTCCTTCTTTTGGCAGTGAGCCTCTTTTAAATACTATATAGTGTGAGTTAACCCTCATTGTGGTTTTTCCCTTATTGGGTTTTCCACGTAAAAATATGGTGTTCATTGTGTTGATTTACTTTTTATTATTTGTGGTTCATGCTATATTTAATAACATAATAGTGTGGTTGAAGATTTGACAAGTGATAAAGATTTAGATTTGAGTTTGTGTGACAACTGATTCATCCCCCTCTCAGTTGTCCTGCGCCTGTTTAACACTTGGTATCAGAGCTTGTGGTTCCTTGTGTAGAGCTTAACCACTTGAGGAGGATCCTAAAGGCTAGTTGAATGGATGATAAAGGAGAGCTCCAAAATGCTCTTGAAGATATTGATAAAGTGGAAAGAGAAAACAGGGATTTGAAAGAGAATCTTGATGATGCAAATGAATGTGTTTGAAAATTGAAGGAACAGTTGAAGAAATTTAAGGAAAGACATAGAGAAGTAAGTGAACAGCTGAAATAAGAGATAATTGGACTGAAGGTGTCGGTAGAAGAGAAGAAGAGGATTGAAGAATGTCTAAATATAATGGTGTAGAACAAGTTTGATGAATGTTACAGAATCAAGTAGAAGATAGTAAACTTAAGAGTGGATCTTGAGAAGGATAAACTTTGTGAAAGTAATTTTAGATCTAGCTTTGGTAAACTTGAAGAATTGCTTGTAGGACAAAAACCATGTAAAGATAAAGGTGGCTTAGGATTTGATACCGGCGAAAGTTCTAAAGATGTGAAGAAGAATCAAGGAAAGAGGAAGCAAAGAAGGAACTTTGCAAGAAGACCACCTATGAGATAGCCTAATGCAAAGAGGTATCCCTCTTTTGATGGTGTTTTCTTTTCTTGTAAAAAATATGGTCATAGAGCAACTGAATGCAGGAGCAGGATGAACCAGTTTTCTGGTTCCCTTTTCGGAAAATGTTTTGAATGTGGAAAATTTGGACTCAAGGCTACAAAATGTGGATCTCAAGTAAGGATGATCAGTTGGGTAATGAGGAATAGGTTTAATGAAGGTGGGATGAATCAATTCTTTAATGGATACTGCTATGTCTATAACAAATTTGGACACAGAGCAAATCAATGTAGATTGAGAAATAATGGAGGATAGTCTAATAAAAAGGGTGTGATCTATTATAATTGGAATAAACCTAGACATATCTCAAAGTTTGGCAGAAGTAAGAATGGAAAGCAGTCTGCTCTGGTAGAGAAGAATGACACAGTAAAGAAGATTGATAAAGAAGAGATGAAGCAAGAAATGGATAAGGTATGGAAGAATAAAGAAGAAGAAAAATCAAAGACTCCAAATGTGTCTGTACCCTCATTCGGTATGGATGACTTATTTGAAATTTAGACCTAGCATGGTCTTACGGGGAGCATTATTAGAGATCATAAGAACCCCCTAGAAGAATGGTGTGTCAGAGGCTGGCACATGGTTGGAATAAAGAGAATAATTATTCAGAGGTTTTGGAAAAGGAACCAGAGAAAAATATGTTGGCATAAGGATTTGTAGACTGAATTAGGTTTTTCTATGCTAAGTGAATTAGTTTAGTAGCTTTTTGTGTTTGCCGCATTTAATGCACTTAGTGCAAGCTCGATGGAGGTTAAGTAAAAATTTATGATGATTTTTGGTTAATTGTGCATCTAAAGTCTTTGGAAGGTGCTCTGAAGAAATCTTGAGGCGTGCTCAAAGTCCTTTTGAAGGGAATTTGAAACCCTTTCCCTCTGATTGTAAAAGAAAAGAAGAAAATAAAAAACGGATTCATTGAATTTCAAGAATCATAACAATGGATAGTGGTTTGTGTGGTGTTACCTCTCTAAAACTGAAAACGATCGAAGTAGAAGAATACGATCATAGGAAAATGAAAGGAATTGAACTAGGGTTGAGCGAATTTGAATTGCAGAATATAAAAACCCTAGGGATAGATTTATTTAGTGAATTTATTTGGATTACAGATAAAAAGGTTGTTGTGTTCTTGTTGAACCATGTCAAGGATGGAAGCATTTTTTTGGACAAACCCTATTTCATCTTGAAGGAAGCTATCAAATCAATCACTAGTTTATGCTGTGTTGGAGAACTACCTGGAAAGAAAACTGTGAAGTATAAAGATGTGGAGGAGCTGACTGGAGTCAACATAGATCTTAGAGCATTGTTGATTGATACACTTGCTGACTCGACTGTTAGTTTGATTTATGTAGCTTGCTAATTGAGAACTTGCTTGAAAACGTTCAAATTTCATTGGTTGAGAATTATCCCTTTCATTTTGGATCTTTGCTAGTATTTATGGTATTTTACTTTCTTAATTCTCTACTCAAAAAAGATAATGTGGTGTGGGAATTTGGTATCCCTATTGGAAAACAAATTTACATGTATCTTGAGTCTTTGGAAGATAATGAAAATATGTGCAGATTGTATTTCTCATCTTTGTGAGCAAACCCTTGCTTCAGTATATTTGTATGAAGTCGATCTGAAGTGGGTTCTTCCTCCAAAAAAAGAGAAATGGAGGTTGTTATCAATGATTCCCCTCCGGAATTGAAAAGGAGAAAAGAGATAACTGAAGACATTATTGACATTTCTGATGAGAAGGAGAAAGAGTCTTAGATTGGAACTGAATTCCCTAATCCTAATGACATCCATTCTATGATAGTTGAAGGAAAAATGAAGAAGATTGGTGAACTATGGAGTGTTTCCTCACCTATTGACAAACTAAAAATTGATGATTCCCTGGTAGATTATCTACTTTGGAAAGGAATTGAAGTCTCTACTATTTCTGATTTCTTGCCAAAAAATCTAACTGAGATTGTTGAAGAAAGGATGCTGCTTGAAGGTCCAAAAGGATGTAAGATGGGAATCTTGGTTGAAAGGAGATGCAAAAAGGCTATGCAGAGATTGTCTGGATTGATTGTGGAAACAAAGAAGTGTGTTAAAGAAAATTCAGATGTTTACAAGTATTGTCTTCGATGGCCTACATCTGTAGATAATTTCAGAAGTAGAATCGAAGCGATTGAAGTAGAGGTGAACAACATTGGAAATAATTTTGATATATTTGAAGATAAAGAAGGGAAGCAAAGGATAAGTGTTGGTGAACTACAGGATGAACTAATCATTACATAAAGATAGAGAGATGATGTGACAAATACCTTTTGGCTCCTTAAAGAAATTTCTGAAGTCCGGTTAGAACATCTTTCTGGAATTCTTATTGATGCTGAAGATGTTGAGAAACAATGTTCTGTTGAAGATTGGTCACCCTCTTTCACTCTGTTGGGATTATTGGAAAGTACATTCACTAAAATGGAGTTTGTTGTCTTTCACTAGAAGAAGTTGTATCTAGTTCTCAAAGAAAGGTATAAGAAGGTGTTCCAGGTGAAGAGTGTCATCTTCACTTAATTTTTGTTTGCTTAAAAGCCCTAGATTGTTGGAAATTTTTGAAGTTTTTTGAAATCTTTTGAAATTTTGATATCACTATGACTACACTCATTTTTTTTTTGGCACCCTTTGCCATTGATGTCAAAGGGGGAGAGATTGATGTTAGGGGAGAGATTGGAGTTGGAGAATTTTTTTCACATGTTGCCATCAATGACAAAGGGGGAGATTGTTGGAAGAATGAGTAGGTTATCTATTTTTTGTCATTGATGTCACCATGTTGGTAGTTTGGTTTGGTACTCTAAACCGGTGTGTATGATTGTATTATCTTCTTCGGTGGCTGATCTGATATTTTTGGTTGTCCCTCTAGTATTCTACTCTGCATTTCTTCTCATTTGACAATTGTTGATTGTGGTTTTGGAAAACTACTCATGGATGTTAAATGCATGCATCTTTAGAATACTATGTGCTCTAGTGCTCATACGACATTGTGGCAACCAACAAAATGTTTACCTTTTTGTGTTGATGACTATTCTTGGCCGACTTGTGAAGATAATTTTGATATGATCTATTATGTGGTCTGGGCCAAAAAATTGTATCATGCTAATAGTTAAATTACTTTTGAAAATATTTTGTTGACCCGACAGTTGATATCTTTTATAATAATTTACATCTAATTAGGCCGACCTAATTGATGCTTACAATGGTGATCAGATATATATATGCATGTATGGCGAACAATTTTATGTATGATGAATATATGGATGAATATGTGTGTGGAAGTGTGAAAAAGGGTGTGTGTATGAGTGAGTAATGAATTTGAAGGTGTGATCAGAAAGGTAATAGTTGATGAGCGAAGAATGAAGGGTGTAAAGTTTGAATACTGAGCATTACCGAAACTATATCAGAACATGATAGGTGCATCTTTCCAGTTCATTTTTGGGATGTAAATCCCTACTTTATTTTTGTATAATCTTGTGTAGGTAGTGAGCCTCCTTGTTGGATAGTGAGTCCTTTGTAGGTAGTGAGCCTTTGTACTTGGACAATGAGTCCTTCTTTTTCCACTGAGCCTCCTTTAAATACTATATAGTGTGGGTTAACCCTCATCGTGGTTTTTCCATTATTGGGTTTTCCACGTAAAAATATGGTGTTCATTGTGTTGATTTACTTTTTGTTATCTATGGTTCATGCTTATATTTAATAACAAAATAGTGTGGTTAAAGATTTGATAAGTGATAAAGATTTAGATTTGAGTTTGTGTGACAACTAATTCACCCCCCCTCTTAGTTGTCTTGCACCTATTTAACAGGGTAGTAGTACTAATAGTGGTCAACATGTGCTACAACAAAAAAATTGCACACAAGAGGCCAACAATACAAGATACCACACAAAACCCAATGATCAAGGCATACTGAAGAGGGCAAGGATTATGATATGTCCAAGTCCAACTATAAGTTCCACTCCAAAGGAGTTACTTCTAGGTGCTCCTCCAGTTAGTGTGGCTACAACAACTACAAGTACTCCTAGTCCTTCACCATTCAAGCATTCTATTATTTTGTGTCCCCAAGTTTTGAATACAATGATGAGTTTAAAAGGAAAACAAAATTGTATAAAAAAGAAAGGAAGCAACTAATAAAGAGTTCATCTACTATAAATTTAGAGCCTACAACAACCGGGGTATTACCCACATTTTACCTAAATAAAGAAATCATGGAGTACATGTTTGTTTTTCCTATAGTTCAAAATAAACTAGAAAATTAGATGGATCACTCTAGATCTTAGGTGAGTTGTTTCCAATTGGATTTTTTTGGATACAAAAATTCTAACAAAATAAATGTATCAAAGACTAACAATGAATTGGTGTACACATCATTGCTAAAGCAAGAGAGATAGAGAAAAAGGTTGCAAATTCAAATAGAAAAGTTATAGGAAGACCTAGAAAATGAGAAAGAAAAGAGGAAAGAAACAAATAACAAGACCAATGAATTAGAAAAAAGAATAAAAAAATCTGCCTCTACATCTACAAGCAAAGAGGATAAATAAATAGAAGAGGATAAAAAAATAGAGGTGGGATTGAATGAACTAAAGAAAAGGTTAGATGAGAGAAAAATAAATATGATAAGGAAAAATCCATTTCAGAAAAGTTAAAACAAAACCTAGGGAAAGCAAATCAATAGTGGGAACAACGATTGGAGAAAGAGAGATAATGATGAAAAGGGAATACTTTTGCTCACAAAACACAATTGTTGCAAAAAAGTGTATACTTTGCTTGATATGGAATAATTGATGACAAATTGGACTTAATGAGGCCTTGATTTAGTGTTGTGAGGTGTTTTACACATCCACATTTGGTCTTGGGCCCTTGAAAATTAAATAAAATGCATTTATTGATGTCTTGTAAAGGTGTTGTAAGGTGTTGTAACACATCTTCACACTTTTCTAAGATCATAGTATCATAATTCACCTAAATAACCATACCGAGACCTATTTCAAAGTGTTGTAAAGTCTTGTAACAAACTTTCACACTTTCCTAGGCTTGTCATCAATATTTACACCTTTCTTATGCTTTAAATGGCCCCTTTATACACTTACATGCCTGAAGTGTCTTGTTGAAGAAGAACCCAATAAAAATGATTTAAATTATCATAATTCCTGACACCCACTTAAAAATTCCCAAGTGGACTAAGTTTCCATTGGTGGCGACTTAGTCTCATTTGGCTCAAAAATTAAAAATTAATTTAAATTTCTTTCGGGTTTTTACTCTTTAAGACCTAAGGTCGGCCTGTGATGAAGTATTTTCGGGAGTTAGGGCATAATTATGTATAAATATAGGGTTTTACCTCTCATTTGACCTAATTCATTCATTCCATCAATCAATCTTCTCAATCACTCATCATTCTTCTCAAGCAAGCTAGGGTTTTATCATTCCAAGTCATCAAGATAGCTTCTTAAGACATTCAAGAGAAGATTCTTCAACTATTGCTATAGAAAATCAAAATAAATCATCATGGAAAGGTATTAACTCCATTGTTTCATGATTCATTACATTATTTCTCCATTTTGGTTTAATTACCTAAAAAGGGGTTCAACCAAGGCAAACCCCCATGCCCTAACATTCACCATTTCTTTCTCTTTCATTGTGTGTTTGCAGATTTAGGAACTTTGAGGGTTTGAAGATCATTAAAGAAAATAGTGAAGAATTTTTGAAGGCATCTCCTTGTTGAATAGGGAAGAAACCTACATAAAAAGACATCCACAGGCTGAATTCTACAGTTTCAAGTCCAAATATTTAGAGGGGTAGAAAGTGTAGGTTGAGATCTTTCATTTCCATTTTCAAATTTTTAGAGATTCAAAAGTGGAATAAGTTGCCACTAGTGGAGGATTAGTTCCACTTAACTTGTTTTTCAGATTTTTTTGTAGATTTGGATACCCATTTGCAAAAACGGGTTTCTGAGCAATTTTCCCAAAACTGGGACTAAGTCACCTAGCTTGGTGTAAGTGTCCCAGTTGACTTCTACAAAAGTTTCATCAGGATTCCATACTTTCATGCCATCCTTTTTCAACCTCCAGGTGTACCTCTCTAATTTTGTTCTGTTATTTCATCATTTAGTTGCATTTTTAGGCATTTTTGCATATCACAATGTGTTTTCCAACACTTTTCATCTTCTAGGTTTCGCATCATTAGATCATTCTCTCTTTAGATAATTACATTATTAAATCTTAATTAGGGATAATACATCTCATTCACATTAAATTTGAGTGTAAACCCTTGAATTTTTGACCCCATCCATTCCCCTTTCTCCTTTTTAGGTGAAAAACCCTAGGAGGAGCAAAGCATTGTGTGGGAAACCCCAAAATCATCGTTTACATTTTGGTGAAGCCAAATTTAGAATGATTTTATTTTCTGATTTTCATTCCTTCATTATAGATCTAGCTTGCATTTACCTTGCATTAGGGTTTGCATAGATTAATTTGCATGCTAAGTTTCAAATTTCGCATTCATGAAAAGTGCATGTAGGTTGCATTTTTGGCATCTAAAATCATTGAAATTTTCTGAAAATTTCCACTTTCATCTTAGGTCTACACCATACAAAATCAAATGCATCAAAATCCATTAAAAATTTCTAATTTTTTTGAAAAAAACCCTAACTAGGACTAATCCGCTACTCTAGATGACTTAGTCCCAATCTAGATTTTTCACTGTCTGATACAACATCAGAAACCTCATTTATGTGCTTCCTAAGCCTCCTAGTCTCATATAATATAAGTTTGGAATGTTTCAGAAACATTTGTTTTATGCATCTAGCTCAAAAACATCAATTTAGGGTAGTCATTTTTGAAATCATTTCAATCTAAAGTAGCATTCGATATGAAAATGTTCACATTTATGAAATTTTCAATAACATGGATAAAAGTAATTTTCACTTTTACATATACAATGTTTCTATTCATAAAACTTTACATAAGTTTGATAAAATTTCTTTTCATTCTTGCATATACATTGTTTGAATTCTTAAAGTTTTGCATTCATTGGATAAAAATGTTTTACATCCTTGCATATAGATTGTTTATATTGCTGAAACATTGCATGACATGGCTACAAGTATTTTCATTTTTTTTCAAAAAATATTAGTGTCTTACATATTTAACCATACTAAGAAACAATCCCCTCCCTATGAGAGTTTTTTTGTGAAAGAGACTACAACCTTGGACATTCCTAACGATCATATTTGTTCTTCTCCTAATATCTTTTCTATTGGAAAATAAGATGTTTTGGTAGAAGAACCCATTCATGAGAGTTTTGTGAATCCTAGTTGTTTCTCTCCTTTTATCTCTCTTAGTGGACAAGACATTGATAAACAAGACAACACAACCATAGGTAATCATGACAATAACATTTGTTCTTCTAGTATCTCTCCTAGTTATGAAGAAGATACTTTAATGTTAGAAAACATGATTGATGAAGGTCTTGACTATCTTAGTTGTCCCCTTTCACCTAGCGACACCCCTCTTGAGCAAGAACATTCAACCATTGATCATTCCCCTACTTGCAATGAAGTCATTTTAGAAGAACTAATCCATGAATTTCAAGCACATTTTATTTGTAGTTATCCTAAAAAATCTCCTCCTAGGGAGAATATCACGGGGCAAGAAAATCAAAACAATAGTAATGTGTCTTCCTCAGATAAAAAGGTGACTCTAGATTTCCCTTCATTAGAGATACATCAAACCAATACTATTGAGGTTATGAATGCACAAGTTTCCATTAGATTCCCCTCAATTAATGGACCTCATACATACCTCATGGGACATCCTAAGAACCCTCTAATTCTCTACCCACCTTCACACAAACAACAACATCAACACCAACTTGAACTCATCCTTTACCCATCGTCACATAAACCTCCACCTCCACCTAAACCTAAGTTTACCCTTTACCCACCTATGCATGATGCTTTTGCTCACACACACTACACTAGAAACAATCCACAACCAACCCCAACCTCTTTACCTTTGCCTAATCCCATCTTGCCTAGTGCTCCTCGATTAACTCCTACAAAGTATGATCTTATTGAACAACTCAAGCATACTCCTACAAAGATATCCCTTTGGGAACTTCTTCAGAATTCACCTACCTATCACACTATGCTTCAAACAACCTTATGAAAAGTTCCTATCCCTTCTAATGTGCAACCAAATGACATAGCAGCCATAATTCAAGGAATGAATGTTGACATTGTTTTCCACCAAAGTGAACTCCCCCCTTTGGAAGTGCAAAAAGAAAATGAAGCTTTCATAATCCTATCTCAATACAAAACAATAGGGATAAAATGAACCCTTGTTGACAATGGCTCTGCTCTTAATGTGTCTAGTGTAAACCTCTGGGATAGGCTTCGTGTGGATAGATCAAAAATTCAACCCGATTCTTTATCTATTAAGGGCTTTGACAATGAAGAAAAGAAACCACTCAGTGTGCTCACTTTACCTATTACAGTTGGAGTGGCCACATTGAATACACCAATCCATGTCATGCCACATAATCTTTCATATAATCTCCTTCTAGGAAGGTCATGGATTCATGAAATGAAAGGTGTTCCTTCCACTCTTCATCATAAAATGAAATACATTCATAACAACATAGTTCACATCCTTGACGCTGACCCCGATCCAAATAGTTGTTTGAACATTGAGAAAAACTAAGTGAATCATTTAACCACATTGACATCAGCTACACAAGTGGAACCTATGCACCAAAAAGACAAACAATAACATATTGAATCAGTCATAAAGTTATTAGGTGATGATTGGGGTTCCTTAGACTTCACACCAACACTCATGGACAAGTACAAGATCATAACCAAATATTCCAATAAGGCACATAAAAAAATACTCATGTCGACCCATAACTCGAAAGACCCTTCGAAAGCATCCACCTCAACCACTTTAGATCAAAACACAACCAATTACACAACAAATTTTTATGAACACAACAATGAACAACCACCCAATTAAAAATCAATTAAAAAGATTTATGGAAAAGTTTATGAACTTATGAAACAACTTGGATATAGTGGAAAAGGATGTGGTGCTCACAAACAAGGTATTTGCAACCCTATAGATCCCATCACACAACAAACAACTCACAGTCTTGGCTATTTCCCATTGGTAGAAATAATCAAGCCTTCCCTCAACATCAACACTCTCACACAACATTCTCCTAAACCAGCCTTAATAGTCATACATCCTGAACTCATCAACAATAGTGGTCTTGAAATTTCTCCTTTCCAAAACATGAAACAAACAAAGAACTCTTCACTTAATGTCAATGTCATCATGAAAACCACTAATGAATTGAATTCGTTAGATTTTGCATCCTCCTATACATGAGAGAATAAAATATTGCAGTCTAAAGAGTCTTGCGTACATATGACATCTTGTACTAAGAAAGAAACATCTTTTTCACAAACTCCAGGACCACCTTCTCCCATTGATCAAGAGGGTATCTTGTTAAGACTTCTCTAAGATCACTTGATCACCCTTCCTCCAAGAACTCAAAACAAATTCTATTACAACAATTCATTTTGTGCCTATCATAGAGTTCATGACCACTCCACTAATGAATGTATGGATTTGAGTAGTAAAATCCAACATTTTCAGGAGTTTGGTATTCTTCCTTCTGTGGGGGTACCTAATTCCTCTAATTGATATTTATTTTCACTCTATCATGCATTTCATCAATCATTTAGGCTCACCCTTGTCCTGCACTCAGTGGGGGCAAGGGGTTATGTAGCCTTGTCCTCGTATGTCACTTATCGTTGTCTTTTTTTGCTAGTCATTAGCCTTTCATGAACATATAAGAGCAAGCTTGGGATGTGGACAACATGCCTTAAGTTGGGTCGCCTATGACATACTACCTTTTTCATGACGTAGCTTCTAGGAAACATATGACTTGGCATAGGGCTTTCCAAGTAAACTCTCATGTTCTTCCTTCTACTTTAAAACACTTTCTCACTGTACTGGTGTTTGCAACTGCTTTAAAGTGGGGGCATACACCGACACTCACATTTCATTGTGTGATTTCTTTCTTCTTGTGATGCATCCTCTTCTCTATGGAGTCATTGCGATTGATTCCATCCAAGAGTGTGATACTTCTTTGACACATCCTCTCTTGGAGACATTAAGAACTATTTTCCCTAAGATGAGACCTTGCACAAACTAAGAAAAATTCCTTTGAACATTCCTTGCACTATTTTTCCATTTACAACAATTGTTATATGGCCACCTTGCATAGCACAACTTGCATGCCTGTGGTACCATCCTATTTGTCTATGAGTGTCAAGCATACAAAGTTTTTCTTACCTCATAAAGCTCAAAAAACATTTTCATTGTGGCACCTTATCAAAGTTATGTGGCACCTTATCAAAGTTATCAAGAGGTATAACTTTGGTATGGTTGAGCAAGAAGCCCATTTCGAGGCATGACTTTTCCCCTTAGCCACCTATGTGTATGTGAGCACATATCAGCCATATGTGTCTCACCTTTTTGGCTTTATTACCCTGAGAACAACTAGAAGTTCCATGGCCCCAGAGTGAGTATATTTTGGCTTTCTCACCTAGCGAACAGCCATGAGTTTCGTCACCCTAGAGTGAGTATATATTTCTTTTTCCATACAAACAAGCCTAGATATAATCCACAACGTGTTGGACAAATGGTCGAAGCTTGATCCACCCCATTTTCATTTCCTTCTAGTTCTTGCCATTGCATGATTGCGTATCTTGGTCTACTACAAATCATTCACTTTGTGTGTGTCCTCTTGTGCTTATGTTGGCTTGACTTAGGATCTTGGATCCTGGGGGCTTGCGTAACCTCCTTTGATCTTTTTAATTCTTTTTCATCCACATTGGTATGATTGGACTCCTCCTAAATGGCTACTTTAGCGTGAGTTTGAAGCAAGTTCATCCTCTCACTAAAGTGGGGGCTCAATGTGTTGCCAAAAAGTGTATACTTTGCTTGATATGGGAATAACTGATGACAAATTGGACTTAATGAGGCCTTGATTTAGTGTTGTGAGGTTTTTTTACACATCCACATTAGGTCTTGGGCCCTTGCAAATTCAATAAAATGCATTTATTGATGTCTTGTAAAGGTGTTGTAACACATCTTCACACTTTTCTAAGACAATAATATCATAATTCACCTAAATAACCTTAACAAGACCTATTTCAAAGTGTTGTAAATTATTGTAACAAACTTTCACACTTTCCTAGGCTTGTCATCAATATTTACACCTTTCTTATGCTTTAAATAGCCCCTTTATACACTTACATGCCTTACTTAAGTGTCTTGTTGAAGAAGAACCCAATTAACATTATTTAAATTATCACAATTCCCAAAACCCACTTAAGAATTCCCAAGTGGACTAAGTCGCCATTGGTGGCGACTTAGTCCCATTTGGCTCAAAAAACAAAATTAATTTCAATTTCTTTTGGGTCTTTATTCCTTAAGACCTAAGGTTGGCCTGTGATGAGGTATTTTGGGAGTTAGTGCATAATTGTGTATAAATATAGGGTTCTCCCTCTCATTTAACCTAATTCATTCATTCCATCAATCAATCTTCTCAATCACTCATCATTCTTCTCAAGCAAGCTAGGGTTTTATCATTCCAAGTCATCAAGATAGCTTCTTAAGACATTCAAGGGAAAATTCTTCAACTATTGCTGCAGAAAATCAAGATCAATCATCATGGAAAGTTATTAACTCCATTGTTTCATGATTCATTACATTATTTCTCCATTTTGGTTTAATTACCTAAAAAGGGGTTTGACCAAGGAAAACCCCCATGCCCTAACATTCACCATTTCTTTTTCTTTCATTGTGTGTTTGTAGATTTAGGTACTTTGAGGGTTTGAAGATCATTAAAGAAAATATTCAAGACTTTTTGAAGGCATCTCCTTGTTGAATAGGGATAAAACCTACATAAAAAGACATCTATAGGCCGAATTATGTAGTTTTAGGTCCAAATACTTAGAGGGGTAGAAAGTGCAGGTTGAGATCTTTCGTTTCCATTTTTGAATTTTCAGAGATTCAGAAGTGGACTAAGTTGCCACTAGTGGTGGATTAGTCCCACTAAATTTTTTTTTTGGATATTTTTGTAGATTTGGATACCCATTTGGACGAAACAGGTTTCTGAGCAGTTTTCCAGAAATTGGGACTAAGTCGCCCAACCTGGCATAAGTGTCCCCGTTGACTTCTACAACAGTTTCATCAAGATTCTAGACTTTCATGCCATCCTTTTTCAACCTCCAGGTGCACCTCTCTGATTCTATTCAGTTATTTCATCATTTAGTTGCATTTTTAGGCATTTTTGCATATCACAATGTGTTTTCTAGCACTCTGCATCTTCTAGGTTTTGAATCATTAGATCACTCTCTTTTTATATATCAGTACATTAGTAAATCTTAATTAGGAATAATAGATCTCATTCAAATTAACTTTGAGTGTAAAACATTGCATTTTGGACCCCATTTATTCCCCTTTCTCCTTTTTAGGGGAAAAACCCTAAGAGGAGCAAAGCATTGTGTGGGCCTCAATGAAGTTTTCATCTATCATTCAAAAGTGTTTGAGAATGTGTGAAACAAAGGAATTTCTACATCTTGCTAAAAAAATTATGAATCTGGATGAAAAGGTATGGAACTTGATAGAGCTTGGTTTTCTAGAGGCTTTTGACACAAATGAGTGATTCATTGGAAAGGATGATTTCAAAAAGAAGATAGAGGGTGCAAGGAAGATTGATTTGGACTAGTTTCTAGAGAAACCTAGATGAGGAAAACTATTTGGATTCCATCAAACCATTGATAACCTTGAATGAAAATTTTACCGAAACATTCAAGTCAAGTTCCAATTTCAATAATTCATTGTTAACAAAATTTCAAGTCAGACAACATCAGTTAGAAAAAATGACACTTCCATCACCTAAATAGTGGAAGTTGCTAGAAAAGCTGATAGAATGATTTGATATTGATAATTGAGTTTTCAAGTTCCAACTCAGCTCTGTGTAGAGTTATGTTTGAGCAAGATTTTGCATTGACTCTATGTATTCCTTCATTTGAAAATCAATAAAAAACTCAAATTCAATAATGTGTTTATGTTCAATTATCTGTATTATTTATTTTATCAATTGAAGAAAAACTCTTGTTTCAACTACTAGATACACATTAAACAATTGTTGATGTTCATTTTTATATATGCTACTATTGCTAATATGTTATTAAGCATTGAGTTGAGTGATGAATCACTGAGTACATGTTCAACATAATTAAAATTTGAAATTATTAATAATATGTTAATTTATTCAATCTGATGCATCATTTCATAGAATACAATATAAAATATCAACTACAATTTGAAATATAAAATGCAATATAAAATGCAATACCTAGAAACTGATAAATACTTGGATAACAGTTAAAATTAAAAATCTAGATTCTACATTTGAAATTTGAAACAGTGGAAAATAATAGTATGTTAATTTATTCAATATGATTCATAAATTCATGAAATACAATATAAAATATCATCAATGAAAGTCTTGGAATATGATCTCAAAAATTGTGCCTTGCCACATGTCTCAAACCCCCTTATGTGGCAGACGATTAAAGGATTCCCCAAGTATGTGGGCCCATAGTGGCATATGTCCTTTTCTTGGTTGTGGAACCGTAGAAAGATACCATGACAATATTTTCACATGGGATATGGGAGAATCCTATAGGAGAGAGGGGATGGTTATGTCTTTTTCAAAAAAATCATGGCTCCATGGAATGTTGGAATGTGGCAGAAGATAAAGGATTTCGCAAGTTTGCGGTCTTATAGCAAATTATCCTTTTCTTGGTTGCAAAATCACGAAAGGACATTGTGCAATGATATTCTCATGTAGGAAATGGGAGAATCCTATTGGAGAGAGGGGATGATTATTTCCTTTTCAAGAAAATCAAGGCTCCACAGAATGTTGGCACGTGGTAGAACATAAAGGATCCTGCAAGTCCGCGGGCCCATAGCAGAATGTCCTTTCCTTGGTTGTAAAACCACAGGACACTATGTGATGATATTCTCACATGGGATGTGGGAGAATCCTATTGGAGAGAGGGGATAATTATGTCCTTTTCAATAAAATCAAGGCTCCATGGAATGTTGGCATGTGGTGGAAGATAAAGGATTCTGCAAGTCCATAAGCCCATAGTGAAATGTGCTTTTCTTGGTTGCGAAACTGCAAAAGGACATTGTGTGATGATATTCTCACATGGGACATGGTAGAATCCTATTGGAGAGAGGGGATGGTTACATCCTTTTCAATAAAATAAAGGCTCCACAGAATGCTAGCACATGGTAGAAGATAAAGGATCTTGCAAGTTTGCGGGAGTATAACGGAATGTCTTTTTTTGGTTGCGAAACATGGAAGGACACTTTGTGACGATATTCTCATGTGGAACGTGGGAGAATCCTATTGGAAAGAGGGTAAAATTGCATCCTTCTTAATAAAATCAAGACCTTACTCATCATTGAGATTTTTACGAAGTAATGGCAGATATGACAGATGATGGCTCATCTTTTTAGTTAATTTCCTTCATAAATTTTTAGTTCAATGTAGGCTGGTCATCTCATTTATTTCATTCGACATAGTAGAAAGTATTGCAAAGGTATGCCCATTCCATGTCAACTTGAGCTCTGAACAATTAAAAAATAGGTACACCCTTCTTGGCAAAATTCACCATTGTTATTCTTGAAGCTCATAATCAATCTTTCTTTTTACTGAACCAAGATACTATAGAAATTAGTTTTAAAATCATTCTAGAATTATGAGTTAGTCAAAAACCCAACCCTCTAGCTCTACATCTAAAAGACCCTTTGAGGACGATATTTTGGCCTAGTCGTTGAGTTCCTCAAAATAGCCTCAATGTCAATGTAACCTCAGCCCTAATGCAATAGAGGGGATGGTAGACATAGCTAGAAATTGCAGATATGCAGAGTTGAAGAACTAGGATGACACAATCACTGGGTGGGAATTATTTCTACACTAGTATGGAAAAGGAAACTGTCATTCCCCTATCTCTAATGCATAGACCTCTGATTTGGGGAACCTGGTTGTTCCTAATGTCTTTATAAATGTAGAACTCATCAGATGCCTAGCTTCTCGGTATGATTAAAATATCAGAGTAATTAGGGCATTGGATGGAAGTGTCCTAATGGATATAACTAGGGAGTTTATTTCTGAGATTTTTAGACTTAATGTGGCCATAAATAAGGTTATAGACCTTGTTTCTTTAAAAAAAATACCATGAAGAAAGAAGTAGCTTTAGAGTGAAATGGATCCCTAGGTTTAGATAGAAAGGTTTCAAAGGAAAGTCATTGAGAATCCCTAATAATAAATTTGAGCCTTTTGATGTCAAGTCTTTTGAACACTATTTTAGAGCAACATATTGGGCATTATGCCAGGTGTTGGGAGAAGATGCATGCTCAAAAATTCAGGTACCTCTTATGTATATGGATGTTGATATACATCATCCTTTTGTCAATAGTGACTTTGACTATGCCAACTTTTTAGTTGAGGCTATTCACAATTAGCTGGTGGACATTAAGAGAAGGAAAAGTGGTAAGGAGCCAGAGGTGAATTTCGAGTGGTATTCTGTCCTTTTCCATATGCTTTTGTATAAAAGGAAAGATCATTTTGGTATATTTTTACAAGTCAACATGAAAAATAAAGAGGGAAATGATCTCCTAGTGCAATGTTGGGCCCATATTTGGGACAAACATTGTAGTGATTTCAACTATGTTTTTTTTAGAATTGCTTTTAAGATAAGTCATGGCAAGGTTGGGTCTACCTAGAATCATATTGCACAAGAAAATTTTGGATTTCCTTAGGCCCAAAAAGAGGAGATCGGAGTTAGGAGTACGACATAACTGGGGAGATTATTACCTAAATGACACCTCAGTTGTTATTAGAATATATGGGTGCCCTCAAGCCCCCCATGTGCTACTCAGATATGTGTCACCCAAGTTGGCATTCATAGAAATTATATGGCAATTGAATGAGACTGATCAGTTTCATTTAAGGAAACAAAAGAAAAGGATTTTTTTCCCTTCTGTTACTACCTTTTCATATTTCACTTCAACTAGAGATGAATTAGGTAGACTGAAATAAATGCTTGGGGAATACAGGTTATTTTAGTTAAAAGTCAAGGAGGTTTCATACACAAGGTCAAGAAAAGTATCAGAAGGTATGATTTTTTCCATCAGGTTGATGGAAACAAAGATGTCATAAGAAATTGCAAGGATAAATTTGAGGTAAAAAGAGAAAGACAAAATGGATTGCATTCATCAAGGTAGAGGCTGACAGGATAGAGAATGATAAGGATTATTGTGGAGCATTTTTTGATATTGTTGACCCATTGCCAACATTGAAGTGGTGTTGAAGAATTTTCAAAGAGTTGTAGGTAAGCCCCCCACTCTAGAAGCGAAACCAAGAAAGTGACCTAGACCTGACCTTTCTATCAGAAGTTCCTAGGGGCCTATTATTAAAGAAAATGTGCAATCAGACTCATAGGTCACTCCCTTTGCTTCCCCTCAAATAATCAGTGTGGATTTTGATTCTCTCCCAACAAAGCAACCACATAAGAGGATGAAAGTTGAGCATGTTAGCTCTCCAAAACATAGGTGAAATGCCTCAAGAGGTTGCCAATCTCTTGGTATGTTTCAGGGTAACAGAAAAGGCCAAATGGTTTAGACCTTCTTCTCTTTAGGTGCTGCTAGACCTAGGCGGGTGTACCTGTATAAATGAGGAAAACTTGACTTGTGCTTATCTCTTTTGAAGTATTTTTTTTCCCACAATGGTAGATGGGAGTGGACGAATAAAACTTGATTTGGTATAGATTGTATAGCAGTATTAAGACTAAAACCTAATGTGTTTAATTTAATAGATGTAAAAAATGAATGAAACTAAATGATGAAAATGTAGAGACTAGTGCCTTATTGGGTATTCAGAGCCAAACTAGAAATCTAAAATGAGTAACTTCTTCCTGGAAAGTATTCTAATTGTTTGGCATACATTTTAGTTTATAACTTGTATAAACATGCAAGAATATGACTACCAAGTTCTTCTTAATGATCCAAATGAACTTCCCTAATTACTATGATCAACTAAAAGGATTTAATCTTTTCTTGAAAGAACCAATTAATCAACCATACAGATACAACAAATGTGCACCGATAAACTGAATATAAACTTGTCATATCAATTTAAATAACCAGAAAACATCAACCTTGGAGACAACTTCAGTAATACTTTCAATGAACACAACAAACAACTGATACCAGAAATACACCACCACATCAAATGATTTTCATTGATATCTCCATAATTTCAAACATGCATCATAGCCTCATAGTATGACATTCTAATCTACTGTATCTTTCTTCTATCCTATATCTTATATCCTCTATTTTTCTACCAAAACAGATATTTATACATCAAATACTCGAAAGGATGCGTCCTTTCAGAAATGCCATATTTTAAAACAATAATAGATTAAAAGGTAATCAGGCTCTATTAAGCCATAAATGAATCTTAGATAGGTGATCCAAGTAATACCAAAATTCATGCGTATTTGCATCTCCTATTGTGTTCTGGATTGTGATCTCCATTCTTACCATCTTCTCATTTTGCTCGCATGCCTCATCCAATGTTGTGTCTTCCACGGTAGCTATCTTCAAGATTTCTTGCAGTATTGACTCACTTTCACTTTTCCATCTAGCCATTTCTTTTCATTCTCCTTTATCATCAAAGAATGTAGTCAATACTTTCCTGTGGCATTTATCAATCCCTGTGCATCCCCTTGCAATTCTTCAGAGAAATATCGGTGCTTATTCACAAAATGATTTGCCGCTTCAATTGTTATATTATCAGAAACATCCCTCTGGTTTATTTCTTGAAACTTCTCCAGAATCCTTCCATCCATTCTTTCATGTTCTTTCAATGTAGCAAAGTTATGTGAATGTTTTCCCCAGAGCTTATTCAACCAAGTTGTTAGACTAGCCTGTCTTTTCTTAATTATTGCTACAAGTGTTTCATATTTCCCTTGAGAGTAAGCACTTGATCCTTCCCAATGATCTTTTGACTGTGAGCTTTCACCATGAGTGAGCAGCTTGGTTGATTTCATTGTAACACCAAACAAATCTTTTAGGTGGTCATTTTCTCTCAACATCCTCTCATTATTCATTTTGTACATTTTGCTCTCCTTAATTAACATCTGAATTTGGGCTTTGTTTAATTTAGCAACATTGATTCCAATTTTTGCAATTGCCACAGGATCAGCCTCTCCAATCTTTAAATTCATAACATGCCCAAATGCTTTCTTAGTATCAATGACAACTAATTTTCTATGAGGTGGATATAAATCCCAAATCATCAATGACCCTTCATCTGGATTGTACTTTGACCCTGGATATACTTTTGTCACCTTTTCTAGGCTGGGCTTATGTGTAGCATTGCTATCTTTCAAGAAACTATCAAAAACTAGTGCAGAATTGAGATCCAACCCAGTAAAAATCATAACACCAGAATTTTCTAACATTTTCCTCCCCTTTTTAGGGGTCATACCTACCATCTCCTCATCCAAACACATCTTTAAGTCATTCAATAATTGTTCTTCATTACCTGATTTGATATTGTCAACCCTTTCTCTTATTCCTTTTCCTTTTTTTTTGTACAAGAAAGCCTTAAACTCTGGAGAGTTTACACATTCATAATCTGATACAAACGATTTGCACTCTACATGCCTTGCATCTGTATCTACATTCTCTTCAGCTCTCAATTCTCTGGCAGGGCAAGTGTAATGTTGAGTTCTCAATCTCAACATCTTACTTGGTTGGTCTTGTGGCACATTATCCTCAGATGCCTCCTCCCTAGAAGACAACAACTCTGTATCCTGCAACCCTTGATTATATCTTTCGACCACTATCTCGGCTTCTTCCTCTTGCAAATTCTAGATCATATCATCAAATTGATAGGGCACATGTTGATAGCCTCCAAAGTTTATCCTTATTTTAGTAGAATTAATGTACCCTTCTGGGCCAATTTTTTTTTTTTGGTGGTCCTCTTTTCATATTATACTGCAATAACTTATCAAGGATCAAATTGTATCCTTCCTTGGCTAACACAGTAAAATCACTGAAGCATAATGTATTGGGCATGAAAGCCTGCTTTCAAAAGGAACTAAAATTCATAACACTGGAATAGTCCATCTATCTGACAATTTCCAAATATGCAATTCTGTCTGGGACTATTTTAGGCAAAAGGAATGGGGCATCTTCAAATCCATAAACCCTAATCATGGTAGCACCCTCCAAGCAATACCAACCCCCCTAGTTATGACTAATTGGCCCATTGAAATCCTTTGGCCGAAGAAACCTCTTTATCTCTTTAGATAAAGAATAATAACATGGATGATTGTAAAATTTGTACAATGTCTTCACAAAATATTCCTCAAAGTGAACAAAACTAGAATTAGCAAACCTACTGTCCCAGATAACCATCCATAATTGAATAGGTAATGTCGTGCCTTCCTTGTCAAATTGAGAAATTCTCATGTCCTAAGGCCATAGTCCCAACTCCTATCCAAAATATAACACTATGTGCATCAACAATGAATAATGCTTGAGATGAAAGATAGAGGCTCCACCCTTTATTGCCATCAATCCAGAATCAAGCCCCTTAAAAATGTACGAGGCATAATCAAATGGTCTAGAGTTGTGGTACTGGATATCTGCTGAAATTATCATAGGCACAATTGACATATACTCAGGGTCCATTCCCAATACTTGACCTACTGAGAAATAAGTATACTTCATATAGGGTTCAAATACGTCAACATGAAAAGGAGGTCCATCACTATCCTGTAGAGGAACTGGTCTGCCACCTTGTCTAATCCTGTGAATTGGCAACCTGCAACCCTTATAAATTGTATCCATTCTCCCAAACTCCATTTCTAATTCTTCACATATGATTTTTTCATTGCAAACCCCTTCCAAATTGAAAAATTCCCCTATTGCATCTTCTGATAAGTGTATTAGTGGTTTCCTGGATGGGTCACATATAGCTTTGAGTTTAGAATTATAATGGACAACCAACAATTTTACCAATTATGCATTGACAAATACATTAGGGCACAAAAGTTTTCCCAAATTAAGCTTCCATGGGTTGCATACTGGTTCAAAACAATTTCTTCAATAATAGTGAAAGCTAAACAACTCATACCCTCTTATTGAAGTCCAAACATCTCCTATGAGTTTACATTTATCATCCAGTTTATCTATTCCTGCCCTAAGTTGTGCAGATCTTTTGGCTTTAGGTCTAGAGCCAGGTAATTGGTCAATGAGGTCTTGATTTAATCTTCATTCATTGCCCTCATGTTCTATTTTAGTTTTCTGTCTCTTTCCTTTAGGTTGACTACTCTCACCATGTTTTCTACTTTTTGATTTTCCTGAGTTGGGGGACTCCATTCCTCAAAAGCTACAAAAGTCAAATTTACAGGAACTAAGCACAAGAACTTACTGTATTTTGCTTCAAATCCTTTGGATTGAAAGAATGCCTTGGTTCTTCATTCGCCTTTTTGATTCTTTTGCTATCAATTCCACACTAATGTTTTCAATTGAATTCTCCTTATTGTGCTCCATCACACCATTAATGTGTTAGCTGAAACATGAGTGCAGTAAGTCCTTTTTCAAAACTCTCATTGTCACATCATATAGTATTGTTAGTGAGACATTTTCAAATCTTGGGCGATAGCTTGTAGCAACGTTCATTAAACCATTCGTGAAAACATCCTGTAGTCTCACCGACAGTCACAAACTATATATCGCTCTAATGTCCCACAATCTCATAGACATTCAGAGTCTCACCGATAGTTATCCTCTCAGTCTTATGTATATCGCTGTGATATTTTGAGTCGGGGAGATGTTCCATAGATTATTTTGTATCTCACCGAGATATATCCCTTGGTATGTTTTCTGGTCGCTGAGACATAATTAATTTCTCGCCGATGAAACAACACTCAGTGTGACTCTCATACCTTTCTTTGATGAAATTAGTGTCGCTAATAATACATACTACCAAGTCCTTTATTAACATAATCCTGTCGGTGTGACATATGGGTCGGCAGGACTCCCTGACTTCACCCCGATAATCATCTATAGGATCCCCTTCTGCTTTGTCGGCAAGACTGGATGAATGCTATAAGACTTCATTCCGATGACTTTTAGTTTGGCCGATATGTCTCCTTGTACACTGGTTGATAAGACATATATGAGTTCATTATGACTTATTCCGATGATGACTTTCTTGCCGATAGGGTCTTTTTGTCACCGAGACAATGAATTGTATCCTATCGATATGTGTCTGCAGATGAAATCATATCGATATGACACTCTCAAACTCTTGCCGATATACTACAAAAGATATACATTAGTAAAAAATGCTTTATGGATCAGGGAGACCCTCACCATCTCTTGCCGATATGAATTATACAGTGAAATATTCAGGGCTAGTTGGATTCTATGGGACCACATGACAAAGTATGGGAAAAAATATTATGAAGAGAGGATTTTTGTGCTTATGGTAAGGACTAATTTGGAAACTCATGGGTATAAACAACTGTAAAATTTTCAAAATTTTACAGTTCTAACAGTGGCTCCGTCTGGGGATGAATGATTGTGAGATCATTGCAAGGATCCAAATTTCTGGGTGAGTAGACCAAACTCAAGGTGATGGATCAGTGAGCAAGATGGAATGAATGGAATTGGAAATGAATATGACCCTATACTATTGTACATGGAAACATTTATTTTAAAAGAAGGAATATCAGGATTGTCCATGTACTGACAATTCCTGTTCCTTTTATTTCCTAGACTACTATGCATGGAAGAGAAAATTTTGAGAGGATTGTCAAGAGTTGTCCATGCACTGGCAACCCTTAATCCTCTGTATTGCTCAAGAGAAAAAATGCTTCAAGAACTACCCATGTACTGGAAATTCCTATTCTTCACCAGTCATGTTTTGTAGATAATATGAATCTTCACCTTTCTTACCAACAACAACAAAAGGTCCTAGCCACAAGGCTTCAAATTTCTCGTGCTTACCCTTCTCCTGACACCTTGCATTCCACATCAACACCAAATCATTCTCCTCAAATTTTCTATCTTTTTCTTTTTTATCAAATAAATACTTCATCTATGCCTGCAACTTCATGTTCTAGTTTTGAGCTACTCTCCTTATCTCATCAAGTTCAACCAGCTGCTCCATTCTCTCCTCCATAGGTTCTAGAATATCTATATCTTCTTGAAGGATAAATTTGTAAACTGGTAACAGATTTTGTAGAGGCATCCTAGCTTGTGTTCCATACACTAATTCAAATGGGGATTTTCCAATTGCCTTTTTTATAGTGATCCTATCAGCCCACACATCCATTTTCAATTTTGAATCCCAAGCCTTCTTATTCTGACCTAGCATTCTCCTTATGATTTTAAGAAGAATTTTGTTGCTGGACTCTACTTTTCCATTAGCTTGTGGATGGTAGGGAGCTTCATAAGAAATGGTAATACCATATGTGCTGCAAAAATATTTGAATTCATCAGATCTGAAACACATCCCGTTATCTGTAATCAATCTTAGTGGTGTACCGAATCTAGCAATGATGTTATCCATTAGAAATTTGGTCACAACTTTTCTTGTAGCTTGCTTGGTTGGGACTGCTTCTACCCATTTGGTGAAATAGTCAGTGGCCACTAATATCCACTTATGTCCTCCACTCGAATTCTCTTGTATCTCCCCAATAAAATCAATCCCCCATTGATGAAAAGGGGCTTCGGCCTGCAAAGGTCTAAGTGGTAAAGCTCCCTGATACTTCATTTTCCCAGAGAATTTCTGGTAGGCTTCACATCTTCTTACATATGAAAAAGAGTCATTAAAAACTTTTGGCCAGTAATAACCTGCCCTAAGAATTTTATGTGCAGTTGTCTTCGCAGAATAATGGCCTCCACAAACCCCTTCATGCATTTCTCTTAAGACGTGCTTAGCTTGTGACTCATCCAGACATAACAACAATATCTCGTCCCTATTCTTCCAGAACAAATCACCTTCCATGAACACATACTTAGATGCTTGCAGCTTTAAAGTTCTTTTCTGACTATCACTTAATCCTTCTGGACACTTCATGTATCTAAGGTAATGCATGATGTATGCATACCAAAGAGTATGCTCAATACTTGCAATTGCATTCTCTTCCTCTTCTATATTATAAATTTGATTTGCTTCGATATTTGCTTCTGCCATTAGCCTAGCCAAACCTTGACCTCTCACTAATTTAGTGATTTGTATTTCCATATCAAACTCTTGGATTTTATTAATCCACCTGCATCTCTTTCCTATTACCTCGGACTGCGTCAAGATATATTTAACAGTTGCATGAGGGACATAAGCAATCACCTTACCTCCAACAAGATACAGCCTAAAAGTTTTTGTAGCTTTTACCAATGCAAATGCTTTTTTTTCCATTATATCATATTTCAATTCTGACCCCTTCAATGAATTACTGAAAAGACACAGGCTGTTCATGACCTTGCTTATTTTTTTGTAACATAACAACAGCTATAGTATGCAATGAAGCAAATGAAAATATTTGAAAGGGTTTTGTAAAATCTAGAGATTTAAGGACATGAGCTTCCTTGATGGCCCTTTTGATGGATATGAAAGCTTCCAATGCCTCTGTAGTCCATTCTATCTTTTGTCCCTTTCTTAACATCTTTGATATGGGCTTAATGATTTCAACAAAATTAGAGACAAATCTCCTAACAAAATTGATCTGTCCAAAAAATGACTGGATGGCCTTGATGGTCTTAGGAATTGGAACTTTATCTATGGCTTCAACCCTTTCAGGATCTATTCTAATCCCCTCCTTTGACACAATATGTTCTAAAAGTTTACCTTCTGTGATTGCAAAATGACATTTTTTAGGGTTCAGACTAATACCATATTCTAAGGCTTTAATAAATACCTTTTCTAGATGTTCTACATGATCTTCAGCCCTTTTTGAATAAGCAGTAAGGTCATCTTAATACACCACCATGATAGCATTAATCAAGTCTACAAATGCTATGTCTATAGCTCTTTGAAAGGTTGCACCTGCATTTGTGAGACCGAATGGCATTCTCACATAAACATACATTCCCCATGGGGTTATAAAAGTTGTCTTATACTATTTAGATTCTTTAACCTTGACCTGGTTATAACCTAAAAACCCATCCATCACAGATAACAACTCACACCCTATTACTTTATGTAGTATAGCCTCCATATTCAGTAGAGGATAATTATCCTTAAGAGATGCCATGTTTAGATTTTTGAAACCCACACATAATCTGATATCTCCATTTTTCTTCCTCACAGGGACTAGGTTTGAGACCCATGTTGAGTGCCTGATTGGTTTGATGATACCACCATCTCTGAGCTTTGCCAATTCTTCCTACATTTTTGGTTCCAATGTTGGGTTAATGGGTCTTTGTTTCTGTCTAAATGGCTTTGCATCTGGTTTCAATGGGATTTCATGTTGAAACAAATCCTCCCTATATGCTTTAAGGTCCTCATAAGACCATGCAAACACATGTTTATATTTTCTCAGTAATGCTATCAACATTCTTCGAATTGTTGAGCTTATTTTCTTCCCTATGTATACTTTTCTTGGTGCCATCTCAGTCCCCAAGTTGATCTCTTCAATGTCCTCCCTCTTGAGTGGTGTCTACTTCATGAGGGACCAATCACTTCCATCATATACCCTCTCCAATGCCACTAGTCCTTTGGGAAGCTTATTAGTTTTAAGCTGTATGACCTCCTTCCTGAATATTGTCTGCTTCCCATTTACTTCTTCTACAAAGGCATTGAAATCAATTTCTTGAGCTTCATATTGATCTATACAGTGAAGAAATTTCAAGAGGTCAGTATTATCATTAAAAACTTTCCAACTGTATATATTATCAGGCACAATAGGTCTTGTCTTGAACTCAATTTGTGACACTCGAGCCAGTGTAATGTCATCCCTTCTTAGGGCTACATTTGATAAAAAATCTGCCATTATGTTTTTCGACTGATCTACCCATTCAATGGAAAATGCATCAAGTAGCTCTATTGTGTCCCATATAGCATTCCTATATTGCTTCAGTATTTTATGTTTTGCTGCATATTTTGATTTAACTTGTGAAACAACTAGCTTGGAGTCACCTAGAACAACTAGCAACTTGATTTTATGTTTTACATCTATATTCAAACCTATTAACAAAGCTTCATACTATGCCACATTGTTTGTACATTCAAATGCTAGAAAAAATGAATACTTAAATGTAACTCCTTCAGGTGAAACAAATACTATTCCTGCTCCATTACCTTCTTGGCTACATGCTCCATCAAAGTAAATTTTCCACACACCATTGCAGTTTTGTGCAACATGCTTTTCAATTGGATCAACATTGACTAATTCTGGTTGGGCTTAACTTGGTTCATCCTTGGCTCCCTGTACAACTTAACTTCCTAACCATTCACTAGAATTGTTGCATAAGACAATTCAAATTGGACATTTCCCCCAACCGCTACTGTCCACTGTATTGATAGAAGCATCCCAAACTAAGGAGGGGTATCAATTACTATTATATCTATATTATAGGCCACCTGTGGATAAGCATCCAGTTTGACTTCAACATCTTTCATAATACCCACCACAGGAACAAGCCTGCTATCCATTGCATAGCACTTCCCTCCATTAGTATCCACCCACATGCCAAGCTATTTCATAACTCCAACTAGCATAATATTGATAGCAGTGCCAGAGTCTATCATGCAATTCCTTAACAATTTGTTATTTATAAGTAACGTAGTGAAAAAGGATCAACTTGTGGGGGATTTATTAATACATCATTTAGGCAGACTTCTAGGATACTTACTTTCTCTTTCTTATTAATTGTTTTAGTAGCCATCTTATTTTTAGAATTTATATGTTTTTCATTTCCATTTGTTATCAATTGAACAACACTGTCTCTATATTCCTTAATTTTCATCATCTCAGGTAGTGGAACGGACATTTTTACCTGGGATAAAGCCTAAGTGAAATCAAAAGAGGAACCCTCTACCATAATCATTTTCTTCTCTAATGTTTCTCCTTTGTTCTCTTCCTTTTCTCTTTTACTTGATTGATCAGTCTTTTGCATTTCTTTGTGTAACTCTTTTAACTTCCTCCTTTTGGACAAGCTTCTGTTCATTTTTATCATGTTGTTTATTTTCTACCTTCTTCACAATTCCTTGTGTCGCCTTTTGATCTTTTATAAATATTCCCCTGGGGACACCTTTTTCATTCACTGTCCTATTTCTTAACCAGTACTTTCTCTTTGTTTCTTCAACTGCAGCAATGGTTAACCTCTCTATCTCCTCTTTGATGAGTTTCCTCATATTGCACTGAGTAGGCATCTCAACAGGGTGTGGTTCTGTATAATCTTCTTCATAATCAGAAAAAACCTGTTGTTCAGCCATGTGGACATTACACCTTTGATTTGAAACATCGTACTCATAACCTTCATCCTCTGAAGATGAGTATTTCTCCTCAACACGGTGAAAAGTATTTGAATTCAAATAAATTATGTGATCTTCTCAACTGTTACCCATTAGCATTCCTTCTTCTTGCATTCTTTGGGCTACAACACAATAATCTGGGGAATGTGTCTTGTCACAAATTTCACAAAAATAATTGTTATTGACCATATACGTTCCCTTCTTCCTTAATGGATCAGGAGTTTCTTTGTTTCTAGGCCTATCTATTACAGGTTTTCCATCCTTCCAATTTGTACCATAGGGCATGTCATGTAACCTAGGCCTCTCATTTCTGTATGTGTTCTCCTATTTGTATTGATAATTATTGGCTTGCTGAGGAACCCTAGGGTTGTCTCTCTTACTGATTATCCCAGTAGCCTTCCTATTGTTTTCAATTGTTAATGCTATCTTTTGGGCTTTAGCTAAATCTCTTGGGAACCTATTCCTTAATTCATACCCTATCTTTGGATCGAACGCGTTCAAATAAACACTCAATGCTATAGAGTCTGGAAACTTTGATCCAGGAGGTATCTTATTTTGCAATTTGTTGAATCTCTGGTTAAAATCATAAATTGAGTCATTCTAATTTTTCTGAATCCGCATTAATTCATGAAGAGCAACATCTGGTGCACTTAGATTCCCATATTGCTCGAGGAATCGATCCTGAAATTCTTGGACATAATCAATAGAGGCTATTGGTAGGCTATTGAACCAATCCCTAGCTTCTTCAGTGAGCGACATCATGAATAGCCTCATATGTAAATCATCATAAGGCATATCCAAATCTTGGATGAAAGCATTGAAACTCCTTAAATGATCTTTAGCAGTAATTGCACTACTCCCTGTAAACTTAGGAACAAGACTCCTCCAACTGCCATCCATAGGGTAAGGGTATAATTGAAACCCTGTCAAGTCGAATTTTCTGATCATTGTTGTGTATTGATGAGGGGGAGGGTTAGGTGGGTACTAATACTGGTACATCGAATTGTTGTATTGTGCATGAGAATGTGGCACATAATGTTGACCATGAGGTGGTTGTGTATTTGTATATTGTGAGGGACTGTGCAGTGGATGGTTTGGATGTTTGTATTGATTTCCTATCTGATTGTGAGAAGCCTTTGATGGATCAGAATGCCCTGCATTATTATTACCTTGCTTATGAGGCGGTATATACTTTGAGAAACCAGTTGTTTGAGCAGTAATTTGGGCTTTCTACAATTTGAAATCTTTGATTGCTTGTATCATTTAGGCTTTCTCCTGTTCAACTTTTAATCTTTCTAAATCTTGTTTATGAAACTCAAACTGTGCTTTTACTTCTTCATGAGTTGAGAATTCATAGTTTTCTTGAGGAGTTACATGATCAGTGAACTCATTTTGGTTACCCTCCATTCTTTGTTCACATTCCTGTTGATATCTGATTCCTTCAGCTCGAGTTTAGCATCAAACTCTTGTTGTTTCTGAGGATTATAAAAAGGATTTCTTTGTTCTTCTAATGTACAGGGTTCTACACTTGAATTATCTCTCCATGTATCATAATGGTCATATGTTTCACAATATGGTCTCAATGCTTTGTCTTTGTTTGTTATGCACATGTCATCATTTATCCTTTTACCCTTATCAACCTTATCATCCTTGTGTGTCCACTTACTGTTGCCAGCAGGACCTCTTGTAGGACCTCCCTTATATTGGGATCTTCTACCATTCATGTTGCAATGTTTTTGTCAAAGTCGCCACTCACTTTCTTAAAAGTGAGAAAGTGTTTGTTATTTCTTATTCCCAGCGCAGTTTGTACAAGATTTCTGACTCTATGACTAAGGTCTTGATCCTGAGTTGATTCCCTAGTAGAGTCACCAATTTGTTAGCTCTCAAAAATGCAGGCGAAATGCCTCAAGAGGTTGCCAATCTCTTGGTATGTTTCAGGGTAACAAACAAGGCCAAATGGTTTAGACCTTCTTCTCTTCAGGTGCTGCTAGACCTAGGTGGGTGTACCTATATGAATGAGGTAGACTTGACTTGTGCTTATCTCTTTTGAAGTATTTTTTCCCAAAATGGCAGATGGGAGTGGACAAATAAAACTTGATTTGGTATAGATTGTATAGCAGTATTAAGACTAAAACCTAATGTGTTTGATTTAACAGATGTAAAAAATGAATGACACTAAATGATGAAAATGTAGAGACTAGTGCCTTATTGGGTATGTGGAGTCAAATGAGAAATGTAAAATGAGTAACTTCTTCCTAGAAAGTATTCTAATTGTTTGGCATATATCTTAGTTTATAACTTGTATAAACATGCAAGAATATGACTACCAAGTTCTTCTTAATGATCCAAATGAATTTCCCTGATTACTATGATCAACAAAAAGGATTTAATCTTTTCTTGAAAGAACCAATTAATCAACCATATATATACAACAAATGTGCATTGATAAACTGAATATAAACTTGTTATATCAATTTAAATAACCAGAAAAGATCAACCTTGGAGACAACTTCA
Source organism: Sequoia sempervirens (assembly GCA_007258455.2). Classification (NCBI taxonomy): domain Eukaryota; kingdom Viridiplantae; phylum Streptophyta; class Pinopsida; order Cupressales; family Cupressaceae; genus Sequoia; species Sequoia sempervirens. The sequence goes on from VDFB02086081.1 coordinate 326,321,985, forward strand.
GTAATACTTTCAATGAACACAACAAACAACTAATACTAGAAATATGCCACGACATCAAATGATTTTCATTGATATCTCCATAATTTCAAACATGCATCATAGTCTCATAGTATGAGATTCTAATCTACTGTATCTTTCTTCTATCCCATATCTTATATCCTCTGTTTTGCTACCAAAACAGATATTTATACATCAAATACTCGAAAGGACGCCTCCTTTCAAAAATGTCATATTTTAAAACAACAATAGATTAAAAGATAACCAGGCTCTATTAAGCCATAAATGAATCTTAGATAGGTGATCTAAGTAATCCCGACGTTCATGTGTATCTGCATCTCCTACTGTGTTCTAGATTGTGATCTCCATTCTTACCATCTTCTCATTTTGCTCGCATGCCTCATCCAATGTTGTGTCTTCCATGGTAGCTATCTTCAGGATTTCTTGCAGTATTGACTCACTTTCACTTTTCCATCTAGCCATTTCTTTTCATTCTCCTTTATCATCAAAGAATGTATTCAATCCTTTCCTAGTGGCATTTATCAATCCCTGTGCATCCCCTTGCAATTCTTCAGAGAAATCTCGGTGCTTATTCACAAAATGATTTGCAGCTTCAATTGTTATATTATCAGAAACATCCCTCTGGTTTATTTCTTGAAGCTTCTCTAGAATCCTTTCATCCATTCTTTCATGTTCTTTCAATGCAACAAAGTTATGTGAATGTTTTCCCCAGAGCTTATTCAACCAAATTGTTAGACTGGCCTATCTTTTCTTAATTATTGCTACAAGTGCACCATATTTCCCTTGAGAGTAAAGACTTGATCCTTCCCAATGATCTTTTGACTGTGAGCTTTCACCATGAGTGAGCAGCTTGGTTGATTTCATTGTAACACCTAACAAATCTTTTAGGTGGTCATTTTCTCTCAACATCCTCTCATTATTCATTTTGTACATTTCCCTCTCCTTAATTAACATCTGAATTTGGGCTTTGTTTAATTTAGCAACATTGATTCCAATTTTTGCAATTGCCACAGGATCAACCTCTGCAATCTTTAAATTCATAACATGCCCAAATGCTTTCTTAGTATCAATGACAACTAATTTTTTGTGAGGTGGATATAAAGCCCAAATCATCAATGACCCTTCATCTGGATTGTACTTTGACCCTGCATATACTTTTGTCACCTTTTCTAGGTTGAGCTTATGTGTAGCATTGCTATCTTTCAAGAAACTATCAAAAAATAGTGCAGAATTGAGATCCAACCCAGGAAAAATCATAACAATGACATTTTCTAACATTTTCCTCCCCTTTTCAGGGGTCATACCTGCCATCTCCTTGTCCACACACATCTTTAAGTCATTCAGTAATTGTTCTTCATTACCTGATGTGATATTGTCAACCCTTTCTCTTATTTGTTTTCCTTTTTGTTTGTATAGGATAAACTCTGGAGAGTTTACAAATTCATCATCTGATATAAATGATCTGTAGTCTACATGCCTTGCATTTGCATCTACATTCTCTTCAACTCTCAATTCTCTAGCAGGGCAAGTGTAATGTTAAGTTCTCAATCTTGACATCTTACTTGGTTGGTCTTGTGGCACATTATCCTCAGATGCCTCCTCCCCAGAAGACAACAACTCTGTATCCTGCAACCCTTGATTATATATTTCGACCACTATCTCTACTTCTTCCTCTTCCAAATTCCGAATCATATCATCAAATTGATAGGGCACATGTTGATACCCTCCAAATTTTATCCTTATTTTAGTAGAATTAGTGTACCCTTCTAGGTCAAAAATTTTTCTGGGTGGTCCTCTTTTCATATTATATTGCAATAACTTATCAAGGATCAAATTGTATCCTTCCTTGGCTAACACAGTAAAATCACCGAAGTATAATGTACTAGGCATGAAAGCCTTCTTTCCAAATGAACTAAAATTCATAACACTAGAATAGTCCATCTATCTGACAATTTCCAAATATGCAATTTTGTCTAGGACTATTTTAGGCGAAAGGAATGGGGCATCTTCAAATCCATAAACCCTAATCATGGTAGCACCCTCCAAGCAATACCAATCCCCCAGTTATGACTAATTGGCCTGTTGAAATCCTTTGGCTGAAGAAACCTCTTTATCCCTTCAGATAAAGAATAATCACATGGATGATTGTACAATTTGTACAATGTCTTCACAAAATACTCCTCAAAGTGAAAAAAAATAGAATTAGCAAACCTACTATCCTAGATAGCCGTCCATAATTGAATAGGTAATGTCGTGCCTTCCTTGTCAAATTGAGAAATTCTCATCTCCTGACGCCACAGTCCCAACTCCTATCCAAAATATAACACTATGTGCATCAACAATGAATAATGCATGAGATGAAAGATAGAGGCTCCGCCCTTTATTGCCATCAATCAAGAATTAAGCCCCTTAAAAATGTATGAGGCATAATCAAATGGTCTAGAGTTGTGGTACTGGATATCTGCTGAAATTATCATAGGCACAATTGACATATACTCAGGGACTTCCATTCCCAATACTTGACCTACCGAGAAATAAGTATACTTCATATAGGGTTCAAATACGTCAACATGGAAAGGAGGTCCATCACTATCCTGTAGAGGAACTGGTCTACCACCTTGTCTAATCCTGTGAATTGGCAACCTCCAACCCTTATAAATTGTATCCATTCTCCCGAACTCCATTTCTAATTCTTCACATATGATTTTTTCATTGCAAACCCCTTCCAAATTGAAAACCTCCCCTATTGCATCTTCTGATAAGTGTATTAGTGGTTTCCTGGATGGGTCACATATAGCTTTGAGTTTAGAATTATAATGGACAGCCAACAATTTTACCAATTCTACATTGACAAATACATTAGGGCACACTAGTTTTCCCAAATTAAGCTTCCATGGGTTGCATATTGGTTCAAAATTATTTCTCCAATAATAGTGAAAGCTAAACAACTCATACCCTCTTATTGAAGTCCAAACATCTCCTATGAGTTTACATTTATCATCCAGTTTATCTATTTCCACCCTAAGTTGTGCAGATCTTATGGCTTTAGGTCTATAGCCAGGTAATTGGTCAATGAGGTCTTGATTTAATCTTCGTTTAGTGCCCTCATGTTCTATTTCAGTTTTCTATCTCTTTCCTTTAGGCTGACTACTCTCACCATGTTTTCTACTTTTTGATTTTCTTGAGCTGGGGGACTCCATTCCTCAAAAGCTACAGAAGTCAAATTTACAGGAACTAAGGCACAAGAACTTACTGTATTTTGCTTCAAATCCTTCGTACTAAAAGAATGCCCTGGTTCTTCGTTCGCCTTTCTGATTCTTCTGCTATCAATTCCACACTAATGTTTCTAATTGAATTCTCCTTATTGTGCTCCATCACGCCATTAATGTGTTAGCTGAAACACGATTGTAGTAAGTCCTTTTTTGAAACTCTCACTATCACATCATATATTATTGTCGGTGAGACATTTTCAAATCTTGGGCAATAGCTTTTAGCAACGTTCATTAAACCATTCGTCAAAACATCTTGTAGTCTCCCGAACACTTCGAAATCTCACCGACAGTCACAAACTATCTATCACTCTAATTTCCCCCAGTCTCATCAACATTCAGAGTCTCACCGACAGTTATCCTCTCGGTCTTATGTATATTGCTGTGACATTTTGAGTCGAGGAGATGTTCCATAGATTATTTCGTATCTCACTGAGATATATCCCTTGGTATGTTTTCTGGTCGCTAAGACATAATTACTTTCTCCCCGATGAAACAACACTCAGCGTGACTCTCATACCTTTCTCTGATGAAATTAATCTCGCCGATAATACATACTACCATGTCCTTTACTAACATAATCCTGTCGGTGTGACATATGGGTCGGCAGGACTCCCTGACTTCACCTCGATAATCATCGATAGGATCCCCTTCTGCTTTGTCGGCAAGACCGGATGAATGCTATAAGACTTCATTCCGATGACTTTTAGTCTGGCCGACATGTCTCCTTGTGCACCGGTCAGTAAGACATATATGAGTTTTTTATGACTTATTCCGATGATGACTTTCTTGCCGATAGGGTCTTTATGTCACCGAGACAATGAATTGTATCCTATCGATATGTGTCTGTAGATGAAATCATATCGGTATGGCATTCATGAACTCTTGCCGATAGACTACAAAAGATATACATTAGTAAAAAAATCTTTATGGATCAGGGAGACCCTCACCATCTCTTGTCGATAGACTACAAAAGATATACATTAGTAAAAAATGCTTTATGGATCGGGGAGACCCTCACCATCTCTTGCCGATATGAATTATATAGTGAAATATTTAGGGCTAGATGGATTCTACAGGAACACATGACAAAGTATGGGAAAAAATATTATGAAGAGAGGATTTTTGTGCTTATGGTAAGGACTAATTTGGAAACTCATGGGTATAAACAACTGTAAAATTTTCAAAATTTTACAGTTCTAACAGAGCTATTGACATTGTTGGTTGACAATCCCATCAATCCAGATGAAAGTGAATATGTTCATATCACCATGGATGAAATTCAACAATATATGCCATCCCCCCAAAACTAAATATTACTGGCCTTCTTCAACAAAGGTTCAGGTTGGATGTGGCTATGGGGAGAGATAACCTCAATAATGTGAGGGAATTGGAATGTTCATAGTTCATTTTTGATGAATTTTGTAAATTCCCAAGAGTTTAAAGAGTTTGTTTTAAGATCAAAGAGGTAGGAGTACCTTAAAAGACTTTAGTTGGCACAAGATGTGCCTAGAGAAAAGTATGATGAAGTATCTGCGAAGGTAAGGGAAGAAATGAATTTTGAGTCCAAAAACATTACACCTGAAGAAGGGCGAAGAATGGTGCAAGATAGTGGATTGCCACTTCTCCCTGAATGGGACATTGCTTCTACAATTGTCTTTGATACTATTAGGAAACAAGAAGGAGAAGTTTTCTCCACATAAGAGGAAGTAGACATGGCATTTTCAGGATCAGGGTTCAACCCACATTGGGAAGCCCTTGCAATATGGGCCCTTACCCCAACTACAAGTAAGCCTATGATTACTGAAGCATCAAAGGATATCAAAGGGAGCTTGATTAAAAAGAGGGTGTCTGACACCTTTTCCCCTGAAGCTATTGCATTGGTGGTAGATGTTTCCAAGTTTAATGAAGCTACTATTTGAAGGTTGTAAGAAAGAAATAATACATTTTTGAAGGAACATAGTGATCTCATGAAATCTTATAGCCAACAACATGTATTATTGGCTCAAAAAACATCCCCTCTTGAAAGTATGTAGGATGTAGGCTCCTCTTCTATAGTTCCCCCTACTCATGTGATGATTGAAAACATAGAGCTTAAAGAAAAGATTGAAATGTTAGAAGAGCAATTGAAGAATGCTCAATAGAATCAACAAAAGGAGAATGTGTGCATTGCAATGTCCATCTTGGAGCACAAACTGTCTAAAATCTTAAGAAGGCTAGAAAATACCCATGTGTCATATCTGAATTTGAGGGATTCCATTACTAGAATAAGTGGGGATCAAGAGCCGCTCAAATGTATATTTGAACAATGGAATTCTAGATTTACATCTTTAGAAGGTATGTATAAGGTATTTGTAAACACATTTGATGCCACACCTAGTATCCATCTTACTTTTGAGATTGTCAAGATGGCATGAAATCATAAAGGGTATTTAGAAAGTGTATTTGAAGCTACATGAGCAATAATTAACTCTTTCATAAATTTTGGAAAAAGGGTTATACCCTACTTGTTAGAAGATAATGGGGAGTTGAATACCTTAGAGAAATGAAATGATAGTTTAAATATTATAATCACCAAACTCCTCCCTCTAATTTACCAAGATGACAAAGTTGATTTCAATCAACTTAATTCCTATTCAGACAGGATGGTCAATGCAGAATTGATGGAAATTTTTTTTAGAGAGGGAAATGCTTTAGTTGATGCCAAGTATCATCTAAATTTGAAGAATGTGAAAAAGATCTTAGCTCATGATTGGCCTTTTGAGGATATGTTTAAGGAATAATTGATTACTCATCTTGTGAGTGGATCCATGCTTTTATTCCTATGCCTCATGTCTGAGATTTTGGTTGTCAGAAAGGTTTGGGATGAGGTTCTTTACTTGTTGCTTCCCTTATGTTATAAAAGGGAATCCAAGCCTCATTCAAAGGGTTTTGATTTTTTGATCTTTCATCTCTATAAGCTCTTTTTGCACATTTTAAGCTATTTGATAGCATAGATAGGAAATGTTGTAATTTTTCTTTGTAATAAAAAAAGACGACTCAAATACTTAAGTGTATTTCTTTAATTTTGAATATCAACCTATCTTGATCTACAATATTGTATTCACTATATTTTGATTCAAAATAATCAAGGGTTATTTATAAGTTGTCATATCACATCATGTGTTATGGATGTTGAACTGTTAGATTTTGTTCAAGGAATGGATTAATATTCCTTTAATTTTATCAAAGATTGTGTGAATGTAATAGGAATTTATAAGTTAGTGTGATAAGTGTTGTTCTTTGCTTGGTTTCTCATTGTAAGGAAGTGAGGTTAGAAGAAGCCATGAGTTGGTCTGTTGTAGGAGTATATTTCATTTTTTGACCTTGTGGATAAGACACTGATCAAAATAATTCATAAAGTTTGAAGATTGATGCATAATCACATTTCAAATCAAAAATTAAAATTTTACTTTACTACAAATTTTATGTTTTATGCACAAATCCATGCCAACAAGGAAACATTAAGCATTGAGTTGAATGATGAATCACATAGTACATGTAAAAAATATCAGTATGACAATTAAAATATGAAATTATTAATAATATGTTAATGTATTCAATATATTTAATAATTTCATGGAATACAATATAAAATATTATCAACTACAATTTGGAATATGATTCATGAATTGCAGTATAAATACCTAAAAATTGCTAATTCACTTCCATTTTCCAAATCAAGTCCTAGTCCTCACAATGACAATGAGATTGAGAGTCATCTTGACTTTGAGTTTGGTCTTCATTTTCTTCACCCTGTGTACGTTTGGTTAACTACATCTCAAGATCAACACTCATTGTGTCACTATCATTTGTGCCACTGCCACCACTACCAGCATTTGAAGTGTTGCACAACCCTCTTCTTTCACATATGAACTTCTAGATTGTGATTGCCCTTTCAAAAGGAAAAATTTGGACATTGTAGCTAGTTGAAAACATCCTCAAGCAATTTTCCAAATTTTTGTCTACTTTGTTTCTTATCTTTGATTTCAAAAACCCCAATGCACTAAAACTCTCTCATCCTCCACCGACCCTAATATAATTGTTTGACATAAATCAACAAGTTTGAAATATTTTGATAATGAATCACACAATATTTCACTCTGGCCTAAGGTTATCCAAGCCCTTGTTATTAATCCTACTTCCATGGGATTCTCCATGGACTCAAACTGGTCAGTCATACTTATTGCAAAACGCCTAGCTTGTTCTCTAAGCTTAATTCCATTTATAATTCCTCTTATTTTCTATCTATTGTATTCTAAAATTTTCACAAAGTGTTCGACCAAGGTAATTACTTTTTGATGAAAAAGTCCTAGGCTATCTCGATTGCCTTGAGTCCAAAATTGAGGATACACAATAGAAATGGCTTCACGTATTTCATCTCAAGGGAATCATGATAAATCTCTATGGAAAGATATTTTACAATTTCCTTTAAATTAACACTAATAGATTTAACAATTTTGTTAAATCTTCCTTTGTAACATGTACTTCTTTGGTAGAGCATCTAACCATCATACAATGGTGCATTGGTATCTCAAATCAATGTATAAAGACACATAACTACCCGCTTGCATTAAAATGTAAATAATTTTTAAGATTATTCAAATCTATAATTAACTACTAGCTTATAAAGTTTGGACTTTGAGAAGTTAGATCTAATATCGAGGGTCATACATGTCATTCTACGTAGTTTGGTATATTCATAGATATACATAGTTTTTTCTTGGGCTTTCTTCACAATATTTTTCATTTCATCTAGCATGGGGAGAAGACTAGCTAAAGTTAAGAGTGTCTCTATATCACTTAACCTATGTAAGAGGTCATGAGCTTTGTCTACTATGTTGTGATGTTCATACATTATTCCAATCAAGGATTGATATTCTAAAAGAACTCGTTGTGTCGGTCCATGCAAGAAGATCCATCTAGTATCAACATCCTTAAGAAGATTTTTTCCTCATGTTATTCCCTCAACTAAAATATGAAATTCCGCAAAATGTTTGGGACTTTGGTAGAAGTATGCGTAGAGATAACAAACTATATTTTCAACTTTTGATAATGCAGGATAATTTCTTACAATTCTAAATGCTAAATTCATTTTGCGGGCCATACATTGAATTCCAAGCATGTTTGGTACACAAGTAGTTTTTAACTTTATGCAAATACTGCTTCTATGACCTTGCATTACTGTAGCTCCATCAACTCCTACACACCAATTTTTTGGAAATTGTCAAGTCATCCATACCTCCAATTTCATTCAACGATTTTTTAACTAGTTCAAATAGATTGTGTGATGTTGAAATGTCCTTGATTTTATGAACACAGAGAAGATGAGGTTGGCAGACATGTTGTACAGTATACATATGCATACAAACCCAAAAATTATTATCTACATCAGTAACTTCATCTAAAGATAATGCAATGAAGTTTGAGTCTTTTATTTTCTCCTTTAAATCTTGCTTTTCCACCATAGCAAGACAACTTTCCCATTTGGGAATTCAATGTTTATTGACCAATGTGCGCTAGGAAATTTAGGAACACCCAAAAAATATTATAAATTAAAATATTTTGGGTAGTATGTCATAGGACACCCTCTGGACAAAATATGAAAAACAACACTCATCTGAACAGTTTTTTCCAGTTGTGCTCTTGAAATTAGTTTTCCAAATTGAGCCTCAATTGTACCTCCACATGCAACAAGCTTCACCATTCTTTGCATATGCCCATCATATTCCAGGGCATATGTAATATGAAGACATTCTTCCTTTGATTTCCATCTTACTACTAATTTTTCCTTTTCATCTATGATTTGTTTTTCATCAACTTTATTGATATGCTTTTCTATAGTGTCAAGCTTTAGCAACAACTTCTTGTTTCTTTTACATTTCCAACTAAAAATATTACACTTGCATTTTTTTGGAGTTTCATCTTTGTTTACATTCTCCATTGGTTTAATGAATGGGTACTTTGACACCCAATCAATCTGAAAAATTCCTTGTCATTTCCCACTTGCTCCCTATTTTTTATTTGGATTTTCTTTTCTTGCTACCAACATCATCTACGATGCCAACATTTTCATCCAAGTAAATTATCTCATTTTGACTAACCAGGGTATCCCTTGGAACATCTTCTATGGTATTTCCATCCGCATCTTACCCAATTAACTCAATCCCACCTTCCGGTGAGGTATTGTGAATTCCTTCTTCATTAATATTTGATGCAAGAGTTGATGATGTAGCTCCATCTTGATATGATGGATTAGAAACATTGCCAATTCCAAAGTAAGAATTTATGGTAACTCTACATTTTGGGCATTTTGATGGCCTCCCACTCCCTTCACCACCTTGAGGAGTCTTACCCTTGTTACACTTGCTGCTCGACATCTTGATCTCTCACGTTGAATAAAAGATAGAAAAAATGTCTTCTTGTTTAATGAGGACATAGAATATAGATCCCATTCCCTTTAATATCATATTTAAGATTGAAGCAAGAATGGAAAAGATATAAAAAAATATTATAACACTATGAAGAAATGATCACTTACCTTTAGGTTTTCACTGACTTGCTATTCATTAATGTAGGAATGCCTATGTTGTGAGTTTGTAACTTGCCTACGATCAAGGTTCCAAGTCCAAATTCTGAATCAAGAGGTCATAAGTTCAAAACTGAACAAAATGTGTAAGAAAAAATTAGAGTTTCGATTGTATTTATATCAATCCATATTTGGTGAATTTTGTGGGATTTTTAAATGGTATAGTAAAGATTTGGCGAATCTTGCATGATTATACAATGATACATTTAAGTGTTGGGCGAAGCAAACCTTGATGGAACACATACATTGTAATTTTCAAGGTGATTATGGCCCTACAATTAGCATGGAGTTGTCATGGTAATTGGAGAAATGTGTCCTCAAATGTAATTAGTTTTTTATGTTATTGGCAAAATGGGTCCTCATAAGCAACTATTTGTAAATTTTAATAAGCAAAATGGTTCCTCATGTACAAGGGAAATTTAATGGTTTTGGGGAAACATATCCTAATACATAATGTTGTTTTAGTAGTATTGGTGAATATGTAGGTGATTTAATACATGCTTTTGAGATTCTAGGCAAAAATATTAATCGGTCCATTTGAAACATGTAGTTTGTTATGACAAAAATATAACTTGAATATGCCTCATAAAAAAATTTGATGGTGAATGGAAATGCATTGGACCGATAATTCATAAAATCCAGGTAATTTTTCCACCTTGTTGGTTATGATTTATTCACCAATTTTGATTTGGCCAATATGTGCTATTCGCTAATTGGTAAAGATTTGACACTAAAAAATTCTCTAGTGTTTGTTTGAGGATAGGGTTGATTTTTTGAGTTTTTCAACAGAGGTTAACCTTTATGTAGCCCCCTTAGGTTCCTATGATGTCATCCTAGGGATCAATTGGTTATGGAGACATAGGGATAAGGTGGACTATTTTTCCAAGATAGTAGAATGCTTAGATGACCTAGGAAATAAAGCGTTCCTACAAGGAACTTCTAGAGAGGTCAAAATAAGGTAAATATCTGCCATGAGTTGAAAAGGTTAAGCAAAGGGGATGTCATCTCTTTGCAATTAAAATGAAAGAAGTAGAAGAACCAAAGGATAATAAAGAGTTCATCTTATAGGATGATTTAATGTTCTATGAATACCAAAAATTCCATGAGGTGGGAGATGGAGAATTAATGGATCAAGAAAGATCAAGCATGGAAAAGTACCCTTTCTCTAAAAATTTGAGGATGTATTTCTAGACGATGCCTAGATTACCTCCCAAGAACTTTCAATTTTTCTTTTGATATAATCTCGGGTTTAGAGCCAATATTAAAAGCTAGAAAGGGGTTGATAAGACGTAGTGTTTCACCTTGGGGAACACTAGTGATATTTTTCAAGAAGCAAGATGGCACACTATGTTTGTGCATAGCTTACCACATGCTTAATAAGGCCACAACAAAAAACAAGTACCCATTGACATGTATAGATGATATCTTTGATCAAATGTGTGGGGAAATAGTTTTCTCCAAGATTGATTTGTGATTTGGGTACCATCAACTGAGGCTCAAGGGTGAGGACATCCACATAACAACTTTCAAAATTAGGTATGGGCACTACAAGTTCATAGTTCTTCCTTTTGGACCGATGAATACACCTAAAACATTCATGAACTTGATGAATAGTGTATTTTGGGACTACCTAGATAATTTTTTTCTCATCTTCCTTGATGACATATTGACATACTCTAAAAATGAGGAAGAGCACTTGCAACATTTGTAGTTTGTGCTTTAGCAGTTAAGAGAACATATGTTGTATGAAAAGCTATCAAAGTGTACGTTCTTCTAGTAGGAAGTGCAGTAGTTGTGTAGTGTAATCTTGGTAGAAGGAATTATAGTGGATCTCACTGTTACTAAAATTTCTACACATGTTGAAATTTAGAATGTTCATTGTATAAATCATCATTGATATGTACAACATTTATTTACAACTGTTTAAATGAAATGAACAGACGAAAGCATAGTCTCTCACACAAAGACTGTGAGAGTGATCTTTAATTTCCTATGCAAATAAGAAAAATGCAAGATTACAGATTGATGCATGGAACATAAGATAGAAGGGAAACCGGCCATTGCCTGGGGGTATATGGCTGGCGTAGGTCTATTTCTGCTGGTATGAGTCTGCACCCCCGATGTCTCCTAATCTCCAAATGTCTCCTTGTCCTGAAAAGTGAAAATAAAACATTGGTTAGATCCAGGTGATCTAAGCAATGACTGATTTACTCCTAAATATGCCTATACATCAACCATGATCCTTATTTGAACAAGAAAATAAACATCAAGAGTATATGCCATAAAGAGGATCGTATACGTTGCTTCTTGAAAATATTTTATTTCTAATCTATTTGTTGCATGTGCAGCTACAGGTTCATCATGTTCGAGATTATTTCATCAGATATGTGGAGTAAAACGGGCTCCCACAAGGGTTGAGCTCGGCATATCAAAAAGGATATATTCACAATTTTCATACGAAGTACATGAATATTGATAATAGTTTTTAAAGCATCAATATTGCACTCATCTATCTCATTTTTTGTTCACCTCTACCTTGTATTTTTTCCACATTACATAAGTATGGAGCCTCTTTGCATTGAAGAGAAACAAAGTATTCAAGTACAGGACAAATTTGCAACAATTTAATTTTCTACAAGTTCTTCAACAGAAAGCAGCAAATTATGTTTTAAGTCAGCATTTAAGAATAATGGAAGATACATATATGCATTATCTTTTATCAAACAGGCACACAATGTTACAAGTGCCACTGAAACAACACTGAAGTATGAGTAATCAACATTAACGATAAATGGAGGATCTAATTTCAATGGCAGTCATTATTTATAAAATTTAGACCAAAAGACAAGGACTGTTATATGAATGAAGACAATTTTCAATCTCAAAGCCCAACTTTTGTCTTGAAAGAACAGTCCTTAGTTTCCATTGACAAGTAGCTTCCATGCATTCTACATACACGGGATAAGTGTAGATGATAATGAAGATGCCATTCAAAGTCATGGTAGTAAATATAATAAATTGAGAATGATGATTTTCTCATTCAAGTGAGCTTGAGAAATAGCATAGGAAAACATGAAAAGAGCTACAACAGTGAAGATTAAAGAGAAAATAAACCTGCAATAGAAGGCTATCCAGTACAGGAAGCAAGACAATTAATTTTCACTTCTTTGCAGGAAAAGGAAAATATACTTTTGTTTTATATTTTCTGTGAATTCAAGCAAGCTTCTAGCTTCAGAATTCTAAGCCAACAGATATAATCAGATGCAGCCTGTGGAATCTAAATATAAAGAGAAAGATTAACGCCCAGTAGAACAAATCGGAGGGGTTTTTCCAGTCTAAGTAAAGCTCACTTTCAGAACAGAAATCTCAACTATCCATGAGATTACTAATGCCTAGATAAAGGAGAAAATCGTGGCTGTATATTCATTAAGAGCACATGAAATCGAAGTATTTCATCTATTGTGAGTTCAGAATAAAATATTTTTTACAGAGATCAGAAATTTATCATCATGGCACGACTTGCAAAAGTGGAGTATTACAGATCCGAAGATTTAAAGACCAATTTCGAATTTGTAAGAAAGGTTGTTCTTTATTTCTAAAATTAATTACTCCAAGAATGTTCATGGCGGCCTCAAAGTGTGTAAAAGAACCTTCAGAAATTCACAAAAAGATGGAAAGTTTTATATATCTGAAATACTTGGTGAAAATCTTCATAATTCAAATTTGAGAGATCTCTTGATCAAGTTCCCAACTCAGAAATCATCATGGCGCAGCTAGGGTTTCAGCAGTATGGCGGCGCCCAGCACAGCTTCATACTCATCAATGCAAATGAATGATAACATTCTTTTAGGGTTAATACCTTAACTGGTTCGATGGAAGGAGAAGAGGCGTTTTTGCCTTATGTTTTTTTTTGAAAACCTTTTTTCCATTTTGTCAGTGTCGTGGCATTGTCTATGCCTTAACACATTTTAATATCTTTTTGAGACTTCTTTTTATTGTTTGACTTGCCTTTTATTTTCCAGATGTAAATCTTTGTTTTTAAAATGATTATCATTGATCATTTTAATAAAGATATTTATGCAAAATAGAGGGGCCGTATTAATCTAACACTTAGTCAAATGTCTTTATTTTTGCATTTAATTCAAATGTAATTATTTGTTTTAAATGATGACATTATAAATCATTTAAAATAAATAAATAATTTCTCAAAAGCAAAATAAAGTGTAGGGTCCATTTTCAAAAGATAGACATGTGGAGCATCAAACTTAGAGATGTGGCAAACTGTTTGTGCCAAGTGTCTACACTATGTCATAGAGGTTATGAGTTGCTAGAAAAAGGAAAAAAGGTGGAGCTTATTGATCTCTTCTTCTTTTTTTCTTTTTACGGGAAGAGGCAAAAAGAGGGAAGTGGGAAAGAGACCTGGTACTTTCTGGAGAACATGGTGTTTTTTTTCTTCTTTCCAAGTATTGTAGCAGATTTTGGAGTATGCATTTTCAGAGCCTTTGAGAGATTTTATACAACATTTTTGATCCATTTCTAGTGTTACATTTGTATGCAGATTGGTAATTGATTTCTTTTCTCTGTGTTTCTTATCTGAAACCTTTTAAGTTTGTCTCATTTTTGGCATCTTTGTAACTAAGATTTCTCTTCACAGGTCAGGGGTTGTATTAATTTTCTAAATGTATTTACTATGATTAACATCCTTTAAATATTATTCTGATCTCAGATCTTCCTTTGAAATATTTATGTGCTGAGGGTTTTACCAGATATTGCATCATCATACGAATAGTTGTGGGTTCAATCTGTGTTAAAGGAAGTGTTTCCTCCTTTTAGCATTTTGGTGTATCACCCATTAATCTTCAAGTTCTTTTATCTCTTTTCTTTCCCTTTTCTCCTAAAAGTCTTTAGGTTTTTGTTTTGAAGAGCAAAAATAGATGTTTGTTCAATAGGAACCGGCCTATTATCCAGAGGTCTCATTTTCAGTATTGCATATCCCACATGTAGAATTTGAGTCCCATGTTATGCCAGATTACTGAGCTTTAAAGTTTCAGTAGGGTGCAAATCTGGTTTATAATAGTTTTGGCACACCCGGTGGGACCAAAGTCAAAGTTTTTTTATTCAATTCTTGCTATTTTGATATGCTACAGCAGGTTTACAACTTTGGAGAAGTTAAGTTTCAGCATATCTGGCGACTCTATTATGTAGGAAAGTGACCAATGCAAAAGTTTCTATGAGAAAGGTGGAAACCAGAAGTTCAAAGTCTTTTGAGTATTTTCAATTGTCATCACCCAAGAGGAAAGGAAGGACTCTTGATCGAACTCCTCATGCAAAGAGAGTGCAAACAACTCCTCCAAGAGTATATGTTAGAAGAGGAAGATCGTTGCATAGTGAACATCCTGTGAGACATTCAACATCACCAACTGTTAGAGAAGAGCCATCTATTGCTGTTTCTAGGAATTTCAACTTCCCAAATAGTAGGAGCAATTTTGGTACAGCAAGTGTAAGCTTTTCTACTACAATTACAAGCACTTTTTCATCATTTTCAAGTACTATACCAGCAAGTGCAAGCTCAGCAAGTATATCAACACAAACTCATAATATGGCTGCACCAAGAGCTTTTGCTTTTGTTCCATTCGATCAGGGTAGTCTCCTTAATTTAATACAGCATAATGATATTCCTTTGGCAGCATTAAAGGGATTGCCAGAATTCACTGGAGAAGGGAAAATAACGCCATTTGAACATATAAGAGATGTGGCAACATTGTGCAATGTGCATCACCTAACGCAAGAGAATGTAGCAGTGAGGTTATTGGTTGCATCTTTCAAAAGGAAGGTGCTGGAATGGTTCAGAAGCTTGCCAGTGGCCTCTATTGCAACATGGGATGAGCTTGGTGACCAATTTACCAGATTTTTTGAGGAAAAATTTGATCACCTATCTTTGGTAGAGCAGTTGACAACTATTAAAAGAGCCCATCAAGAGCAGATGACGGATTTCAACATCCATTTCCAAAAGACTTGGAATAGGATACCTGCTACGGTAAGGCCTTCTACTAATTACACATTTTTGTATTACTTAAAGAGTCTCAATAGTGATATATCAATGATGATACAATCCATAGGAGGTCAATCATTACCACAAGCCTATAGTATAGCTATAAGAGCAGAAAATAGTCTTATTCAGGCAGGAAAAATAGCTCCTAGGCCTCCTATGCCATATTTTTTAGATATTCATCCAAATATGCCATTGCATATACCTCCTCTTGCTGCAATACCGACTGTTCCAATTATAGAGACTGTTGGACCTTCAACTGAGCTGCAAGAGATTAAAAGCAGTCAGCAAAAGATTGAAATGGTGTTGCAGACTTTGGGAAATGAGCTAACCAACATAAAAAAGAAGCAGTACCAAGGTCCGAGGCCACCATTTCAACAGTATAACCAGCAGCAAGGAGCAAATCAGCCTTATCAAAATCAAGGGTTCAATCTGCAATATCAGCAAAATAGACTACCATACCAAGGAAATTATCAAGGATAGCGACAAAATGTTAACCAGAGGCCATTTCAGAGACACAATGTAGCGCCTATGAATGTAGCAAATCCGATAAGAGATATTGTTCCAGCTCAGAATAATCTTGTAGCAGATTATGAATGGTGTTTTCCATGTAATCAAGCGCATAATCAAGCAACATGTTCCAATAGTGTTATCAATCAAGCACTTATGGTTCAAAATGCCACAAGTTCACAACTGGATGCATCTACTGATGTACCTGAGCAGCAACGAGAAGTGCATCCCAATGAGACCGCATTCCTAAATTGGCAAAGTGAAGAATTTTGTGGCGTGAATGGTAATCCAGCAATAGTCATCACCCGAGCAAAGAAAAGGGCTCTAGAAGCAGATCAGACAGCTGGTAAAGATAAAGAAACTGTAATTGCGGGACCATTATTCACAAAAAATCTGGATATCCCACAAAAGTCTTCAAATCAGCCAACCAACAATCAGCCTCACAAAGAAACAGATCCGGCTGTTGCTAAGATACACTAGAAGGTGCATTCAGCTATGTCATACAACATTGTGGACAACATGAAAAGAATGAATGTATCAATGACTATGTGGGATTCTTTATCCATTCCCGGACAAGCTAAAATGTTAAAGAAAGCATTGAGTGGTGAAGATACGCAAGAACACACAGCTGGTGATCGTGAGAAGGTAGTCATGACATGTTGATCAAGTAAAAGTCATGGAGAACAAGCCAAATGTCACAGTTCAAGGTAAGGATGTGAGACCTCCTCCATTCTATGTTTCCTTAGTCATTGGAAAGAACTTGGTACATAATTGTATGGTTGACAGCGGGGCAACTTGTTTTGTAATGCCAAAAAGGGTAGCTGATCAGTTAGAATTAAAATATGAGCCTATAGAAAAGGGAGTAGTCCAGTTATATGGTACATCTTTCAACTCAATAGGCCTCATAAAAAATGCTAGTCTGACCTTACATGCCTGCCCTACTTTCTCTATTCCACAAGACATATATGTAATAGATTTGCCTCCCTATTTTGGCCTTTGCTTATCAAGAGAATTTACAGCCAAGATAGGAGGTTATCTCTCATCTGATTGGTCTCACATTATTTTCCGCACAAGGTATGGAACAAAAGTAAACATAAAGTCAGAATTATTTGCAAAGGATATCATTGAACCTTATATACCCAGTATGATGAATGCAAATTGTGGCATTTTTGACCAAGATGATCATGTTGCTCCTGTTTCACATACGTCCACTACTGGAATTCCTGATATCCTTTTAGATGAATGGGCTGAAAGTAATACTTATCACACTGGAAGTGATTTAGTATTAGATGCTGGTATGGGTAATTATATGTTTCAGGAGGCTGGTTTGGTTATGCCAAATTTGGTTAAAAGAGAGGACGTTGATTCTGAACAGCAAAATGAGGTCTGGAATATGTTTTTTGATGGATCTAGAAGTAAGCATGGTGCTGGTGGAGGTGCAATGCTAGTGTCGCCTGATGGAGTTGAGTACTATGCAGCCTTTAGATTTAGTTTTTCTTGCACCAACAATACAGCCGAGTATGAAGGTTTAATTAATGGGCTGGAATGGGCGAGAAAGAGAGGTGTTAAGGCTCTAAAAGTTCATGGTGATAGCGAGCTCATGGTGAATTAGGTGAGAGGGCTAGTTTCTGTTAAGAATGATACTCTGAAGGCATATAAACACAGAATATGGGATGTTATTGAATATTTTTCTTCCTTCAATATTGTTGCAATTCCTAGAAAGCTGAATCAGCATGCTGATAGATTGGCTGCTATAGGGGCACAGTTTGACATTCCTAACAATATTAAAAGGGGGTGTGATCAGCAGCATATTAAAATTATTGTTAGGCCATCAATTCCTGACAATAATGTGAGTTGGAAAGTCTTTGAGAGTGATGAGCAGATTTTGTAGTTTCTGCTAGTGGAGGACGTTTTTGCAGCTTTAAATCAAGATAGGCTAAAAAAGAACTATGAAGATTAGGTGGTGCAGCTCAAGTCTAACAAGTTTCCCAAGGGGCTTGTTACATTTGAATCTATCTTCAATACAGATGATCAAGCCAAGAATAATAAAACCAACCTATTGATTTAGCAAGAACACTATACAGATTTGGAGGTTGGACTAGGTAAGACTTTGAAGTTTGGAAAAGTAATTACATATTCTAAAAAATAGTCTTATATTGAATTATTTTAGGAATTTAGTGATATATTTTCCTGGAAATATGAAGATCTAAAAGGTTTTAACCCAGCACTTGCACATCATACTATAGAGTTAGAGCCTAACTCCAAACCCATCAGACAAAAATAGAGACCAGTTAACCCCAAACAAGAGCCTCTTATGCACAAAGAGGTTATGAAGCTGATGGAGAGTAGTATCATATATCCTATTAAACACACTAGTTGGGTGTCTAACCTTGTCCCAGTTAGGAAGAAGAATGGAGAGTTGAGGTTGTGTGTAGATTTCAAAGATCCAAATAGGGCATCCTTGAAGGACCATCACCCATTTCCCTCCATGGAGCAGATCTTGCAGTATGTTTCTGGTTCAGAGAGATATTCGTTGTTGGATGGTTATTCAGGATATAACCAAATTCTTGTCAAAGAGGAAGATCAGTTCAAAACAGCCTTTACAACTAAGTGGGGAACCATGGCCTACCGAAAGATGCCTTTTGGTCTTTCTAACGTAGGTGCAACCTTCCAAAAGGCAATGGAAATAGCATTCAACAACCTTATGTATTAGTTTGTCCTCGTGTATTTGGATGACATCACCGTTTATTCGAAGAAAACAGTAGATCACCTGAGTCATCTAAGACAGATTTTTGAACGCTACAGGGAATTTGGAGTGTCTCTCAATCCAAAAAAGTGTGTGTTTGTTGTGCATGAAGGCACACTAGTGGGGTATATTGTTTCTAAGCAAGGTGTCACAGTGGATCCTGAGAGAGTAGCAGCTATTCTAGAGCTACCTTTACCATATCACAAAAAGGGGCTACAGTCTTTCATTGGAAGAATTAATTTTGTAAGGCATTTTCTGCCTAATATTGTAGATTTATTGAAACCTTTGACAACCATGTTAAAAAAAAAACACTGTTTTTAGCTGGACTAAGGAAGCGAAGAATAGCTTCCAAGCTATCAAGGAAGCTTTAACAGCAGCTCCCACTTTAATGAACCCAGATTTCAGCAAAGACTTTATCTTGTATGCATATGGGGGTAGTGAAGTGATATTTGCTATGCTGATCTAGCAAAGTTCAGAAGGATTGGAACAGCCAATCACTTTTTTCAGCAAAGGATTGGAAGAGTATGAGCAGAGGTATAGTTTTGTTGAAAAGCACGTTCTTGCTGTTGTCAAAAGTCTTAAAAAATTTAGACATTTGCTATCACACAATAAAATTCATTTAAGGGTAGCTCATCCGAGTGTCAAAGAGTTTCTGCTCAACAAGGATTTGAATGAGAAAAGGGTAGGTTGGATAACCAGAGTCATGGAATATGATGTGAGCATTGAAGTTACCAAGCTAGTGAGGGGTAAAGGGCTTTGCGAACAATTGAGTTGTGAAGGAATTTTAGAGGAAAAACAATCTGAAACAGCTTTAGTCCTTCATTTGGCTGATAAAAATGATGGAACATCAAGCTGGTTAAAGGATATGGTCCATTTCCTCAAGACAAGTCAATGCCCACTTGATTTGGATAAGGCGAAATGAAGGTACTATAGGCTGTAGTCTATCCCATATGTGTTGATCAATGATATTTTATATCGCAAAGATCATAGTGCTGTACTTCTTAGGTGTGTTGATTTAGATCAGATTGGAGAAATATTACGTGAATTTCATGATGGGCATTCAGGAGGCCACTTCTCTCCAAGGACTACTGCATTCAAGATTATGCGGGCTGGCTACTATTGGCCAAATATTTTCAAGGACAGCCATGCATATGTTAGAAAGTGCATAAAGTGTACTCTGTTTGTAGGAAAAGAAAGGCTTGCAGCTTTACCTCTGTAGCCTATTAAGATAGAGCAGCCATTCGTAAAGTGGGGAGTTGATTTTATAGGTCCTATTAATCCTCCATCTAGTGCTGGACACAAGTGGATAATCATGGCAACTAATTATTTCACTCGCTAGTCAGAAGCAGCAGCGTTAAAGGTTGCCAATGAGACTGCTGTTCTGGATTTTTATGATGATATTATTCATATATTTGGAATCCCTGATTCTATTATCTCTGATAATGCACTTGCTTTCATTAGTCTGAGGGTAACTGAATGGGCGCTCAAGCATGGAATTTATCTCAACAATAGTTCTAACTATTACCCATAGGGCAACAGATTAGCAGAATCCACAAACAAGAATTTGATCAGAATATTGAAGAGGAATCTGCAGGAAAATCAGCGTGAGTGGCATTCTAAACCGAAGGTTGCCCTATGGGTTGATCGAATCACACCTAAGAAAATCATTGAAAATTCACCTTACATGATAGTCTATGGTAAAGAGGCCAAGTTGTCTATATCAACCGAGCTACCAATTCTTGACCTTACTAGTCAGCTAGTTTTGTTTGAAGAAGGAGATCCTATGCAAGTGCGTTATGCTCAGTTGATGGAATTGGAGGAAAAAAGATCAAAAGTAATGCAAGCAATGGAATATTAGCAAATGCAAGTAAAAAGGAGCTTTGACAGAAGAGCGAGAACAAGGGATTTCAATGTGGGTGATGTTGTTCTTAAGTGGGATGAACTTAAAAGCAGGTCGGGTAAGCGCACAAAATTTGATTCCTTTTGGGGAGGCCCATTTATTATTTCAGAATGTAAGGAACATAATGCTTATCAATTATCGACTATGGAAGGAGATGTACTGCCAATACCAGTCAATGGTATTCACCTTAAAGGCTATTTTGAGGTATGATCAATTAGTCTTGTCTTGTATATATTAGGATAGGATTCATGCTCTATTTAATAAATGCATCTACATAATAGTTTAGTTTTCCCTAAGTGTTGTCCAAGCAAATCAATTTGTTTTCTTTCCTAGGTAGTTTTCCTATTTTCCTTAGGTCATGGGAATGTATAATTTTTAGACTTCATGCCCAATGAATAACAAAGGCAACTGGTCAAATGTCTAGCAGGTAGAAAAATAGCAGAAGTCACCAAAAATGTTACTAAAATTTCTACACATGCTGAAATTTAGAATGTTCATTGTATAAATCATCATTGATATGTACAACATTTATTTACAACTATTTAAATGAAATGAACAGACAAAAGCATAGTCTCTCACACAAAGACCGTGAGAGTGATCTTTATTTTCCTATGCAAATAAGAAAAATGCAAGGTTACAGATTGATGCATGGAACATAAGATAGAAGGGAAACCAACCATTGCCTGGGGGTATATGGCTGGCGTAGGTCTGTTTCTGCTGGTATGAGTCTACACCCTCGATGTCTCCTAATCTCCAAATGTCTCCTTGTCCTGAAAAGTGAAAATAAAACATTGGTTAGATCTAGGTGATCTAAGCAATGACTGATTTACTCCTAAATATGCCTATACATCAACCATGATCCTTATTTGAACAGGAAAATAAACATCAAGAGTATATGCCAGAAAGAGGATCGTATGCGTTGCTTCTTGAAAATATTTTATTTCTAATCTATTTGTTTCATGTGCAGCTATAGGTTCATCATGTTCGAGATTACTTCATCAGATATGTGGAGTAAAACGGGCTCCCACAAGGGTTGAGCTCGGCATATCAAAAAGGATATATTCACAATTTTCATACGAAGTACATGAATATTGATAACAGTTTTTAAAGCATCAATATTGCACTCATCTATCTCATTTTCTGTTTAGCTCTACCTTGTATTTTTTCCACATTACATAAGTATGGGGCCTCTTTGCATTGAAGAGAAACAAAGTATTCAAGTACAGGACAAATTTGCAACAATTTAATTTTCTACAAGTTCTTCAACAGAAATCAGCAAATTCTGTTTTAAGTCAGCATTTAAGAATAATGGAAGATACATATATGCATTATCTTTTATCAAATAGGCATACAATGTTACAAGTGCCAGTGAAACAGCACTGAAGTATGAGTAATCCGCATTAACGATAAATGGAGGATCTAATTTCAATGGCAGTCATTATTTATAAAATTTAGACCAAAAGATG
Source organism: Sequoia sempervirens (assembly GCA_007258455.2). Classification (NCBI taxonomy): domain Eukaryota; kingdom Viridiplantae; phylum Streptophyta; class Pinopsida; order Cupressales; family Cupressaceae; genus Sequoia; species Sequoia sempervirens. Next base: position 326,344,571 of record VDFB02086081.1, read on the forward strand.
AGGACTGTTATATGAATGAAGACAATTTTCAATCTCAAAGCCCAACTTTTGTCTTGAAAGAACAGTCCTTAGTTTCCATTGACAAGTAGCTTCCATGCATGCTACATACACGAGATAAGTGCAGATGATAATGAAGATGCCATTCAAAGTCATGGTAGTAAATATCATAAATTGAGAATGATGATTTTCTCATTCAAGTGAGCTTGAGAAATAGCATAGGAAAACATGAAAAGAGCTACAACAGTGAAGATTAAAGAGAAAATAAACCCGCAATAGAAGGCTATCCAGTACAGGAAGCAAGACAATTTTCACTTCTTTGCAGGAAAAGGAAAATATACTTTTGTTTTATATTTTCTATGAATTCAAGCAAGCTTCTAGCTTCAGCATTCTGAGCCAACAAATATAATCAGATGCAGCCTGTGAAATCTAAATATAATGAGAAAGATTAACGCCCAGTAGAACAAACCGGAGGGGTTTTTCAAGTCTAAGTAAAGCTCACTTTCAGATCAGAAATCTCAACTATCGATGAGATTACTAATGCCCAGATAAAGGAGAAAATCGTGGCTGTATATTCATTAAGAGCACATGAAATCGAAGTATTTCATCTATTGTGAGTTCAGAATAAAACGTTTTTTACAGAGATCATAAATTTATCATCATGGCGCGGCTTTGAAAAGTGGAGTATTACAGATCCGAAGATTTAAAGACCAGTTTCGAATTTGTAAGAAAGGTTGTTCTTTATTTCTAAAATTAATTACTCCAAGAATGTTCATGGTGGCCTCAAAGTGTGTAAAAAAACCTTCAGAAATTCACAAAAGATGGAAAAGTTTTATATATCTGAAATACCTGGTGAAAATCTTCATAATTCAAATTTGAGAGATCTCTTGATCAAGTTCGCAACTTAGAAATCATCATGGCGCGGCTAGGGTTTCAACAGTATGGCGGCGCCCAACACAGCTTCATACTCGTCAATGCAAATGAATGATAACATTCTTTTAGGGTTAATACCTTAACTGGTTCGATGGAAGGAGAAGAGGCATTTTTGCCTTATGTTTTTTTTTTAATACCTTTTTTCCATTTTGTTAATGTCGTGGCATTGTCTATGCCTTAACACATTTTAATATCTTTTTGAGACTTCTTTTTATTGTTTGACTTGCCTTTTATTTTCCAGATGTAAATCTTTGTTTTTAAAATGATTATCATTGATCATTTTAATAAAGATATTTATGCAAAATAGAGGGGCCGTATTAATCTAACACTTAGTCAAATTTCTTTATTTTTGCATTTAATTCAAATGTAATTATTTGTTTTAAATGATGACATTATAAATCATTTAAAATAAATAAATAATTTCTCAAAAGCAAAATAAAGTGTAGGGTCCATTTTCAAAAGATAGACATGTGGAGCATCAAACTTAGAGATGTGGCAAACTGTTTGTGCCAAGTGTCTACACTATGTCATAGAGGTTATGAGTTGCTAGAAAAAGGAAAAAAGGTGGAGCTTATTGAGCTCTTCTTCTTTTTTTCTTTTTACGGGAAGACACAAAAAGAGGGAAGCGGGAAAGAGACCTGATACTTTCTGGAGAACATGGTGTTTTTTTTCTTCTTCCCAAGTATTGTAGCAGATTTTGGAGTATGCATTTTCAAAGCCTTTGAGAGCTTTTATACAACATTTTTGATCCATTTCTAATGTTACATTTGTATGCAGATTGGTAATTCATTTTTCTTCTATGTGTTTCTTATCTAAAACCTTTTAAGTTTGTCTCATTTTTGGCATCTTTGTAACTAAGATTTCTCTTCACAGGTCAAGGGTTGTATTAATTTTCTAAATGTATTTACTGTGATTAACATCCTTTAAATATTATTCTGATCTCAGATCTTCCTTTGAAATATTTATGTGCTGAGGGTTTTACCAGATATTGCATCATCATACGAATAGTTGTGGGTTCAATCTGTGTTAAAGGAAGTGTTGCCTCCTTTTAGCATTTTGGTGTATCACCCATTAATTAGTTTCAATCTTCAAGTTCTTTTATATCTTTTCTTTCCCTTTTCTCCTAAAATTCTTTAGGTTTTTGTTTTGAAGAGCAAAAATAGATGTTTATTCAACAAGAACCGGCCTATTATCCGGAGGTCTCATCTTCAGTATTGCATATCCCACATGTAGAATTTGAGTCCCATGTTATGCCAGATTACTGAGCTTTAAAGTTTCAGTAGGGTGCAAATCTGGTGCATAACACCTTTTTAACACCTACAAAGGTAAAAGTTGTCTTGGAGTGGCTTGCACCAAAAAATGTGTAAGAAGTCCATAGTTTTATAGGACTAGTAGGATATTATAGGAAGTTTGTGGCCAATTTATCAAGAATTGCATATCCCATTACCTCTCTGCAAATAAAGGGTAAGAGGTTTGAATGGTAAGAAAAATGTTAGGAGGCATTTGACCTATTGAAAGAAAAGTTGACTTTGGCATCAATTTTAAAAGTTCCTGACATAAAGGGGCAATTCGTAGTATCACTTATGCCTTAGGAGAGGGATTAGGTGGTCTAATTATGTAGGATGGATGGGTTAGTGGCTATGAGTCTAGGAAGTTAAAAACCTATGAGCAGAATTACACACGGGCCATGATCTTGAGCTTGCAACAATTGTGCATGTGCTATAGATGTGGTGACATTATTTGCTGGGGAAACCTTTTGAGCTGAGGTTTGACCACCGGGGTCTTAAGTACTTGTTTACTTAGACTCACCTTAAAGCTCAGTAGAGGAGATGGCTTGAGCTAATATCCGATTATGATTTTGAGATTAGTTACATTAAGGGTAGGGAAAACTAAGAGTTTGATGCCCTAAGTAGAAGGAGGTATACCTCCTTGATTATCTTAGTGCAAAGGGATTTCAAGAGCCAAGTATTACAAATGTCTAGAGGAGTTCAAAAATAATGAGAAGGTAAGATAAGCTCTAATGTAAAACCCTCAAGATCCAAGATATAATGGGTTTCATTTTAAGTTAGATGGTCTATTGAGGTTCAAGGGAAGAGTATATGTTTCAAACTAACACGGTATGGAAAGAGGTTCATTTTGCACCCTACTTGGGACATCCAGGAGTGAGAAAGATTTTGGATGATGTTAAGCCATTATATTTTTGGAAGGGAATGAAGATGGATGTTGCAAGGTATGTGGCAGAGTGGCTTGAATGTTAGAGGGTGAAAGTAGAGAATCATTACTCAACAGGAATTTTATACTCTCATGAGATTCCAAATTGAAAATGGCAAATTATCAGCATGTATTTTTTGAAAGACCTTCCTATGTCTAGAAATAGGCATAATACAATTTTGTTAGTGGTGGATAGACTCACCAAGGTAGCCCATTTTATACCCAATAATTTGATAGATGGAGCACCAGTCTTAGCCCACAAGTTTGTACAAGAAGTATTCATATTGTACGGTGTTCTTGAGAGATAGGGACACTAGGATTACTTCAAGGTTTTGGAAAACCTTATTCACCTCACTCGGAACTCAGTTGAAGATAAGTTCAACATATCATCTAGAGATAGATGGTTAGACGAAGAGAGTAAACTAGGTATTAGAAGACCTACTGAGGGTATATAACATGGATAAACAATACAAGTGGGAGGATTACCTTCCGCTTGTAGAGTTTGCATATAATAATTTATATCATTTTACAATTAAAATGGCTCCATTTGAAGCATTATATGGAAGAAATTTTCAAACTACTATAAGCTAGGATATGCAAGAAGATAGGATTAGCCTTGGCCCACAAATTCTATAAAAAATGGAAGAATAGATCAGGTTGATCAAGAAAAGGCTAGTGGAAACCAATGATAGACAAAAAAGTTAGGCTGATGCCAAACATGTACCTATATATTTCTTAGTGGGAGAATTTTTTTTGTTAAGAGTCAAGCCTTAGAAGAGTGCAATCAAATTTGGAAAGTCTCCCAAGTTTTCTCTTCGTTATGTGGGTCCCTTTGAGGTTCTAGAGGAAATTAATCTAGTTGCCTTCAGGATTTCTCTACCACCAACTCTTGCTAGAATGCATAATGTATTTCATGTTTCATATCTTAAGAATTATGTACTAGGTAATAATCATATAATTGATTGGAATGCACTTCAGGTCCTAGATCCAAGGGTGGTCATGATCGATCCTCTCAAAGTGCTCAAAACGCATAGGCTCCACCTGTGCAATAAAGAGGTGTTACAGTGCAAGGTCCAGTGGGACCAATATGTCAAGGACAGTGCCACATGGGAGGATTACCATGAGATAAAGTAGAGATTTCCCCATCTCTTGCATGGTTTTGAAATGGAAATTGAAATATATTTTTTTAGTTTGTTATATGTTATGACACTTTACATCATTGGGGATGACGATTCTTAAGGGGGGGATATCTTACAACCCACATGTATTTCCAAAATTGCTTTTTAATTTATGGTAAATACAATGTTGTAATATGAGACTATGAAACCTGGAAAGATAAATACTTTGATGGATTTACACAATGTGATGTTTTTGCATTTAATTGAATTACTGATGAATGTGTAATGATATGATTATGATGTAAAGCAATGTGATGTTTTTGCATTGAGATGATTTATTGATGAAATGTAACGATATGATTATGATGCAATGGTTTCAACTAACTTCCCGTTTGTTTCTTGAGTGGAATCATAGGATCATTTTCTCACACTCTCTAGAGGGAGAGTGATAGTATCACTCAGGAGAAGGGTATAGTTATGAGTTCTCTACGAATGCCATTTGAGATTATCATTGGTTTTAACTTCATTTAACCTATGCATGTCTAGGGTTGTCAGTAGCGTCTTCAAGGTAAGTTAAACCCTGAGGTCATTGAGTCATGTTCTTTCTATTTTGCTTGGATTGTAGTAATTTGGAGTTTTTAATAACTTTTTCTTGCTTAATATATAAAGATATATATATGAATATATATATATATGTGTGTGTGTGTGCGCTCATATGGATGTATATCTACATATGTATGTGATAGTATTCATCAATGTAGGTACATATGCATTCACATAAATATGTATATATATATAAATGAAAAGAAAGAAAATAACACATATATATATATCCATATATAAAAGCATTGTATTATGTACATTGTTATTTGATGTTATTGATATTAATTTACATGTTAAGAAAAGCATGGTAAATGTTGATCGTAATGGTTATTTAAGAGTTCATTATAATATGGAAATTACACCAATATAAAGACGTAATATTTATCAACGTCGACCTTGCCTCTGATCACCGCTTGGTAACAATATTAATGTTTAAACTTTGAATGTATTCAAATTATATTCTAATGACCCATTTAATCAATTTTTCAAGCCATGGTGCTAGTATAAGTTTGACTCTTTAATTGGAGGAGCACGATTATCAATTGAAAGTTGAGATTATCTTTGCATAACCACCAGCTTTGAGCCTTTATAGGTTGTGTTGAGAATGCCATGAATGTGGTAGGTTAATAGTGAATTTTAATTTAAATTCCTTTCATCACTTAGTCGTGTCTTTCACCATGTGAAACTAGCAAGAAACCGCTTCTTTTAAACTGTTTTGAAACTGATTTAATCAAGAAGGTTGGTCGTGGATTGATCTTGGGGGGTGGATAAGATATTAAGATATCTATTTTCAACCAATGAGGGTAATTATTTTATTACATTAGAATGGTTGAGGATTTGATAATCGGGTAACCATTTTGGTAAGATCTGTGTGCTATAACTGAAACAAAATTTAGTTACTTGTGTGCTCCATAAACTGCAGTTAGCATGTCTATTTTCTAAGAGAGGATAAGTAGTTAATATGTGGGTCGTATAAAAGGTGGGTCAACTTCATAGCATGGGCATTATTATGGGATAAGATTTCATTTTCGGTGAAAGAAAGAAGTGAAGGATAGATAGATACTGGCATGGAATATTTTGTTGCTACCTACCTTGCCTTAGTTGTTTGTTAAGAGTGGAAACAAGAATTAAAGACACTCCATTTTGGTTGTGATTGGGCTGAGCGTGATATTTTATCCTCAGAAAACTCTTGAACTTGTGTGAAGGCATGTAGTCTCTCCATTTTTCTTTCTAGTGAAAACAAAATATTTCTTTGTAAAGAAAGGAATGAAATGGTTTTAATGAGCCTGTATTGGGGCAGTCTTGGATTTATCCTTATTTGTGCAAGTTTCACATCTTCTTTTTAGTCTTTCTTGCTGAAATAGTTTTCTTTTGGATTCAATGGAAGAAATGGTATCATAAATCTGTAAGGGTTTTTCTTTATTATTAAACCCTCTTTTGCAAGATTTGGTTGTGAAAGAATTATGGAATCTATTACTATTTAATGAGATCCTTTCTTTAATCTTAAAAGGGGAATTACTTTTCCTTCTTTCCCAAACCGTAAGCTGTGTAATGAATGCCAGCAATTTGTAAATAAAGTTCATTTAAGAACCTATGTTAAGCAAATGTTGAACCAGGTCTTCTTTCTTGACATTGCACTAAAGAATATATGGCTAAGACCCAAGAATTGAAAGAAAAGTTTAAAGAACGGAGTGCTAGTTCCTGAATAAGAATGTCGATCTGGTGTAGTATGTAGTTAATCTTGTTTTCTTTCACCGACTTCTTGCTAAGTGATATTGATATGTAAATTGGGTTCTTAAAATAAAAGACCTTATCATTTGTCTTGTATGGTTAAACCCTACAATGAGTTATGCTCTTAAATGGAAAACACCCATATAGGGTATTTTTATATATGATGTCTTTATACTACTATAGGATCAGATAGGTCAAGTTATCCTCTTTTATTGTCAAGAATACTAAAGGTCTAATTCTAAGAGTAGTTACTCTCTTAAGTTTGGTAAGTTTCAAACTAGTGGCAGTTGCCAAGACCTAGGTAGTTATGTAGAGTAACTCGGGAGCTTGAAGCAAGTATAAAACTAAATAAAATCAGTCAAGTTATCACTAGAAAGTCATGGTGTGTAAAGTAAAATATTTCTTTATGATTATTCATTGGTCAAATAGTTAGTTCGAGTTAATCTTAGGTCAGATATGGTTCTCCAAGTTGAGTAGAAGTGGGTGAATGAATAAATCCAGTCATAAATAGTGGTTGAACTTAGTTCAAATGCTTTGTCCGAAGTAACTACAGTAGTGTCTACATGCACTTGTTGGTTCACTATGACCCAAATTCGCTTAACTAATCAAAGTTGTCATTAGTTGGAATGTATCCACAGTTTTTTAACATAATTGGTTAAGTAGGGTACAACACCAGAGCTTAGATGACAAAACTAAGAGGGTTCTTAACTATACCTTTTGTTGAAGGGAAAGGCCACTTCCAGTTAGGAAGGTGTACGGGGGACCGCTAGTCTATGGTTGGAGGTAAAACACCTGGTTGATGCTCTCCCTCTTGCAGATGACATGTCGAGTCTTGGAAGACAGAAAGTCTCCAAATATGGGATCGCTAACCTTATACTTTTAAGCTAATGTTATTTCTTATTTAAATGAAATCATTTATGATGAAATGTAAAGGAAAAATATTGTTTACTCTATTTAGTTTGAAAAGAAAGTTAAGATGTTATGAAATGTTTATGTATTTAGATATGTAGTTGCATCTTTTCATTATTGAAAAGCATTTTTTAATCTCTATTTACTCATGATCTTAATTTATGTCTGCATTGTAAATAAATCCAAGTAAATTATTTATAGGAGGTGTTTGTTACAAGGCACTTCCCAAGTATCTAAATGAATCAAACCTATAACTTTTTTTTAGTAATGCTTCACAACTTAGTTTATTCTATTTTTTGATGAAAGCTGCAACACCCTTCAAATTTCACTTAAATACCTTCATAAAAACCTCACACAAACTTGCATAAATAGTGCAACAATAACTCATAAATTTGGTATTGAAATTTGAACCAAGTTTACATAACAATGTGCCAACCCTATTGGCCTCTTAGTACATCATTTGAATCTGATTTAACCTTTCAATAGTCATCTAAAACACACACTCAAAAACCCCAAGCAATTTGATCTAAATAGAAAATATGATGGATTCAAAACCCCAAAACTATGCAAGCAAAACTAGACAATTTCACATTGAAACTTACAAACTGTTTGCAAAACACATGCCAATCTTGTTGGCTTCTTATTAAATCAATTAAAAACTCACATGGTCTTGATATTAGGCCTGCAACACATGTTAATTTGCAGCATCAAAACCTGCAACATAGTCCTCTCCTTCAACCTTGCTTTCTTCTCCCAAAGATTAACCTACAATCTTTTTCCTGTAGCTAATCCCGTCTCTTCCCAACTTGCAAATTTTAGTTTGTTGTTCTTAAACCTCAAAACCTATAAAATTCATGGCTGCCAACATCCTTCAAGGTAGGTTCTATGACCTCATTTCTTCTCTCCCACCTTTCATCTCCCTGCCTTCAAAATTCTTCTTGAAAAACTCTTCAATGAATAGTGATTTTCTAATTTTCTATACCACCTGTCCTAGAATTTATTTCACTTTCTTTTTTTGGCATCCTCCAATATGGCATGACCCATGCTACACATGAAAAACTTAAAAAAAAAATTAAAAAAACATTTAAAACTCATTTCTATCAACCTTTTCAAAGATGTGATTTTTTAGTTTTAAATTCTTCCTTTTTTTGACTCCTAAAAAAGCAAAACAATAAAGCAAGGTCTAGGTGCCCACTCCTCCACTCCCTACTTTTTAGGGATCATGATGAAGTTTTGTAACTCCTATATTTCAAAAATCCAAAACCCCAATAATATTTTTGGATAATTTGCAATTAAAGACTTAAACTACTTTTTCTTGTTTTTTCACCCCACAAGTCAATTTGTTGATTGTGCAAAAGAGATTTTATTGAAAATTTTAATTATTCAAAATATACCATTTTTTCCCTCATCATGAAGTTCAAGCCAAAATTAATTTATTGAAAAATCCAAAAATGATCAACCACAATTAACCTCTTCTTTTTTTTGTTTGATACATGATTGCCAATTACCATAGATTCTCCTAGATTATTTTTGAAATAGATAAATATTCACAAAAATTCAAATATCTAGATTTGGTACTTGGGATAATGTTTCTATCTAGTAGTACCTAAGACTACACTCACTTATATGGCCTAGCCATTGATACCAAGCTATGACCGAGTCCATTTCTACATTCGACATCATTATAGTCTCTCCACTACTAGTTTCTCAAGCTTACTTGTAGAGATTGCTTTGAGAAAATTATTTTATTAATTGATTTGATAACCTTGTTCATCAAAAAATCCATGTGATATATTAGTTTTCTTCAATCCTATTACATGTATAATATACTGAATAATTCTTACGACCCCATCAAACATCTTGATTCTAGCCTCTTCTTCACCAATAAATTCAAATGGGTTATCATTTCCCATGTAAACTATACCTCCATCACATTATCAATAAGAATAAAACCACTACCTATGAGGATTCATGTGAATAGAGGCTCAAATCAAGAATTCAAATATGATGTGCAATGAACCTCTCATATTAGCAAAAAATATTGGTCTTTATCTTCTAATGGTGTTTTAACTTCTACAATGATTGTCTCAGATGCCTATGAACTAGGGTTTTCTTTGTTTGAATCTAATAGTTTGCACTCTATTATGATCCAAATATGATATATTAATAAGTATATATTATCTATTTCTAAGTATAATCACTTGTGGCATACTTAACCCTAACATAGATATTAGTTAATACACTAATACCTCTTAATTAGGATGAAGTGGTATGTCATGACATAGTTTAGCCTATAAATAAGGAAGAGAACTCTCTCACATATCATCTTATCATCAATTATTCAATTCATATCATTATTATTGATTATTTGAGGTAACCACCCCCCCGAAGTGGTTTGCTACAATTCTGATTTTTTACAAATATTTCCAAGAAATATCATAACAAGTGGTATCAGAGCTACAATTTAGGCCACCATTCTTGTTTCAATGATATCTTCCAAACCAATGTGAATTTTGATCTTATTTTTTGTGGGTTTTGAGGTATCCATAGGTTACAAGTTCTAAAAAAAAGGCTTTGAAGGTACGTTTTCTAAATGATATTGTGATTTTATGTGTTTTCATTAATTTTTTCTCTATAGGCCATAATTTTTGGATTTAAAAAAAAAAATAAAAAATTGAAAAGCTTATAAAAAATTAGTAAGGGTTAGTTATTTGTAAGTTAATATTGGAAATAAAGTAAAGTCTTTAATTTAGTGGTCAAAGTTTGGTCAAAATTTTCATTAATTTTCCCTATAAGCTACAATTTTTGGAATTAAAAAAAATACAATTTTCAAAATCTTATCAAAATTAGGTAGGGTTAGTTTGTTAAAATTTATTTTTAGACAAAATTTATTCCTTAATTTAGTAGTCTAAGTTTGGTCTAAACTAAAACACCAAATTCTCTCTCTCCAAATACTTTCCTACTTTCATAAAGCTTAAAATAAAATAAAATCCATGTCATCTTTAGGATTAGAGGACATTTCTAGACATAAAAAATATAAGAACTTTACACCTCCTAAAATTGAGGAAAGAGTTCCCAAGGATATGAAGCAATGCTACATTTCATTAGAGATAAATTGTTTGACCCATTTGCAAAATCCTTAAATGAGGGTTTAGATAGATTTTTGAAGAAATTATTATCAACAGTAAAGTCCCAAAGAGACCTCCAAAGTTGGAATGACCCTAATAAACCAAATCAAGGGATAACAAAACCTTTTCAAGATCCAAAAGTATACCTAAAAACAATAAAAATTCATAAATTTTATGGTAGAAACCTGATTTCATGGATACACCTTATTGAGCAACAATTTCAACTTCACAATATACCAAATAATGCCAAGGTTGACATAGCTTTACTGTATTTAGAATTAGGACATTTTCAATGGTATAAATGGAAGATGAGTGATAGACAAGAAGAAATGTTCAATTGGAAAGAACTTAGTAAAGAATTAGTAACCTTTATGAGCATCCATACATTGAAATATTTTCTACTAAACTAAAAAATCTAAAGTAATTAAGGTCTTTAGTTGAGTATAATGTTCAACATTTGAGATTGGAACTTAGAGCTCCCGAGGTGACACCTTACCAAAGGCTACAATTATAAATCAATGGTCTTAAGGATGAAATTCAACATGATGTTCACTTGCTGAAACCTTATACAATCAGGAAATCTATGCAACAAGAATTGCATATCGATAAACAAAACACCACCAAAGGTGAAATCATGGGAGTGATTAATAAAAATGTGACTAATGCTATTAGCAAAAACATGGACAAATTATTTAACCTAAGATAAATTAATAAGCTCTCTCCTCAACAAGAGATTGAGAAAAGAGGAAAAGGCCTATGTTGAAATTATGATAAAAATGGTCAAGGAGTCATAAGTGTTATAGTAGTGAGAAAAAGTATGAGGATGAAGAGGGAGAAGTATTTACAAAAGAATCAAACACAAAACTTAAGAATGAGGATTCCAAGGAAAAAGAGAGCACTACTATCTCCCTACATGTATTAAATGTAATAAATGCACCAAAAATTAAAGTAATTGGTACTATAAAAAAGAAAAAAGTGAAAGTGTTAGTAGATATTGGTAGTACACATAACTTTATTGACAAAAGATTAGCTAATAAGGTCAACTGTTTTGTTTATTCACTCTCTAATTTTCAAGTCATGATAGCCAATGGGAAACAACTATCTTGTGGTGGTAAATGCCATCATATAAAAATCTCAATGAGAAACTATCAACTAGATTCAAAAATGTTTTCTATACTTATTAGGGTAGCAGATGCAGTTTTGGGTGTGCAATGGCTTAAACAATTAGGAACAATATATTTCAATTTTAAAGACTTATCCATGGCTTTTAGGATACATGGGGAAAAGTATGAACTTTTGGGAATAAAATCACCACTAAATGAAACCATTAGCTCCCGTAGGATGGAGAAATTACTCAAGAAAGGTTATTATAATATAGGAGAAAAATTACACTTTATAAAAGAAAAATATGTGATGCCTCAAAATAAACCAAAAATTCAAGAGATTATTCAACACCATCAACAAGTATTTCATGAATCTAAGGATGTAACTCTAATTGGAGAGAAGGGATTACAAATGATGGACGTTAGAGGTGAGGTGAACGTTGGTGAGGCGGGCTTGAGTGATTTGAATTTGAATTCAATTTCTAGAGTTCATGGTGGAGGATTGTTCGTCCATACCACATATTATGTTATTCATGATGTTGCTATTGGGAAGGACTACTTGTGTGCCACAGAGGTGGTCAAAGATTTGGGTTCTATGGGTCTGTGTGTGAATGATACTTTCAAGGATGGGTGTGTGGTGGATTCGGTGGTGGTGGTTCCTTTTCTAATCCCAAAGGCCCAATGGGTCAGGAAATTCTTGTGGAGTCAACGAAGGTTGCAGTATGAGCCCCCTCAGGTGAATTTTCTGGTGCTCATCCTCAACAAAAAATTTGTGGGGACCATGTGCTGATGGAAAATACTCTTTTGGTGGGTCTATCCTCTTTTCTTGAGCAAAGGTGGGCTGATTTATTTTCCTCCAAGCTCAAAGGTAAGGGTGTTGCTTCTTAGTTGGTTTCTTCTTCAAATGAGGATGGTGCTATTTTCCTTTTCATTCCGAAATATATTATGGAAAAAAGCATCCCTAGAATGGATTTCTCTTTGGTGGGAAAGTTTTTGGGGCCTCGGCCCAATATTAAGGAGGTTCACTCTTGGGTTTGCAATAAATGGGATCTCAAGGGTCAGGTGGTGGTTGCTCTCATGGCCAAAGGATTTTTCTCTTTTTTATTTTCTTGTGATGAGGATTTAAGGATGGTTTTCTCCAAGGCTCCATGGCTTTTAGATTGTTTGACATTGGCTCAGTGCCCTTGGGAGCCAGGTATGAATTGTTGGAATTGTGTGCCTCAATCTCACAGGCTGAAACCTCTAAAAGAGCAAAGTCAGTGTGACATCCTTTTTGTCTGGTCGACTAGCAGTTGTGCAACCTTGTGGAATGCTCAGGTCGTCGAGACCTTGTTATTGTCATGCCAACTGGAGCTATTGATGTGATATTTCTATCCCTGTGAAAGTTTCTAACTCTTCCCGCCCGAGCAGATCTCTTGCCGACGGTTGATGTCTAAAGGTTATCGGTGAGACTTGTGGCGACATAAGTCATCGGGGAGAGATTTGAATGTTCAGTATGACTCATACCAACAAGAGATGTCTCGCCAAATGGTTTTACACTTGGAGTCATCGGAGTAACATGGAGGCTTCGGTAAGAACTCTTAGCGATAGATGAAGTCTCGCCGATGGTAGGACATTTCGGTGTGACATGAAGGCTCGCCAAGACCTTGTTCTGATTTGTTGTGGTCTCGCCAATAGGTATATTGCTTCGGTATGATCTCTTGGCGAATAATGATAGTCTCGCCGATGGGAATGTTGATGTTGATGTGACTTTTGAACATCGGTATGACTCTCGCTGAATAGCGATAGTCTTGTCGAATAGCGCTACATGTGGTGGTCATCGGTATGGCGTCTCAGCGATATGGTTTGTCTCGTCGACTACTTTTGAACTTGGTGTAACCTCTTGCCAAAGGTGATGACTCTTGGCGATATCGACGGTTGGGCTTTGTGGCATCGGGGATACATGGTTAGTGTCTCACCGACATGCAAATACTGTTTGAACGCTTTTGACCGATTGGAAGACTCTCCTACGTGGTGTGACTTGGACCTATTAGAGAGGGTAGAATGTGAACCGTTTGCTATGAGACTGTTGCGATCTGACAATTGAAAATGAACTGATTCACAGAGGCAGTAGAGAATGAATGTATACATGTATGCATTGGACATTCTAAAAAAAATAGAGAGAGAGAGAGTGATAGAGAGAGGGCCGAGAGGCTGGCTGAAAGGCCGAGGCCATGAGGTCGAAACAGAGAAAATGAGAAGTAGGGTTATGCTGCCGAAATCTCTCCTGATCAAGAATCAAATGCCATGGTCAATCTCTTGTGTCAATCTGTACTGTATATTGTGTGAGGGTATTGCAACAGTCCAAATATTGTTTGGTTTGAGAGGTTGATCAGGAAATGTACAGAGGGAGAGTTTGCTACTAGGTTGTTTCCAGAATGAACAAGATGTAATCTCTAAAAAGGCTGAGCCTGAATTGTATTATAACCTTTTGTTGTTGAATAATACAATGGCTCGAACTTTGGAGGGTGGGGTTTTTTACCCGAAAGGGTTTTCCCCACGTAAATTTGTGTGTTCTGGCTTTCTGTCTTATCTTTCATCGTATTGGTTCTATTTCTAGAATTAGTTACTGCTTGCTGTTGAATTTACATGTGCTTCTCTCAGAAGGATTAATGTGGGAAATGAACTGTGTCTGTTTCTGCTTTAGGACATAGTTGTACGTGTCTTTGAGGCAATCTAATTGAAATTAAAGTTACCGAAGGCACTACTGCTCTTGGAGGTTTCTCTAAGATGCCCTAAATTTCCCTTACATGAATCTTTCTAAATGCCTTTTCCACTCTACTCCTATTTGGGTGAAATTTTTGAATCTACCACTGGAGTATTGGGATGAGGAGGTTTTTAAAGTTGTTAATTCTTTTGGCTGATTGGTTTCCATTGATTATACGACTATGTCCAGAAGGTTCCTGCTTGCATCTAGTATTTGTGTTATGATTGACCATTATTCTCATCTTCCTAACTCTATTCTTTTGAGCTCGAAGGTGGGAAGTTGGAAGTAGCATATAGTTTTTGAATCCTTCCCTTTTGCATGTTTCAAGTGCAAAAAGATGGCTTATTGGGTTAAGGACTGCCCTTCCAAGGTTGATGTTCAAACTAAAGTCTAGAAGGTTAAGGAGGTGAAGGATTATTCTACTCCCCAAGACCAGGGTCCTCCTAAGGAGGGTTTTATTCAAGGTTCTGCTACTAATAATGATGTTTTAGTTACTCCTCATTCCCCTGTGGTTGAGGACTCTAGGCCTAATGATAGTGTGGATGCTTTTTCCTCCGGTGGGGTGGAAGTGGATCATGTGTCAGACTTGGTGTGCTCTCCTCAGTGGGTGGTAAGGGAGTTAAATGTTTTCTCTTCTCCCCCTCCTGATCATGCTCCAGGTTTGTTGGGTGGTGAGGCTACTCTAGCTATCTCAAAATCCCTTAATAGGGAGGAGGATGGTTTTGTTGCTGTCAAGGGCCGAAAAAAATAGAATTTCTCTCCCCCCTTAGGGTGACAAGGGGGTTACCACAAGAAGGTAGAAAGTGGATTGTGGTTTTGAATGTAGGGGCTAAGGTAGGTCGTCTTCTCAGAAGAGAAGGGAAAGGGAGTGCAAGAAGGATATTGCGAATGGGGTCTAGAAAACCCTTTTTGACTTGTGCTCAAAGAGCACACCTTCTTCTTGCAAATGAAGATCATATCATGGAACATCAAGGGGTTAAATAATGTGCATAAACATGACTTGCTGAAAAATTTAATCTGAGATCATAAGCTGAATATTTTGCTAATTCAAGAATCTAAAATGCAAATTGAGAAGCTGGAATCTTTGAACAATTGTTTTTTTAAGGATTTGGTTTCCATGGGGTTGACTCTGAGGGTGCCTCTAGTGGTTTAGCAATGTTTTGGAATGCAAGAGTTGTGAAGGGAATTCTGATTGTGGAGGACTTTAATCACATGCATACCTGATTTATCCATCTTCATGATAACTCATGGGTTATTTCTAATATATATGCCCTTAATGTGAAATGGGAAAGGAAAGCTTGGTTCTTTGCGATCTTCCTTTATGATTTCCCCTGGCTAGTTATTGGTGATTTTAACACTCCTTTGTTTGGTGATGAGAAGCTGGGAGGATCTCAAATCCCCCCGATAGTCAGTTGGATTTAAGGATGTTCATTGATGATAATGCTCTCATTGATGTGGACCTACAAGGGTCCAAGTTCACTTGGTCTAACAGAAGAGTTGGTGTGGATAATATTCAATTTAGATTAGATTGTGCCCTAGTTACGACTTCCTGGTTTGTGGAATTTTCTTGTTCTCTTTCTTCTATTATGAGATGTGGGTCTAAGAATTTTCCCATATCATTTGTGGTGGATAAAATTGGCAGAAGAAAGTGTTTTCATTTTTGTTATGAAGCTATGTGGTTGAGGGACTCTAGGTTTATGGATTGTGTTAGGGGTTGGTTGCAAGCGAATATAGAAGGAAGTTCTATGTATAGAATTTATAAAAATCTTTCTTTTGTGAAATTGAATCTAAGGAGATGGAATAAGGATACTTTTGGGCATATTTTTTATAATAAGAAAGCTCTTGCTTAGCGCTTGGATATGGTTAAATTGGAAATTCAATCTAAAGGTTTTTTGGAGGATCTCCAGTTGGTGGAAGATTCTCTTTTGGCCCAAATGCATGATATTGTTTCCAAAGAAGAATACTTTTGGAGGTAACACTCTCGCACTGTCTAGCTTAAGTTTGGTGATCGAAACTCTAAGTTTTTCATCTTCATGCTCTTAGGCATAAATCTTCTAATAATATTTCCTCCATCTTGTCTAATGGTATGTTGTTGATTGATGACAGTTCCATCTGGAATGTTGTTGCTGCTTGTTTTGAAAATATCCTCAGGCATAATGTGGCTTGGGATCAACAAAGTGTGGATTTTTCTTTGGTATTCATACCTAACTTGTTATCTGAAGAAATCAATAAGGATCTTGTTGTGATTCTTTCCTTGGATGAAATCAAGAAGGCGATGTTTTCCTTTGAAGGTAAAAAGGCTCTAGGGCATGATGGCTTTCCTTTTTTGTTCTTCCAATCTTGTTGGGATATTGTGGCTTCAGATGTTATTAATGCTACTAAGGATATTTTTGGTTGTAGAAGATTACTCAAGGAATTGAATGCTACATTCATTTTTCTGATTCCTAAGTCTATTGATTCTAATGGGTTTGGGGACTTTAGGTCGATTAGTTTATGCAATTCCATTTATAAGATTTGTTATAAAGTTTAGTCTATTAGGCTTTAGTGGATTCTCACTGACATTATATCCAAGCATCAAAGTGGCTTTTTTGTAGGGGCACCAAATTTTGGATTCCACTATTATTGTTCATGAAGTGGCCCATTCTCTTGCTTCTAACAAGAAGCAGGGGTTCTTTCTTAAACTAGATCTTCTCAAGGACTATGATTGGGTTAATTAGAAGTTCGTGTTGTTGGTTCTAGCTCATTTTGGCTTCTCTCAAAATTTCTTATAGCTTGTGGAGAAACTCATTTTGACTCCCTCCTTTGTTGTTCTTGTTAATGGTTCTTCCTCTCCCTTCTTTTGTAGTTCTTGTGGTATCAGGCAGGGGGATCCCATTTCTCTACTTCTCTTCATCTTAATGGCTAAGGTGTTAAGGACAAAATAATTAGAAGGTAATTTTGGTTGGTTCATTGAGGGGGTTGGTTCCCTCGTCCAGGTGTGTGCCTATCTTGCATAAAAAAATTGTTGATGAGACTATCATTATGGGGGAATCCTTAGTTCATGAAATTAAGGAAAATAAGTTTGTGATTGGTAGCTATGAGAAAGCTTCTGGTCAACGTGTTAACTTCCGTAAGAGACAACTTTTCTTCCTCAATACTTTGAAGTACCTTCAAGTTGAATTGGCAAGGAATTTATCTTGCAATCGTGGTGCCTTGTTGTCTATCTACTTGGGTCTTCCCTTGTGTGTGTCCAAGATTTCAGACTCTTTCTGGCTTGGTCTCTTGGATAAGTTTAATAGAAAGTTAGTTGGGTGGAAGGGTACTCTTCTCAGCCAGGCTGATAAGGTACAACTCATCTCTTCCACTTTGCAAAATATTCCTCTCTATGCCTTGAGCCTATTTAGGATTCTGGTGAAATTTGAAGAAAATATGGAACAAATCATGAGACACTTTTGTGTTTAGGGGTGGAAGACAAATCTAGAATTCCTCTAATTTCTTGGGACCATGTCTGTAAGTCGAAGAAGTGGGACGAGCTTGGTTTGAGAAACGTCGGATATTTTAACAAGGCCCTTCTCTCGAAGAACATTTGGGGCTCCTCGATAGTGAGGCTAGTTGGTCCTCTTTGGTTAGGAACAAATATCTATCTAGGGTGGGGAGAGCTTGGGAATTCCTTCAAGCTGAATCCATTCCAATGGGCTCCTGCTTTTGGAAGAATATCATGCTTTGCAGAGATCTCATTTCAAAGGGCGTTAAGTGGTTGTTGGGTGATGGTACCAGGATTTTATTTTCAGAGGATGTGTAGTGTGATGGTGGTCCATTGTTGAATTTTCCTTGGAACCCTCCTCTAGTTGACTTTTGTAAGCATAATTTTGGTTATATGGTCATAGATTATATTCATAATGGCTCATGGAAATATCTACAAAATTGGGACCCTTTGGTGATTATTCTTCAAAATTTCCTTGCTCGTATTCATGTTCCTCAAATTTTGAAATCCGATTGTGTAATTTGGGCCCCTTGGGCCAATGGTTTTTTTTTTGTTTCTTCGAAATCTATCAATTCTTTGGTAAATTCTAACCCCTATCCTTTTTGGGGGAAGCTGTGGAACAAGATGTTGATTCCTAACGTGAATATCTTTACCGTCTTTTAATGCAAAGTAAGGTTCTAACTCAGAATAACCTTTGTAAAAGGGGATTTTCTATTCCTAATAGATGTGTGCTATGTGAGTGTGATGGAAAAATTTATTTTCATCTCCTTCTTGGGTGCAATTTTTCCTCCCTCATTTGGAGCAAGTTCCTTTCTCTTTGGAACTTGGATTGGGTTTTTCTTGATTCTAAAAGTAGTTTTTCTAATCAATGTATGTGTCCTTCATCTACACCCTCTCTTTGGATGCTTTGGGAACTCATGGCTCGTCATATTGCTTGGGGCTTATGGAAAGAAAGAAACAACATAATTTTTTGGGACACTAAAATTAAAGAGGATATTGTATTTCTCAAAATTTGGAGGGTCATTACTAAGAAATTTTCTCTTTAGTTTATGGACTCTCCCTAGGGTACTCTATCTTCCTTTCTGGTTGGCTATGATCTTTTGGTTGTTACTAATTGGAAGTTCATTACTCTTCTTTCTGGTTTAGTTAAATCTAGTAATAATGCCAGAGAAAATATTGTGGAAGTTCCCACCCTCAGGGTGGATCAAAGTTAATTTTGATGGGGAGGCCAAGGGTAATCCTGGGCCTACAAGTTGTGGGGGGTGTTAAGGAATGAAGATGGCAAGTTCTTAGGTGTGGTGGCACTCTCATTCAGAAACCAGACTAATCACTGTGTTGAGGCCAAAGTTGCTTACATCAGCATCAAATTTGTGATGGATAGGGGTATTTGATATAGGAGCTTCCAAGGGTGCCAAGTAATCCTGCATCCCCAAAAACATTTTATTTTAATTTTTCTTTTTCTATGTGTTTTATTGTTGTAGGAAACCTTTCAACACTTGATTTGGGGACACTATGGGCATAAAAAAAAATATTTATTAATTTGGTTGGGTAGTTTAATGCTTAAATACTATCTATGGGCAAGAATTGGAGCCAAATATTTGTAACCAATATTATATTTATTGGCTCAAAATTTGTAGTTTGGTAGTGTTGTTCGTTGCACATTTAATGTCCTTAAAAATATTAAAAAATGAAAAATGGAAAAACCCAACTCCCCAAAGTTGGAGTTTAAAATATTTAATGTTGTAAATTAATATTGGGATCAAAATAAAATGCCCATGTGCTGCTAGAACATTAATTGGGCAGCAAACATGTTGTAGGAGAGATTACATGCAACAGGGAGTTACATTCTTGCATGCTTTTTTTTCCAGAATAGAGGTAGTGGATTGCAGGAGGTTTTGGAGGCCATATTGGAGTAATTTCAATAATTAATGTAAAGCTCTAGAAATGAGGAATTTTCAATTCCCAAGAGCTGAGAAGAAGAAAACTTGATGAAGGGGTGCAACAGTGAAGTTGCAGGAAAAGGTTGTGGAGGAAGATACCAACAACAAGTTGAGTGTTGCAAAGAATTTAGAGGTGAATTTGTAGGTGTTTGAGGCTGATTTGAGTTAACTATGTTTTGATTTTGTAATTCTTAAATTAATTTTGTAATGGATTTTTTAATATTAATGAAGATTTGATTTTCTCAAGTGTTGCTAAGGAGGAATGGAAAATAATTTACATTGAGTTTTTATTTGCATATGCTTACAATTATGAAATGAAGGTGTATGTAGTGTTATGGCTGCTTGGATGGGTTGTTTGAAAAGATCCCCCATCCTTGTACTACATCAAATGGTATCAAAGAAGGTTGGTCTTGTTGGGGTGTGAGATGTGTTGAGTAGGAGTTTGTTGCAGGATTCTTATAATCAAGAGTTTATGTTGGCTATTCTCTAGTAGAAATAAAGCTGGGTAGAAGGTGTAGAGTTCCTCCACTAAGAGAGAGTGGGTAGAGGAAGCATCTTCCATAATTTATGTTGGTAGAGGATAGTAGTGTGAGTGTGGAAAGTGTTTGATAAAATTTATTTGAAGAAGACAAGATGGGTCATTGGAAGACCTGTGAGAATGTTATTTTGGGAAGAGAACTAGGAAAAAGTGAGAGAAAAGAAGCTCTTTGCAGAGTTGAAGAAGATAGAAGTGAGATTGGATGCCCTTGAGGAAAGATTGGGAATGAGGAAGAAAGTTATAGTTGAAGAAGATTAGAAAATAGATGAAGTTGAGTTTAATTGTTTGTTGCATAACAAGTTTGAAAGTAATGATTTGAGTGTAGAAAATGAAGAAAGACACGAAGTTGTAATCAAAGACAATGAAGAAGAGAAAAGTGTAGAAAATAATAAAGAAGAGGATGAAAAAAAGAAAGAAGTAGTAGCTGATATATGTCTTGTTGAAGGCATAAAGGTAGAGAACAAGAAATTCACATGCACAGAAAAAGAAGTTGCAGCAATAGAGAAACAAGGAAACACGCAGGTAAAAGGTCATTTTTATGATATTTGTGAAAGAGGATTTGATATTAAAGATATTAATGAATTTGTGGATGTGAAAGGGGGAGGAAAGGATATTATTTTTGAGGTAGATGAAGTTGTGGATGAAGTTGCAAAAATTCAAAAAATGGACTTGGATAGTCCTAAATTTGATAAAGAGATTGATGAAGAAGAAGACAATCTCTAATTGAAAAAGGAAATAAGGAAATTAGAAAAATTGTTTGAGGGAGAAATGCTAGATGAAAATGATAAAATGAAAGAGGTTGCAGCTAATATATTCTTCTTTGAAGGCATTAAAGTGGAAGATAAAAAGGTTAAATGCATAGAAGAGGAGGTTGCAACAGTGGATGATGAGGTAAAATCTAAATTTTGTAATTTTTTTGATGAATTTGATTTATGTGTAATGATTGAATATGAGAAAATTGAAGAATATATTGCAGCAATGGAAAAGGGGAAGAAAAAAAAGGTGATGAGGTATTTTTCTACATTTTTTAAAGATGGTGATGATGCTGATTTTTGTTTGAATGAAATTGTGAAAGAATGTGAAGTAGAAAAATTGGTAAGGTGCAATAATAACAAGTTAAATGTTGAACTACATCAAGATGATGAAGATGATGAGATAAAGTTGGAAGATGAATCATGGAGTAATTTGAGTTATAGAGAGATTAATTCCATGAGAGGAAGAAAGAGAGGAAATATGAAGGAAGGAAGAGATAGAAAAATTCAGAGCACGATGAAGAAGAAAAAACATGTTGATAAGGAAGAAAGATGGTTGGAGGACAAAAATGAAATCTTCAAATTTTCATGAGTTCCAAATCATGGAACATTTCTTCTTACCCTAGGTGTTTGATGTAGGAGCATCCAAGGGTGCCAAGTAATCCTGCATCCCCAAAAATATTTTATTTTAATTTTTCTGTTTTTGTGTGTTTTCTTGTTGCAGGAAGCTTTTCAACACTTGATTTGGGGACACTCTGGGCATAAAAAAAAATATTTATTAATTTGGTCAGGTAGTTTAATGTTTAAAAATTGTCTTTGGGAAAGAATTGGAGCCAAATATTTGTAACCAATATTATATTTATTGGCTCAAAATCTGTAGTTTGGTAGTGTTGTTCGCTACAAATTTAATGTGCTTAAAAATCTAAAAAAATGAAAAATGGAAAAAACCAACTCCCCAAAGTTGGAGTTTAAAAAATTTAATGTTGTAAATTAATATTTGGCTCAAAATAAAATGCCCATGTGATGCCAGAAAATTAATTGGGTAGTAGACATGTTGCAGGAGAGATTACATGCATCATGGAGTTACATTCTTGCATGCTTTTTTTTTCCAGAATAGAGGTAGTGGATTGCAGGAGGTTTTGGATGCCATATTGGATTAATTTCAATAATTAATGGGAAGATCCAGAAATGAGGAATTTTCAATTCCCAAGAGCTGAGAAGAAGAAAACTTGATGAAGGGGTGCAACAGTGAAGTTGCAGGAAAAGGTTGTGGAGGAAGATACCAACAACAAGTTGAGTGTTGCAAAGAATTTAGAGGTGAATTTGCAAGTGTTTGAGGCTGATTTGAGTTAACTATGTTTTGATTTTGTAATTCTCAAATGAATTTTGTAATGGATTTTTCAATATTAATGAAGATTTGATTTTCTCAAGTGTTGCTAAGGAAGAATGGAAAATAATTTACATTGAGTTTTTATTTGCATATGCTTACAATTATGAAATGAGGGTGTATGTAGTGTTATGGTTGCTTGGATGGGTTGTCTGAAAAGATCCCCCATCCTTGTACTACATTAGTATTTCTAAGTTATGGGTTGAGGGGACCCCCTTAACATTGTTAATTGCTTTCTTGGAAATCAGAATTCGAGCTGGGAAATCAAGCAACTTATTGTTGATTCCATCATAATTTTGAGATCTTTTAATGAGACTCATGTCACTCATACCTATAGGGAAGGTAATTCCCTTACTGATTTTTTTGCTAACGAAGTTGTCATCCTTAATAATTTCAAGGCATGGGAGGAGTACTCTTCCCTTCCCAAGAAGGCTAAGCTTTTATTGTGAGATGATAGCTAGATTTGGGCTTGTGATTTGGGATGATTGAGTAATTATTGCCCTTTTGATTACCACACGTTTTATGGGTTATGTTTTTCCCATTCCTATGCTCAATTGTATTCTTAAAAGTGTGGTTTGGCTCTATCTATTAATGTTGGGAATTGAAATGGGTGGAGATAAGAGTAGGATTGAGCCCCTATCCTGCGATAAGTGGAGAAACAAGCACAAAATTTTGAGGATTCTGAGACATGGGAATCACTCCCTAATTGGAAAGGTTTCATGGCCATGACCCTGAAGCCTCTATGAAGTTTGTTCACTGCTGGCACAACAGATGTTTGAAGGTGAATGGTGTGGAGTTCATCATCAATGAAGACTTTATTGCATTCATTATTGGGTTGCTGACTGATGAACACAAATTTTATAAAGAGAGCAAGAATTACGAAGATGCTATGGACCAGTTCTTTAAGGATAATGAAAGAGATAAATTGGTGAAGCTTCCCTCATGGGGTTATGAATGGCTATCCCTTAAGCGAATTTGGGCTGATGTGGTGGAAGTTTTAATGTTGTATGTTACTCTTGATGGTTGATTTACTGCTATTCTAGGGAATCATTTTACTTTGCTAAACCATTTCAGACATAGGTTGCATGTGTCTTTTCCATTTTTTCTTCTTTCTTACCTCAAAGTTTCAGTTTATGCCCACTTAAAGAATCATAGGTCCCTGTTCTTCATGAAGGCCTCATTTTTGTCATCATGGAGCATGTGAGAGCTCATACCTCAGCTAAGTCAATTAAGGGTAAAGAAAAGGCCATTAGTGAAGCCTCTTTTTCTTCTGGTTTGGAGACGAGTGCTAATGGTGATAAAGAATGGAAGGTGGAAGAGGATATTACTATGGAGGTTTCCTCACCCCATGGCTTCCCCTTCTAAGAAAATGAAAAAGGGGAATTTGAAGAAGAAGAGACCCACTAAGAAGCTTTTTATGTAGAAGTAAAATTCTCGTGGGTCCTTGTCTGGTGGGGAAGATATTGATCTGATTTTTGGTGGGTCTCATCGTTGCCCATCCAAGAAGAATGTTGAACTTCATGGCTAGGGTTTTGTTGTGTCAGGTAAGGAAGAGGAGGAGTAGTTCGTTCAGTTAAGGGATAATTTAGATGAGGGGCTTCCTTGGAGGGCTTCCAAAAGGCTTGCTAAGATGCAAAGCTCGGGGTCTAAAGGTGGTGTGAAGGGTAAGAATGTGGTTTGGAATAGGTAAAGGTTGTCGCTGATAATGTTGTTGATATTGAGGATTCCCCTATTTGGGAGACCTCCCCAAATGTGGATGGTGATGAGGATTTGGGTAGTGAGGAGGCCTTGGGTGAGAGGGTTGTGTGGGAGGGTGTGGGTGTGAACTTGAACCTTGGCAAGCCAAAGCCTTTAAATGATAATCCTCTATCTAAGGATTTTTCTTATCTAACGATGATAATAATTCCATGTGTGAGTTGTTGGATATGGCTTGGTTTGGTGCTACTTGCATCTTTAAACTTACTAAATGGGTATTGTAGGAATTCGACAAGGTCAACATTAAAATCAGGGGCTTAAAGGAGACATGTCTAACCAACTAAAGGGATCTTCCTCGAACTTGCTCATTGAGAGGTTGGTGGATTTGGAATGCTCAATTTCTAATTTCAAAGTCCAGTGTGAAAGTTGCCTTAGTGTAATGGAGGAAAAGATCAAGGAAACGAATGAGGACACCAAGAAGCTTCTACAGGTTAGCCATAGTTCTATAAAGAATAGTGTGGAATCTCTCAAGGTTCTCTTTGACAAGATCAGTCAGCTCCGTGAGGATCAAATGTACTTTGTAGACATGCTTGAGAAGGATCAGACCTCTAAGGGGAAGGGGAAGAATTCTGTCAAAGAGGAGGCTAAAGGCCCGAGCACTAGAACAAGGGGGACCCTAAGGAAGATGTTTGAAGAATAAAAACAAGATTTGATGGACATGGTTAACCTTTACTATAATCCAAAGATTGAGGTGGAAAATACCTAAAGAATTTGAAGTGATTTCTATGTCTTTGTGTTATTTTTTCTACTTTTTCTTTCCTACTGTTGGGATGTTGTTTTTTGGCTATTTTTTTACTGTTGGTTGCTGCTTATGCTTCAATGTGTTTTATCTTTCATAACATCATTTTGATGTAATGTGATGTAAAGGGTTTCAGGTCCCTTCAAAACCTATTCTTCCCATATAATCAAAACTCTAATTGGAGACATTATTCATTCCAAAAATAATTCCTATTTATCCCCTTTGGTTATTCTTAAAAAAAAATATGATCCATGGAGAATGTGCTCACATTACAAGAAACTAAACAAAATCACTTATAAAGAAAAATTTCATATTCCTACTGCTAATGAATTGGAAGAAAATAAAATCTATGCAAAAAAATTCAAATGTGTCTTTAGGGCGAAACAACTAGAATACTCAAGATATTTTGTGCCACTTAAAGGTGTTAATATGGAACATAAGAAGAGATAATTTTTGGGTCTAAAAAGATACTATAAAAGAATTATACATACCTATCATCCTATAAAGAAAAAATATTTTGGGAATATTAAAGTGAATAGCCAAAAAGTTGTGGTAGATTGATTGATATGCCAACAAAATAAATGGGAAATAATAAAGACACTAGACCTCTTACAAATATTAGGCATTCTAAGACAACACCAAGAAAAAATATTAATGGATTTCATTATAGGTTTGCCAAAGACAAACAAAATTGATGTAATATGGCTTGTTGTGGATAAAATAATTAAGAAAGCACATTGTTTTGGATTCTCTCATCTATTTTCCACTAATATTATGGAAAAAGTATTTATACAAAATATACAAAAAATTCATGGAATTTCCAAAATCAGATTGGAAAATAGAGCCACCTTGAAATTCCTAATCAAGTGGAAGAATTTGTCAATTGAAGATGGGAAATGATTTTTTGAAGGGGAATGGAATGTTATGATCCTAATATGATTATTCCTAAGTATATATTATATATTCCTAAGGATAAGCACTTGTGACATGCTTAACCCTAACATAAATATTAGTTAATACACTAATACCTCTTGATTAGGATGAAGGGTTATGTACCTACATATTTTAGCCTATAAATAAGGAAAATAACTCTCTCCCATATCATCTTATCATGAATTATTCAATTCATATCATATTTCCTAATTATTGGAGGTAACCCCCTCGAAGTGGTCTGCTACAATTCTGATTTTTAACAAATATTTCCAAGAAATATCATAATACACTCCTTTTTTTATGTTCCCTATTTTTTCATAGCTCTAGTATTTAATGCTTTTCCACCCCTTATATTTATACCTAATTTGTTTATGCACAATATTTCCTTTTACCTGAGTTTTTCTCGTTGCAATTAGTGATTCATTAGAAGAAGTCCATTGAGATGTCTTATGCCTTGAATCTTCAAAAATTACCATGGACACCACATCTTCAAAGGAAATTTTTCCACTTGATGTTGAGCTACTGAACACCATAACCAATTGATCCCAAGTTTTAGACAAGGAGCACAATATTATTACTGCCTTATCCTCTTCTTCAATTTTCACCTCCACTAAAGCCAAATTTCTTATCAATGTATTGAAATTATTCAAATGATCTGTGACAAAAAAAACTATCATGCATCCTCAAAGTATATAGCCTCTATGTAATATAAGTTTATATTCCAATGTTTTGGTCTTGTACAAATTTTTGAGCTTATTTAATAAGTCATATGACGTTTTCTCCTCTACAACATTGAATATAATTGAAACTTCCAAAGATAACTATATTTTTTCTCTGGCCATGTTATCCTTTTCATACCAATCTTATTGAGTCATGGTTGTAGGTTTTGATGTTGCCCCCTTGAGAGCTAAGGAACATCCATCCTTCACCAATAAGGCTTGAACCTTTAGTTTCTACAAAGAAAAATTAGAACCATTAAATTTTTGAACCTCAAATATGTTAATTATGCTTCACATAATTAATAATTCTCACAAAGATAAAATCAAAGATAATTTATGCTTAAAACCATAATCTCTAATACTAATTATTGATAATTTTACTAATACATAAATAAAAAATGCAAATTAATAAAAGAAGATACAAATTTATGTGGAAAACATAGTATGTACCTATAAAAAATTATGGGAAAGAATATCTCAATTATATTATCTTAGAAATATTTTGTAGTTAAAACAATCCACTATTCAGCTCATAACAAAAAAAATGACAAAATCCCATAAATGTCTAAGTTGTTGAATCCTCCTCAAAGAAGATTTTATAAAAAATAGAGTGTGAGCCAATAAATTGTATGGTGCACACATATCATATGGCCAAAAATAGTAGGTCCTAAAAATCAAATTTGAATCAATACACAAATAACTTCACATATCAAAGTTATGCAATATAGGACTCAAAAAATAAAATTGACTTTGCATACCAACAATATACAGTGTTACTATTTTGGGGAACCCTTTATTGGTTGATGATTATTATCACTCTCATTTGTTTGATGGAGAAATTTCATTGCTATTGATTGCTTGAGAGGTTAAATTTGGCGGCTCCTCCACCGAGGGCACTGATTCTATAAAATGCATGATTAGATCCTACTTTAATTGTCACCCTTCACACTCACAATAGTTGTCTTGTTTGATTGATCTTTGATACTTCTCTAGGTCTTCTCCATACATGTTGCTTATGTCTGCACCTCTCTATTGTACAATGAGATTATAGGCTTATTAATTGAGCATGCGTGATCGCCTCCTGCAAAGTTTAGTGGCAAATTTTGGCAATGAACACCTATTTGATGTTTCCTTTTGGGGTGAGGATAATTTTTTATTATTTTATCTTTGTCTTCATCTACCCATTCAAGGCTGGCTCACATTGGAAGATGATGGTGAAGATAAAAATAGTGTTTTCTCTTGTAATCACACTAATTCCCTAGTAAGCAATATTTGACAAGACATTCCTCTATTGACCCTTCTAAATGGTGGCATCTGGTAATTCCTTTCTTAGCCATTGCTACTATCTCAGGGTCTTCAATAAAGGTTATCCACCTCCGCACCTCCCTCTAGTACAATGAAATGTCAATTTATTAATTTCAAATATGTGTGTTTTCCCCTTGCATTTTCATGGGCTCATTTTCAATTCTATTAATATGCCTCTTTAGGCTTTTTTCTTCACAAAAATTTGGTTATTTCTGTGTTGTGATAGTGGAGAATTCATTTAGAGTTTTGTCCCAGCTAGAGTGCATGAAATCAGGGATAATTCACCTTTCACAATTGAGAAGCTAAGGTCTTTCGTGATAGAGTGTAATCAAGTAGATGAAGCCATTTCTACTGTATTGGGTTGGACCTGGTTAGACTTTCATGCTATGGCTTTACCTAATGAAGTGGATTCACATTTTGTTTCGAATTTCATGGATGTCCTTTGGTGTGTTGAGATGCTGAAATATCTCGCAGGGACCTATCTCCTGCCACACATTTTCCCTCTCTCGACTCTGCAACTTGCTCTTGAGAGTTATGACATTCTTCAGAGCTCCAATATAATTGGGGGTGTTATCTACCACCAAAATTTGCTCTCTGATAGTCATCTTTCAACTCTTTTAAGTTTTTGGAATATTATAATCTCCAAGTCAGCACCCACTTCAGATGAAGACTTTCAACTTGCAGCCAACGTAAACCTGTTGCATTCAATATGGTAGGTATATTTTAATTTGAAATGGAGCACATGTTTTTGAGTTTGAAATAGTTGTTACAGCTTGCAACATTAAATGGAGAAAGGTAAATTTGAAATTTGAATGAAGTACTCATTCTGATGAGCTGAAAGTAAGACAAAAGGAATGTCTTTGTAACCGTTGGAGTTAGAGAAGAAGTCAGTTTTTGTTTTGTATGTGAAGACCCTGCAACAACAGATGAAGCAAAGAATTTTCAACATAGAACAGTGACAGTAGCAGCATAGAAGGAATGTTTATCAGTCGTAGTGCATTGTCAACTACAGCGACAAGATTGTAGCAGTTTTAGTTTTTGAGGTGTGAGTGTAGCACCCAGTCATTGGATATCTGTCCAAATAGCTTAGTTTTATTTTGTTCATGTAAATCAGAGAATATCCTCTGAGTTTTTTGTATTTTGAAGTAACAAGGAATATATGCGAAATTAATTTTTTTGTTTAGTCTTGTTGTCACTATGCACTCACTGTGCATATTCTGTGTGTTTATTTATGCTCTATCCATCCTGTCACAATAGTGACTTTGTGTTTCACTGTACCCATGCCTCCCAGCAAGTGGTATCAGAGCCCTATTTTTCTAGGAAGTAATTTTATTGTGGGTGTCTTTGGTAAGGCCCTAGGTTATCTAGGCATTATTTAGTCTTCTCAAATTTGAGAAATATGGCAGGAGGTGATAGCAAAGGTTGGCAGCAGCCATCAAATTTTGATGGGTAGAATTATGATATATGGGCTAAGAAGATGAGAACCATATTAGTTACAAATGACCTATGGGAGTTGGTCACAAATGGGTTCAATGATATCACAGACCCAAATACATTTGTAGCCCTTTCAAATGCACAAAAGAATCAATTGAAAGAGATAAGAATGAAGGATGCAAAATCCCTCAGTTTGATTGAGGTAGCCTTGAGTGAGGCTATCTTCCCATGTATTGCAGTAGAAAATTACTCAAAAAAAGCTTGGGATATATTGCAAAATAGTTATAAAGGGACTAACAAAGTGAGGTTAGCTAAGTTGTAGCTCTTGAGAAGAAATTTTGAGACTCTACAAATGAAAGATAATGAGTCCATTTCAAATTATCACACTAAGATTTCAACCCTGGTAAATTAGTTGAGATTCAATGGAGAAACAATGGAAGAGCAAAGGATTGTTGAGAAAATCCTAAGAAGCCTGCCTACTAAATTTGATTATGTAGTCGTTGCCATTGAAGAGGCAAAAGATTTGTCTCAGATGACTTTAGATGAGTTGATGGGTTCACTACAAACCAATGAGCAGAGGTTGAAAAAATCTGCTCCTTCCCTAGAGCAAGCATTCAAAGCTCAAACCAATGCAAGAGGTCAGGGAAGAGGAAGAAACAACAAAGGAAGAGGTCAAAGAGGTAGAGGTAGAAACAATTCTGGAAGAGGAGATTCTAACAGCACAGAGGAGATGAGAAAATCACTGTCAGCAAACTAGAACTAGAGGAAGAATAGCAGTTCAAATCAAAGGAATGAAAAAAGCAATGTGCAGTGTTATTACTGTCACAAATATGGCCATTAAACTAGTGTGTGTAGAAAGAAGCAGTGTGACTATGGATGCCAAAATGCTGATGTAGCAAATGAGAACAAAGCTGAAAATGATAAACAGCCAAATATTTTCATTGTTTGCAACCTTGTTGAACACAACAATGATGAAGTATGGTACTTGGACAGCAGATGTAGCAACCACATGAGTGGTAACAAGAACTTCTTTGCCTCCATAGACAACAATATAAAAACAAAAATAAAAATGGGAAATGATGAGAAAGTTCCCACCATTGGAAGAAGTGTTGTCAATATCCAAATGAAGAATGGTAAGAGGCAGCAAATTCAAGATGTTTACTATGCCCCTAGCATAAAACATAACCTATTGAGCATTGGACAAATGGTCCAAAATGGTTACAAAATCTTGATAGAGAATAGAGAATGTAAGATATTTGATAGAGTGGGTAGCAAGAAAGTGATGGTTGCAGTGTAGATGATGAGAACTAGAATGTTTCCTCTTAGGATGCACATAGTGTCTGCAACAAGAACAACATATGGTCAACAACAACATTGTTCCCCAACACTCATGGCAGTCACACAGCAGTTGACAGTTGAACAACAATCTGCATTCAATACAGTCATCAAATACCCATCCAAACTATGGCATTTGAGGTATGGGCACTTAACCTTTTCAAGTTTGAGTTTATTGTCTAGGAAAGGAATGGTTAGGGGTTTACCATCCATTGTAAAACCTGATGGCAAGTGTGAGGCTTTCATTTTAGGAAAACAACATAGCCAGCCATTTCAATCCAGGTATTCTAGGAGAGCAAAAGCACCTCTTGAGTTAGTGCACTCAGATTTATGTGGACCCATGAAAACCCCCACTTTAGCTGGAAATACATATTTCATGACTTTCATAGATGACTATAGCAGAAAAATATGGGTCTATTTCTTGAAAAATAAATCAGAAGCCTTTGAGAAGTTTAAGTGGTTTAAGGCAGCAATTGAAAAGGAGAGTGGTCATTATATCAAAGCCCTTAGAAAATATAGAGGGGGAGAGTACATCTCCAATGAATTTCTATTTTTTTGTAGGAATGAGGGCATTCAAAAAAAATTTACAACAAGGTATACCCCACAGAAAAATGGAGTGGCAAAAAGGAAAAATAGGACCATTCAAGATATGGCGGCAAGTATGCTGAAAGCAAAAGGGCTGTCACACATATTTTGGGGAGAAGTTGTAGCAACAACAGTCTATATACTGAATAGGTGCCCCACAAAGGATGTCCATGATAGGATTCCACAAGAGAAGTGGAAAAATAGCAAATGGAGTGTTGAACACTTAAGGATATTTGGGTGTGTTGCATACGCACTCATGCCAAAGGAGAAGAGGAAAAAATTTGATGAAAAAGGAGAAAAGTGTATCTTCATAGGCTATAGTGAGGAGTCAAAAGCCTACAAATTGTACAATCCCATCACCAAGAATGTTATGATTAGTAGAGATGTTGTGTTTATTGAGAATGAAGCATGGGATGGAATGGTGGATGACACAACGGGTATTTCAGCCACAATACCCATTGATGATGAAGTTGCAGATGATAGCAACATAGGGGGAGCTCAAGAGAGCAGTAGCTTAGGAAGAAACTACCATAGAGCATTAGAAAATAACAGATCTGGTGATCTGCAATAGAACAGTAACTCTAGCAGTGTTCAACAGAGACAACAGTCTAGCAGTACTGAACAAAGGCAACAGTCTAGCAACTCCAGAATTCAGTAGAGCAGTAGCTCTAACAGTTAGCAGTATAGTAGCTCCAGAGGTTAGAGTAGCAGTAGTTCAGAAGAAAATTCAGACCCTACACTCGCATCATTGATGCCACATAAAACAAAGAGTGTGAGGGAGATCTATGAAAACACACTGTATGCTGATTTCAATGAAAATTTGGATTTTGCACTATTCTCCTATAGTGATCCAACACACTTTGAGGAAGCGGTAAAAGAAGAGAAATGGTGTAAGGCCATGGATGAAGAGTTGGAGGCTATAGAGAGGAACCAAACATGGGAGTTGATTGATTTACCCAAGGGTAAGCAAGTGATTGGAGTGAAGTGGGTCTATAAGACCAAGTGTACTGTAGAAGGAAAATTGAAAGACACAAGGCAAGACTAGTTGTGAAAGGGTACAAACATCAGCCCAATATAGATTATGATGAGACATATGCACTAGTTGCAAGGATGGAAATAGTGCAGACAATGATAGCAGTTGTAGCACAGTATCAGTGGAAAGTTTTTTAGATGGATGTAAAGTCAGCCTTCTTGAATGGAGTGCTGAAGGAGGAAGTGTATGTGGAGTAGCCACCCGGATATGAAGTCCCAAGGAAAGAGGACAAAGTGTATAGGCTCCAGAAATCTCTTTATGGGCTGAAACAAGTACCTCGGGCATGGTATAGTAGAATATACACATATTTGTTGAGCAATGGCTTTAGCAAGAGCAGTAGTGAGCCCACACTCTACATCAAATTAGTTGAAGGTGATATTTTAATTGTTTTTTTATATGTAGATGATTTGATTTTTACTGGTAACAGTGACAACAAAGTTGTAGATTTCAAAGAAGTGATGAAAAATGAATTTGAGATGACGGATTTAGGTTTGTTGAATTATTTTCTTGGGACAAAAGTTCAACAAACAGAGCATATCATTTTTATTTCACAAGCTAACTATTCCAAATAGATTTTAAGAAGGTTTAAAATGCATAATAGCAAACCTGCCCCCACACCAACAGCATTAGGTCTAAAACTGTACAAGTCTGACAATAGTAAGGAAGTGAACCCAACCCTCTACAAAAGCATGGTTGGAAGTTTGATGTACTTAACATCAACTAGGCCTGATTTAACGTATGCAATAAGCTTGATATCTAGGTTCATGGAGGAACCTAAGGAGACACATTGGCAAGCAGGAAAGAGGATCTTGAGGTATGTCAATGGACCAACTGGTTATGACATCATGTATGGTGCATCTAATGAGTTCAAGTTGGATGGTTTCATAGATAGTGATTGGGCAGGAAATGTAGATGATAGGAAGAGCACATCTGGCTATGTCTTCAACATGGAATCGAGTGCAATCTCATGGGCATCAAAGAAGTAGCTGATTGTCTCTCTCAGCACAACAAAAGCAAAATACACAGTAGAAAATGTAGCAGCTTGTTAGGCTATTTGGTTGAGGAGGATCCTTGCAGATTTATAGCAACAACAAGTTGACAACACAGTCATTCATTGTGACAATGTGTCCTCCATAGTGCTGACAAAGAATCCGGTCTTCCACGGATGAAGCAAACACATTGAGATTCGTTATCACTTCATAAGGGAGTTGGTAGAACAAGGTGAGATTGAATTACAGTATTACAAATCTGAGCAGCAGCTCGCCGACATCTTCACCAAGGAATTTCCTAAGGACAGTTTTGAATGCCTAAGAGATAGGCTTGGCATTATGGATGGCTTCAGGGATGAGCTTCGGAAGGAAATTGCAGATTGACAACTGACTTGCAAATTAAGGGGGAGTGTTGGAATATTATAATCTCCAAGTTAGCACCCATGTCAGATGAAGACTTTCAACTTGCAGCCAACGTGAACCTATTGCATTCAATATGGTAGGTATATTTGAATTTGAAATGGAGCACATGTTTTTGAGTTTGAAATAGCTATTGCAACTTGCAGCATTAAATGGAGTTAGTGTTAGAAACCAAGATTTGAAATGCAAACTAGAAATAACCTTCCACAAAGAGAAAAACAAAAAAGTAGAGAGATTGCATGAAGATGTACAAATTGATATATTCGAAGTACAATTAATTACAAGATATGATTTGCTTTATAAAAGAAAAGATACATAACCCTAATCTTATCTTGAGCAAAAAGATAGCTAAGCAAGATAAGGATAACAACCTATAACCTAGGAATTAAATATGCCTAAGTAAACTTATGCTAAAGTGTAATTAAATAATTAATTACACCAACACCCCCCCATAAGTGCAACTTAGGGAGACTAAAAAAGCATGCAACTAAAACTAAGATGAATGCAAGAAAGCATGAATGGGTCTCGACAACAAGGCCTGATCAGGTACCCATGTACAAATGTAATAATGAGGTAGAGAAGGAAAACCCAATGGGACAAAACCCCCCTACAATGAGATGACTGTTGCGAAGAAGCACTGGAAGAACACTGTGGAGTAACACTGGAACCACAATCCGACAAGCAAGGATACATACTTCTGTCTACAAGAAACCAAAAATAGAATCATAATAATGTGACATCATACCTAATGCCACAGAACACTAGAAACTCACATACTGGATCAACCCTAGAATCTATAAGCAACAGTAGATGAAAGGATGAAGCCACCCATAATGATGACAAAATCTGGAAGTTGTGTCCTCGAAGCCAATGCCAAATTGAAACTAAAACTGCCCCATAAGATGAGTACCATCAAGATTCTGGAACATTAACAATAAAAACATGGCCTTCAAACTGAGAAGGATCTGAACCAATGTGGATCAAGAAACATAAACTCTCAATCTAAAGTGTGAACCGTTGCGAACTAATGATGTGTCTAGCTAAGCAAGAAAGAGGCTAAAGGAAATAATAGGAAACCAGAAAAACTCATGCGAGTTGTCACCAATATGAAGGATGGATGCAAGAACCCCCCTTAATGGAACTTTATATTAGTTCGTTATTACAATACCCAATGATTGCAGAAGGAGAGAAAGCAAAAAACATGCAGAAACTATAGAAATAGAAGTGAAAATGCAAACCTAGTGCACGAAACAAAAAATGAATGCATGCAAAAAATAAGGTACACATATTTTGAAAAGGACCTTATATCTATATAGAGGCCGAAACCAGCTTTCCGATGCCACTTGAATCGTGAAAAATGGATAAGCGAGTCAAAAGATAGGTCTCTTGGAGTGAAAACAACAACATCAGACTTTCAAGGCCGAAAAAGGAATCAAAAAATAAAAACCAGAAAATCACACATACACCATTACGTAGAGCATCAAAATAGTTTTCCAATGATATCTTGTTTGTAGAAAAACAACGTTGTATATGAAAGTTACGCCCGATTTTGTGAATGTGCTCCAAAACTACCCAATATGGCTTTCTGCAGCCCTCAGGGGCTAAAAAAATAAAGCCCCTGGTCACTTGGGCAGACCAGGGGGCTGGCGGCAGGGTCTGGGGCCAAAGCTCCTGGTCACCCATGTGACCATTGCAGGAGCTGAAAAGGGGCTAGGGGCTGGCACTACGCACTGGGCATGGCCCCTGGTCATGCATGGGACCACGGTGGGTGCTTCGGATGGCGGGGGCTAGAGCCTATGGCTCACGGTTCCCAATATGACCACCGCTAAGCAGAAGGAGCCCAGAGGCTGAATAGTAGATCAGCAGAGGGAACTGGTGGTGGGTTGTGCAGAGGTGGTCATCGGGTGGCCGCCTGACGATTGAATGGTGGTGCATTGATTTGTGTGGGGAGTGCAGATTCTCCCATGAATTTTATTTTATTTTTATTATTTTTTTGAATTTTTCTCAAAATTTGAAATTTGCCTCTCCAGATGACTGTGTCCAAACTGGACAAACTTTATATGAAAATAGGGGTTTTTGTGTGTTGTGAATCCAACGGCGAGGTTTGTTTTGGCCCAAAGTGCCCAGAAAATTAGGCGATCCCCAGATCTCTCAGAAAAATCACCGAGCTTGAAACTCTCGTAGATTTGACAAATAGTGACCAAAATGAATGAAATAAAAGCCATTTCTGACTTTTTTAGGTGCTCTGAATCCAATGGAAAACCCCAAACTGATCCAAGACACTCCATAAAGATGCTCAATGAATGAAACCATCAAGGGACCACGAATGAGCTCTACAATGTATTCCTCCAAAAAGGTTGAGAAGGGGCTGCAAATCGAGGCTTTGATACCATGATAGAAACCAAGATTTGAAATGCAAGCCAAAAATAACCTTCCACAAAGAGAAAAACAAAAAAATAGAGAGATTGCATGAAGATGTGCAAATTGATATATTTGAAGTACAATTAATTACAAGGTATGATTTTCTTTATAAAAGCAAAGATGCATAACCCTAATCTTATCTTAAGCAAAAAGATAGCTTAACAAGATAAGGATAACAACCTATAACCTAGGAATTAAATATGCCTACGTAAACTTATGCTAACATGTAATTAAATAATTAATTACACCAATAGTTAGGTAAATTTAAAATTTGAATGAAGCACTCATTCTCATGAGCTGAAAGTAAGACAAAAGGAATTTCTTTGCAACCGTTGGAGTTAGAGAAGTCAATTTTTGTTTTGTATGTGAAGACCCTGTAGCAGCAGATGAAGTGGAGAATGTTCAGCACAGAACAATGATAGTAGCAGTACAGAAGGAATGTTTATCAGTCGCAGCGCATTGTCAGCTGCAACAAGATTGTAGCAGTTTTAGTTTTTGAGGTGTGAGTGTAGCACCTAGTCATTGGGCATCTGTCCAAATTGCTTAGTTTTATTTTGTTCATGTAAATCAAAGAATATCCTTTGAGTTTTTTTGTATTTTGAAGTAACAAGGAATATATGCAAAATTATTTTTTGTCTGTTTAGTCTTGTTGTCATTGTGCGTTCATTGTGCGTATTTTGTGTGTTTATTTATGCTTTGTCCATCTTGTCACAGCAGTGACTTTGTGTTTTATTGAACCCATACCTCCCAACAAATTTTAATGGCTCATGGGTTAGTTGATGTCTTCCTGCATGAATTCAATTTCTGAATAAGCAGAATGAGATGTCGTCTAGGCAATTTTACTTATGACATGTAGAATCTTTACAATGCAATTCAATTTCTCATTCAACATGCCTTAGTCAAACCTCATGCTAATCCCTTCTTCCCTCCTCCTGCCGACATTACTTCTTCCTTTGAAAGCGGCATCTGAATTGTTCGTCTCTCACTTTTTTTTGGATGAGGTTTGGTTCCTCTTCTATTTCACTATGGTTTTTTCATCATTTCTATAGGATTCTTCATATGCTAATGGCATTCATTTTGTGGCTCTTGAAAGTGTTCTTCCAATTTTCTAAAGTTTTCTAGGGTTCCAATGGAGTTCTGCTTTTGGTTCCTTTGTGCACCACCTTTTTGGATCGATATTATTACTCACAGGTTTTCTATTTTGCTTCAGTTCTACATGGTTATGTTATTGCTCCCGGGGTTTGGATATATTTTTCACTCAGTGTTACCCAACTTCTAACTCATTTCAATGCAATATTTTCTCCTTCTCTTTGTTTTATGTTATGGAGGATTTTGTAAATGATCCCCTGTGTTGATTGATATTGTATTTTCTCTTGAGGAGCTTCAATTTGTAATTTTGAAAATGTACTCCTTTTTATTTTCAATAAAGTTTATAATGGCTTGCCACTTTTTATTAAAAAAGTAAAATAATATGCAAGATAGGAGTCACAAAAAAAACCTACAACATTTATTAAATACTCATGTTTAGCTATATCCACAAGATGATGACTATCTTACTACACTAAATCATTAGAATCCATGCATGTAGCAATAATGGTCTCATCAAAAGAAAAACTAGATGGAGATGAGATCACAATTAATGTCATTTGAATATATTTTTCATCCTTGATGATGTGTCCACACAAGATGTTTTCATGTGAGAATCAAATGAATTTTCCAATGGGTTTACTAGAGTTCTTTTCCTCAAGATGTTGACTCATAGATGAAGAAGGTAAACCCTCTCAATGTAGATTAGGAATCATAGAAATTTAATTTTTAGTTGAAGTCTTTGTAAGAGGAGAAGGGGCATTTGTAGAATTCTCTATGTCATCATGATTTTCAAGTTCTTCCCATTCAACAAGCATTGCAATTATTTTATAATCATATGGTCAAAACACATAAAGTGAAACAAGAAAAACTACCAAAGGATCCTCTAGAAATGGAGGTTCATTAAAATTCCCATACATCTCCCAACTTTTTTCTAAAGGTCATGAGGGTAGTTAATGTTAGTGGCGGTCATTGAAGAATCAATGTAAACACTGCAACCAATAACAACCAATTTCACACATAATTTTATTCCAATACAATGATGTAGGTTTAGAGACTAGTCCATAGACATGAGAAAAAATATAAAGTCACCTAGAAAGTGTTAGGATTCCATCTTGGCAAGACTTATAGTTACATATATCTAATTTGATTACAATAGGATTCCTTCAACCATGAAAAACTCAACAACTTTAGCTACACAATAGACCAATCAAGAGACTTATACCAATTAAATAAAAATATTATCCCCAAAATTTTACTCAATCAAGGATCCCCCCAAGAATATATGATCTTGGCACTTTATGCTTAGTGTGATTATAGGTGCCACTTGCCAAAATAGAAAAGTAGTATTGATCTTAGTACATTACAAATGTCAAATTTGGCCATAGAATTAAAATTAAGTTTGTAATAAAATGAGACCAGCCTAATCACACCACTTTAAAGTACATAAAAAATTGTGCACATTTAAAAAAATATTAATATATGACCCCAAATAGAGCACTAGAAGTTCCCAAAATGAAAATTGCTTAGGAACATATATGAGAATCTATAATTTATAGATAACACAAACATGAAAATAAAAAAATGCTTCCACTACTATGAATCTCACAAAATTATCTCTAAAATAAATTTAAAAAAATCTTGTGAAAAGGAGTCATCGTATTGACATCGCATTGGAATATTCCCTAGCTAGCCGAAATATTTTTATATTCATAAAATTGCCATCATTTTTGTCCAAAGCTACCCCAAAACTATAAATTTTCCTTATATTTGATTCTAGCTATCTAGTAGTAGATATGTGTTGTTGGTAGGGGTTAAGTGTGTTTTTTATGATTCTAGCTATCTAGTAGTAGATATGTGTTGTTGGTGGATTGTTTACCACTAGCTTGCATGGTGGGGTTATGGTTAGGTCATGTGGCACTTGCACATTGGCACTACTAATGCATATAGTACATAGGTAGAATATTCAATGATTGTACAATGGCATGAACGACTACACAATCTATATATGATAAAGGGGAAAAAATCCTCTACATGCATAGGGAAAAAGTCTCTAAATTTATTTAATTGATAATCCATCCTTTCAATTTTAGGGCTTTTGGATGTGATGATGGGATTATATTTGATCTAAAATACTAAAAAAATGTAGCTAACTTTCAAATTTGGCAACCACCTCCCAAATTCAAACCCTTGTAGATTTGGCCTCACATACCGAATTTAGATAAAACAAATGGGTAAACTAAATTTTTGTACAACCTAAACTCAATGGTGAGCTTATATTTGCACCAACATGCTCCAAAATGAACCTATAATATAAACCCACAAAGAGGAACCCCCAAAATTAGGCATTTCTATCATTTTTTAATTCTCTAGGTCATCAATGATGCAAGGGAAGAGCGTACTCAAATTTTCAAGATCCACCAAGATTTACAATCGTAGATCTCCCAATAAAACTAAATGGAATAAATATCACAAGCTCTAATACCATGAAAGAGTTGGTATCAAATGTTATATACCATACAATATTTGGTTGAAGATGTAGCCACCCAAGATCTAGATGATTCATTAAAAGAATAAAAGAGATAAAATATGAATGATATTATATCAATGAATACAAATAATACAATGATCTAATAGATTAGGATGATTGATTAAAATTACAATGAGAATCTCTTGGTTATAGAGGCCAAGATGAGACATAGAACTGCATAATATTATGCCATTTTTCTTAATCTTATGAGTTGATAAATAAAGTAACAAGTATCCTATGTGTACCCAAAGTAAACTTAAGTAACTAGTGTCAATAGGACCTAGGTGGTGAACTATTTAGGTAAATAACCTTGTTCACACCAACATCCACCCTCCACCTCTTTATATTTTTTTTCCTAATCATGTTTACCAATCACAAGTTTCCACATTTAGGTTTCTTAGACTATCTTGCAAATAGATCAACCCACTCCCTCCATTGTATAAGATAAACTCCTATCCATCCATCATCTTCATCCCAAATATATAAATATTCACATTTTTCAAACCATTTCTAAGAGTTGGAATTGGATGCAAAACAATATCATTTTTCTAGAATGAGAAACTAAATCAACTCTCAACAACATTAATTATCTTGAGAATATCCCATATGAATAAAGGTTTATGTTGGTTAGAATCATATTTCCCTTTTCACATTTATGTGGATTCCTTGGCTCAATGGGATCTACTATAGACTTTGAATTAGGTCCTTCAGTTTTATGTTTTAGTTCCTTTTTATTTTAAATCTTAGCATATACACCAACAAT
This sequence comes from Sequoia sempervirens, assembly GCA_007258455.2. Taxonomy (NCBI): domain Eukaryota; kingdom Viridiplantae; phylum Streptophyta; class Pinopsida; order Cupressales; family Cupressaceae; genus Sequoia; species Sequoia sempervirens. The sequence goes on from VDFB02086081.1 coordinate 326,385,177, forward strand.
AATTGAAACTTCATGGATTTTTCATTTACCCCCCTTTTCACATACTCCACATAAGCCACTATGTTTAGTAAGAGGTTGCAAACCTCATACATTTATATGAAGTTAGTAGCTTCAACTACATGAAGTATTTAAATATGTTGGTATTTTATTTTCATTTACTATTCTCTTTGCACTCATTAGTTAGGATCCTATACATAGTGCTTTCAATGGTCCTATCTTTACACTTTGTTTGTGATATTTAAAAACATTCTTGTAAATTCTCTTATTTTTTTGAAGAGGAGTTGAATTATAATATATATGGTACCTTGGACCAATTATTTTATAATTTATCTTAAAATTTGTCCCTCCAAATGTTCTTTACCTTTCTCATTTTGAAAGGAATGAAAGGTGTGAAATACACTTCCTACAATAAATTATGAGAGGAGGTGTATATGAAAAGTTAAACTGATCATACATTTACAAGGAAAAACATAAAAGAAATATACCATAACATAGTGATTATTTAAGGATAGCCCAATAAGAACAAAAAAACCCATGATCCAAAGCAACTTAATCTTTTATTTATTAATTGATGGCTACAATAGACTCGTAGAATTTATTCCTTTATATATGTATCACCAATTAGAGATTTGAAGCAATTTTGGTAACATAATAGTACCTATAAAAACTCACTATCAAACCTCCATCTCAAGCACCCAATAAATAGGAGAAGTAATACATGAAACTAATAAATGGTCATTAACAAATCATGTGTCAAAATTACCCAAAATTTTGTGCCCGAATTCTAATATGGGTCTATAGGCTAAAAATAGCACATTCCTTTCATTAGTCATAAGCTTGTTATAATCCACTAACCAATTTGGGTGTTTTATTTTGGATGCATTATCTCCATACAAAGATTCCTTATTGTAGGTAATAAAAAGCATAATAATTTAACTAACTTTAATCCCCTCTTACGTCTCTTTTATGCATCATAGATGTTCTTATATTTCCAATGTGGGATGTCTAACTTTGGGAGGTCATAGAATTTGGTAGAAACTTGATTGAGCCATTTTTTTAAAATTGTAGCTATCAAAGAGGCCCATATCATGTAACTTTATTTCTATATCTAATCCCCTAAAAATTATTTTTTAACTCTTAATATTATGATGCAAGATTGATAAAAAATTCCTAGCAACTTTTGGCTTCATCTAGTGGAGATTCTAATCTTTCATCATTTTCTCAATTTCCTCCTCACCTTATATAAACATTGGTACAATTTGCAATATAGGAATTAGCAATGTAATCATTTGAATTAGACATCTATCTTTTCAATGTCTCATGTTATTCTCTTATTGAGTAGCTTGGCATTCAATTTCATGTTATTTTCCTTTAGTTTTTATTCATCGACTAAATTTTGTATATTTTATTTATCGAATTGGGAATTATGAACTTCCATCTATGATTCTTCCATAACTAGAATATCCCTTAGTATTTTCACCATAATATCCCCTTCAAATCCTTAAGTAATGTATTTTATTGGTCATTTGTTTTGAGATGGGGCAAAGGCCCACATTACTAGGGTCCAAACATTTAGATTAAGCGTATATATTGAAAAGAATTTAGTTACTTTTAATTGATTTTTTTGTAGAATTTAATGTCCTCTTTTCTCATCATAGCATCAAGTACTTTATATTTCAAAATATCTCATCTAGGAAGCAAAAAATAATTTTGGCTCGTCATTTATATCCCTTCTTCAAAAGTTATGTTATTTGTTGGTGTAATTAAATATTTAATTACACTTACATAAGTTTACTTAGGCATTTAATTATGTTCCTACGCATCATTTACTAGGTGATAGGTTATAATGAGGCCTTGACCCTTATTCACATGCTTGCTTAGGATATAATATTCCTTCTATAAGTCTTATCTAGACATCACATTATCCTAGGTAGTTAGTTAGTTGCCACATGCCATAGGATTATGGCACATGTCAACATCATTTTCAATCCTATTTCTCTCCTTTCCTATAGATAAGCAAGGAATCATATATACTTTGTCATATTCAGTTTGGCATTCTTGCATCCTTAATGATAGCATGATATTTCTGCCATTTCTCTCTTCTGGAAGCTATTTTGTTTTGTAAGTGGTCTTGGGTGTTGAGCTAATCTTCAACTCTTACATGGTATCAAAATATGATTCCTTCTAGAAGTCTTATCTAGACTTCACATTATCCTAGGTAGTTAGTTAGTTGTCACATGTCATAGGGTTATGACACATGTCAACATCATGTTCAATCCTATTTCTCTCCTTGCCTATATAATCAAGGCATCATATGTACTTTGTCATATTCAATTTGGCATTCTTGCATCCTTAATGATAGAATGATATTTCTACCATTTCTCTCTTATGGAAGCTATTTTGTCTTGTAGGTGATTATGGGGTGTTTGAGGAGTTCACCATAAACTCTTACATGGTATCAAAGAACATCTAGTGATTCATTACAACAATTATCCGATTATCTTCCTGACTGGGATTCCTATCTATCAAACATTGCATCCTTGTTTGTGGAGTCTCACATTTCAAATTTGGAGGACACATTTGAGGGGTTATCTCTCCTATTTGATGACAACCATTGCACAAGTTTTGTCAAACCATCTTTGTCTTTGGATATTGTTCAACATCAGTTTCCACATAGTATTTATTTGTCACCTTCTTCTTTGATTAGGCATGTACCTGATTTGATTGTGGCATCTTCATATACCTTGGGAAAGGAGACACATGAGAAAATTTCAAAGACATCATCATTATCATCCATATTCATCCTTCCTTCAATTTCTATCTGGAATGGGAAGCATTCTTTCATTTGTAGTTGGTTTTGTTTCTTCCAAAAGGGATACAAGTTGTTTGTCGACATTGGATCATGTTTTGTCTTTAGGCACTTACCATTTTTATAGGAAATTATACATTGTGGGGGGGGGGGGGAGGTACATAGTCTCTCTATTTCCCTCTTATGGGGGGCTATTGATTCTAATGTATATATGTGATGGATGGTGTACTTTGGGGGTATTATGGAGTCCTCCATCCTTCCTCGGTTATTTTTTTTTCTCTCTTTTGGAGAGGAGGTTTTTCTCATTGGGTTTTCTCCTTTTCTCCGATTGTGAGAGATTTCATTTTCATTTGTACATGGGTACCTAAAATGGCCTAGTATTCAGGACCCATCCTTGCATATTTTTTGCATAATTTTCATAATAATTTCCTCCCTAAGCTGCACTTATGGGGGGTGTTGGTGTAATTAAATATTTAATTACACTTAAATAAGTTTACTTAGGCATTTAATTATGTTCCTAGGCATCATTTGCTAGGTGATAGGTTATAATGAGGCCTTGACCCTTATTCACATGTTTGCTTAGGATATAAGATTCATTCTATAAGTCTTATCTAGACTTCACATTATCCTAGGTAGTTAGTTAGTTGTCACATGTCATAGAATTATAACACATGTCAACATCATGTTCAATCCTATATCTCTCCTTGCCTATATAAGCAAGGCATCATATGTACTTTAGCATATTTAATTTGGAATTGTTGCATTGTTAATGATAGCATGCTATTTTTGTCGTTTCTCTCTTGTGGAAGCTATTTTTTCTTGTAGGTGATTCTAGGGTGTTTGAGGAGTTCACCATAAACTCCTACATTATTATCATAAATTTATACTAAGCAGGATTCTAGTTTTCTCTTAATTATGTAATATTTCTCTAATGAATTATTACTTTTCTATGTGATTTAAAACTAATCCCTTTTATCCTATTTTTTAACCCATTAAAACCTTGAATTAATTATTCTTAACAAATTGATCATATTCTAGGAATTCATTGAAATCATCATTTTTGATATCCATAATATCCTAAAAAAAAGAATACTTTAGTTCCATTTCTATTTTGGGAGCGATGCTCTCTTATTCAATAGAACATTAGGGATATTAAATGAGAAATTTTTATTACTCTTGTGATACAACGCTCTCCATAATTATTATATTTAATGGGAAATATTCTATAATAAGATCCCTTGTTACTGACCTAGGAAAACCCAATTATGATTCTTCCTTAGTTATTGACATTGTAGGGGCTACTAGCCTTGAGGGCCTCACCTTAAGGACCTATACTATTTATTTATCTTTCTATATATCCAATGTCGAATATCTAACACCAAATCTAACCTTCATCTCTTTCTTTCTCTCCTTTTTATTTATCTTGTTTAGGTCATACTTAGGCATAACCCCATAGATGTAGAAAATGTGCAAAACTTATAGTATCCTTGTAATCATATCCTAGACATGTAACAATACCCTTTGGAATTTTAAATTTAGTGTAAAAGCCCAATATTTAGCTAATCTTCTCTCCTTAAGGTCTTATCTTGGTAATTATTACAACTTCTAATAATATTTACTTATTCTCAAAATTGATGCTACAAATGAGATATGCTTTGTGAATTTCTACTTAAATCAACATTTTTTTTTGGATCATTCACCCTCCACTCTACAAACCTCATTTTCAAAACATTAATAAAATTGGAAGAGTCGCTATGCGATTTACTTCTATTAAATATAAAATTTTCAATTTCAGTAGTAGATGAAAAATTCTAGCTTTTCTAATGTCTACAATATACACTTTTTAGACTATTTTTTTCTTAAATTTCTCTACAATATAAAATTTTGGAGGAAATTCTCTAGGTATTATATAATAAAAATAGATCATATTCTATAGATCCTCATTATAGAAGAATCAATCACCCAAATTATAGTATAGTGTGGAAGTTTTCATCTATTTTATTACGATGGAATGCATCATTGTTTAAGTCCCTCATATCATTTACACTTTCACCTTCTTCCCTAAGGCCTAACAAAATTATTTTGGGGGGATTTCCATCTATTTTCATTCTTTGAGGAGAAGCAATGACTTGATGTACTTCTTCAATGTCAATTATGTTTTCCCCAACTTTCTCAGTTAAAGAATAATTTATTTAATAATCAACCAATGATTGAATCCTTCCTCAATATCTTGGTGTTGATTAAGGAGGAAAAAAAATTATGTCTCTATTCACTACCATTTATGGTTGATGAATTGGTTGATCTACCTTCTATTCTTGCTAGTGTACTCCTTCAGTTATTCTTGTATTGATTGTGGGTGATTTAAAACTAAGGGTGTCAACATTATCTAACATATTTTGCATTTTGATAATGAGGGCTTTGATCTCTAAAAATCCGCTTTGTAACTAGGGTCCCTTTGCTTTCTTTTTATTCTCCTAAACATATTTTAAGCCATTTATCCTTCCTTTCTTGGACCTCAACCTCATCAACACTATTCTTGATCATATAATCTTTCTAATTATACTCATGGTAGAATGAATATTTCCTCTTCTAACTTGATCAATAAAATTATAAAGTGTAGTGTCAAAAAATGTCGTCAGGAACATTTTCACACTTGTTTGGGCCCTCCTTGCATAATTGAGCTTAATGTTGCCTTGATTTAGTTTTGTAATGTGGTTGACACATTCACATTAGGTCTTGGGCCCTTGTGAACTAATGGATTTAGGTGGTACCTTAAAGTGTTGTGAAGTGTTGTAACACACTTCCACACCTTTCTAAGGTTTTATTAATTAACTGAACATAATAAACCTCTTTTTAATCAAAATAAATCTTAATCTAGCCTTATTTTAAAGTTTTGTGAAGTGTTGTAACACACTTTCACACTTCTCTAGGCTTATCATTAATAATTGGACTTTCCTATGCTTTAATTAGCCCTATTTTGCAACCACAAGCCTCATTTATTGCATCTTTTCAAGGATAATCCTGACACTAATCATTAGCCAATCATAATTTAGTTGTTTCATGTTTGAATAGCCCAAATTTAGTGATTTGGGACTCATTCGCTACCTTAGGTGAATGGGTCCCACCTAGATCTTTCAGTCCCAAACCTGGTTTCACACATTTCTAAGAATTTTTAAAAAAGTCCCAAAAATTAAGCCTAGTGGGACTCATTCACCACCTTGGGTGAATGAGTCTTGTGAGGCCCAAAATCAAAATTAATTCAAATTTTTGGTGGGATTCTATTCTCCTAGATCTGATGTCGGCTTGTAGTGTTGTAATTTTAGGAATTCTTGCATAATTGAGTATAAATACAAGGTTCTTTCACTCATTTTCATCCCAAGCATTCAAGTGTTCATTCTTATAGTAAGTTTGAGTTCACAAGAATTCACAAGAGTATTCAAGAGAATTCAAGGGAAATTTATCAAGCATTCTAGAGCATAATTCAAGCATCAATCATCATGTCAAGGAATTCATGCATCATGTTTGTTATTGTGCTAACAATTGTGATTTATGATTTTATGATTCAAGCAAGCATTTCATTCAAGATCTATCTCCTTCAAGCAAGATTCAAGATCTACATCCACTGGAGCCATTCCATACATGTTTTCAACCTCTTATTGCTAGGGTTTGGTGAGTTACAACATCTTATCTTGTTCATTCATCATTCTCCATTCATATTTTATTCTATTTCAAGGTTTAATTACCAACAATGGGTTTGACCAAGGCAAACCCCTATCCACTAACCCAACATTTTTCCCTCTCCTTTGTGTGTGATTTGCAAGTCTAGGCTGTAGATTTCCTAAGGAGCAAGATTAGAGAAAAGTTGTTAAGAGCTCAAAGTTTTCATAAAGCCTTGGAGAACATTGGAGATCACCTACAAGTTGCAAATTAGAGATCCAAAAATCACTCAGGAAGAACAAAGCAGATAGAGAAGAGTAGGATCAACCTTTGAAGCTTTAGAAAAGCCTAACTGGATTGATTCACCACTTCTAGTGAATGAGTCCCAATTCTAGTCAATTTTCATTTTTTTGTAGATTTAGATACCCATTTGGTAGATTCTTGTTCCCGCACAGAAACCCAGATTTTGGATTGATTCTCCCAGCTTGGTGAATGAGTCCCAGTTAGCATTGAAGTCAAATTTTCTAGTGTTCTAGACCTCCTTCTATCCATTTCTAGATTTCTAGGTGCACACCTTCCATTTTGCAATTTTTTGTTTCATTTCAATTCACTTTTCTAGGTCATTTAGTGTTACTTTGCATTCAATTAGGGTTTTGCATTGTATCTTGCATTTCATTATCTTTTCCAAGTCTAAAATTGGTGGTGAACCCCTTATTAGATCATATTCAGCCCCTAGAACAACCCTCTTGCAAGATCTCTTTCTCTTTTGCATTGAGATCTCAAGGGTTTGTTCTTGAGTGGAAGTTTGTGAAAATTTGTCCTAAACCCTAAGAGAGGAAGCAAAGAAATTTTCCACCTCTCATCAAGATCAATTCTTTTTTTATCCACATTCATTTAATAAGCCTATAATTTTGGTGCAATAGTTCCAATCCCTCCTTTTAAGTAATTGTGAAATCAAAGAATGCAAATGAGGGTTGAAAAACGATCCCTTATGTGCTCTTATATGAATATTATCGAATTCATTTAATTGCCACATAATTTCCTTAAATACACTTATGTTTGGGACATAATTTGATAGGATATGAGGCTTTTCACTTGCTCCATAAACCCTAATAATTTTAGTGTATGAATGTAGGAACCAGTCATCTCAGTTATGGTCAAAACCCTTCTTTAGCAACTTGTCCTTTAGTCTCAATAATTTCATAAAATTATTAGACAATTTGCTACCTTAAAAACCCAAAAATATCAACATTATTTGTACAATTTTTTTTTCAAATAGAACACAATAAGAATTTTTACAGTGCATATCCCAAATATGGATTTTCTCTTGAATTAGCTTTCCCTCAAGAGTCTGCACAACTACAATGCCTTGCTCCAAGCCTTTTTCCCACAATAAAAAAAAATGTGGCATAACATCGAAGACCACTTAAAATATAGGATCCTATAATCATTTTTGATGGATACCAACTCCTTTTGGATGCACTCAATAATGCAAGTAGAATAGTCAAAAAAATTGTTTACATCTTTATGCTAAATATCAACAACCATCATCATCAAAGGGATAGGCATTTGAGGCTTGAAATCTATTGACAATTTTTGGAAAAAATAGTATGTATGTTAGCAATAAAAGTGGGGAGTCACGCACTAGAGTTCTAAACCCCAAGTATTCTCTGTGTGCTTTGTTTATACTCCAAAATTAGAAATAGGAGAAGGACGGGTTTCAATAATTAAGTGTGGAATGTGTACTTAATCTATTCATATGATACATAGATTATATAAGTCATATATCAAATTAGAGATCATAAGATTGTTGAAATGCACAAGACAACTGAGAGGGGGGGTGAATAAGTTGTAATCTAAAAATTCAAATCCCTCATTAACATTCAAATCAACATTCATTCATTAAAACCTCAAGTCTATTATGATGAATTAGCATGAAAAGAAAATAAATAAAAATTAATCAACTCAATAGGTCCAAACACAAGAGAACACCAGATTTATGTGGAAAACCCAAGGAGGGAAAAACCACGGTGAGGATTAGCTCACAATATAAGTAATATCAACACCAAATACAATAGGGCTCACTACCCAAAGAAGAAAGGCTCACTTTTGGAATAGAAAAGAAGATATAGAAGGAATGTTACATAGAGAACATGATCTCAATGCAACAAAGAATTCACCACAATAGCTCCAACACCTTCGTAGTCTATTTTGAATGATTGCAAACACCTTCTGCTCACTGCATCTGGTAATCCAACAATTGAAAGTTCACATTTCTTTGCTCAATTTCACACCTTACAACTCTACAATTTGCATTATTCACATCACACACTTTTCACACTTCATCTTGCATCAAATCAACTTGCATTTATACCATCCATGACTTGAAAAACATCTTCAAGTCAGCTACAAACACCTCATACTTACAAATTCAAAAATAGGTCACCTCTAAACATTCCCATGGTGGATAAGAATGAAATTGGACCACAATACAACATAGTTCAAACCCACATTAACTCTCATATGCCATGCTACACCTTCATCAATACTCAAATGCCTTTGCATGTAGTGTAAATGTTGAGATCAATCGTTACCCATGTAAACACCATTAATCAATTAAGTAAAAAATTCCTAAAACCCAAGGACAACTTGTGAACCACATATACACTTTTAGATAATCTAGAATAACCTACGAACCACTTGAGATCTAACAAATTATTTGCACCAACTCGCACCAGTAAAACACATTCATCCTGAACACCCAGTTTACCTTCCATGGATGCTAACATATGAAACTCACTTTGTACTACACCGAATCATGAACACTCTTGAATTATAAAAGATATAATTAGTATGAAAATATTCCTAGATCTGCAAGACCAAATATCAAATTGCAGAGAAATGTGGAGAAAATACATTTCTCCTAGACACCACTACAAACAACATTACAAACTTAGTTCACATTCTGGTGAACATATCTCTCTCTACACATCAATCTAGAAGCCCAAAATTTGGATGTAGAATCTCTAAACACCTCTAACCAACATGATTTAATTGCACAGGAAGATCTTCAACCTAGACAAAATGCGGAGCAAAACCAAAAAATCTATTTGTAACCCAAAACAACACTGCAACACACTGTTTCCTCTTTTTATCATTTTTTCTCAAAAGCACTTGGAAATCAAGCACCAGAGACATATCCTCATCATATTCAGCACTAATACATCCATATATGGAAGCTTATCAAAGAAACACCAGAGGTTAACACTAGTAGCTTAACTAATGACAACATAATGCAACAAATCAAAGCGTAGACAACACCAACTGTTCATCTTCAACACCAAAATCCCTCAACACATACTGTATGTGTGAATTTTTGGGAGTTAGTAAATCAATAATAAGACACACAAATACCAATGAGACATATTATATTAAATATTTGAATCATAAAACTACTCTATTTGCAGCAAACAAATCTCTAAAAATGTTCCATTATTCTCTATTCTCAAGGATTTATTAAACCATATTGGCTCTCAAGTTTTGTATGTGCACTATGGTTGTTAAAATGACAACTTCAGAAACCAGATGCTATATAGAATTCAAGAATCTAAGTCCTACATGAAACTATGTGATTAAATCCATGATGCTATGATATTAATGCTGCTATGATGAAATGAAGATTATGCTAAGATTATGATACTAAATGCTATAATAAGAATGCTATATGAAAGCTAAGATAATAACTACAATGCAACTATAACTAAGACATGACTCTAAGTTAGAATGATAAACAAATCTAAATGCTAAAATGCGCCAACTATGAATACTCCAAATTGCTCCAATGTTATTCATGCATGATAAGTTTTTTAAAAGATGTGATGTAAATGTCATAGAAAAGGGGTTGTATTTATAGAATTTTCAAGGCATCTTGTGATGTGGAAGCAATAAATGGTGGAGATTCAAATATGAGAGATGAATAGTGGAGATGGAAGAATCATGGAGGATTCTAAGTTAGAATGATAAACAAATCTAAATGCTAAAATGTGCCAACTATGAATGCTCCAAATTGCTCCAATGTTATTCATGCATGATAAGTTTGCTAAAATATGTGATGTAAATTTTGTAGCAAAGGGGTTGTATTTATTTTCAAGGCATCTTGTGATGTTGTAGCAATCAATGGTGGAGATTTAGACATGAGAGATGAACAGTGGAGATGGAAGAATCATGGAGGATGTTCCCTTGACCAAAGGCAACATGCCAAATGTATGAGGGAATCAAGTGTGTGGGATTGCCAAATGTGTGGGAGAATAAAATGTGTGAAAAGGCCAAGTGTGTGAGAGAACAAAATGTGTGAAAATGTCAAGTGTCCAACATGCACCTAAATTTAAATTAGGAATTTAAATATTAGACATATTTAAATACATGTGACATTTGATGAGGTGGCAAGAGAGAAAGTTGTAGACATGTGCTTAAATTTAAATTTAGGATTTAAATTTAATGAAAAGATTATTAATTAAATAAAACAAACTATGTGAATTTGTTTATTTAATTAAAATAGAAGAATGTGATTTTAGATTGAAGAATTTAGAAAAGTGAATTATATAAATAAATCAAGAATTTATTTATAAGTAGATGAAATAAAAGAGGCAATTAATTAAATAACTAGTATTTAATTAATTAATTTTCTTGACCAATTTTAGTTGTATACACATACAGTTGACATCAATGAAAATACAAGCTTGTTGACATAAATGACAATACAAATCTCTAAATACTTGTAAAAATATCGCCCTTTGTCATTGATGACAACACATGATTGAAAAACCATCAAAGACGCAATAGCTTTATATCATATCAATTTCCTTTTCTCTTTTCTCCCCTTGAATGACTTATTCTTTATGCATTGTTCTCTCTCCCTTATTCTTGTTCTTTTTCATATGATTTTCTCTTCCCCTTAGATCTTTTTCACATTACTCTCTCCCCCTTTGACATCAATGGCAAAGGAAATAATGTTTGTACTATTTTTTTTTTTTTCTTTGTCATCAAATAACCTGCTAACAACTACTCTGCAACATCTTTCCTTTACTATTCTAAATACTCCCCCTTAAGATCACACACCAATTTGTATTATATCAACAATCACTACACAATGAAAACACTTACTCCCCCTGAATGCAACAATTAGCAATGTCACTACCTATTCCCCCTGAGAGGTAGCTACCAACATCAATCCAGAGAAAGAATGAATCTTGAGATCTACTAGACTCATGCATCTCCTTATGCATCTAATGAAAAGGAGGGGAAATAACCGCAACTTCTCTTGGAGATACTCAAAAGTATCATTAGGAAGAGCCTTAGTGAATATATCAACAATATGATCCTTTGTAGGCACATATTCAAGCTTCACTTCATTCTCCACAACCTTTTCTCTTAGAAAGTGATATCTAATTGAAAAATATTTTTTCCTTGAATGCATCATTGGGTTCTTTGAAATTTTTATTGCACTTGTATTGTCACTAAAGATAGAAATGGGATCATCATACACCACTCTAATATCCTTCAATGTTTGTCTCACCCACAACACTTGTGTGTAAAAATATGTTGCAATGTACTCAGACTTTGTAGTAGATAAGGAAACTGAATCTTATTTCTTACTTAGCCATTAAACCAAAGTACATCCAAGAAAGAATGCACCACCCCTTGTACTTTTTCTATCATCCACACAACCAACCCAATCTGCATCTATGTAAGCACTCAATGTGAAATTAGTATCATTTGGATACCACAAGCCATGATCTAGAGTGCCTTTTAGGTATCTGAATATCCTTTTTACTACTGAAACATGTGACTCTCTAGGATCTTCTTGAAATCTAGCCACAAGACAAACTACATGCAAGATATCCAGTCTATTAGCAATTAGATATGGCATTCCACCAATCATTGATCTATACTTGCTTTGATCAGCCTTAACAGATTCATCATTCTTGCTCAACTTTCAACCAGTAACCATAGGAGTACATACCAGTTTGGAGTCTTCCATTCCAAAATTATTTAACATCTCTTTGACATAATTTAATTGTGAAATGAATATACCTTTATTTTTTTGATTGATTTGTAGTCCAAGGAAGAAATTCATGTCCCCAAACATAGACATTTCAAACTCTTTCTGCATCTCTTCTGCAAACTTCTTGCACATATCTTCATTTCCTCCAAAAATTATGTCATCAACATACATATCTATAATCAAGATTTGATCTTTTTCAACCTTAAAGTAAAGGTTACTATTTGTGGTACCTTCATTGAATCCTTGTTTTATCAAATACTTATCCAACCTTGCATACCAAGCTCTAGAATATTGCTTCAATCCATACAATACCTTCTTAAATCTACATACCATATTAGGTTTGTCTGATAATTGAAATCCTTTCGGTTGTTCCATGTGTACTTCTTCTTCCAACTCTCCATTCAATAAAGTAGACTTCACATCCATTTGATAAACTTTGAAATCCTTATGTGCTACAAAAACCAAAATCATCTCGATAGCTTACATTCTTGCCATCGAAGTAAATGTCTCTTCAAAATATATTCCTTCAACTTTTGAATAGCCTTTATACACAAGCCTTGCTTTGTTCCTTACCACTTCTCCATTCTCATTCAGTTTGTTTCTAAACAACCAATTAGATCCAATTATATTCTTGTTTGCAGGCCTTGAGACAAGCTCCCAAGTCTTATTTTTCTCAATCTGCAACAGCTCTTCTTCCATATCTTTCATCCAATACTCATCTTTGCATGCCTCAATCATTGTTTTAGGTTCAAATTTAGAAAGTAGACACAAATTTACCTCTTCTTTAGTAGCTTTCCTTGTTTTCAATACACCTTTGATTTTGTCTCAAATGATCTGTTCTTCAGAATGATTCCTTTGTACATACTTAGGGGTTCTAGGAGTCTTTTCTAGAGCTTCTTCCTCTTCTTCAAATGGCACTTCCTTTTCCTTAGTATTTTCTTTTTCTCTACAATCAGGTTCATCTAATTCATACTCATCTATCACCATTGAGTTCCTAAAATTTTCATAAACCTTAACACTTGAACTCTCAACAATCTTTCTCAATCTTTTATTATAGCACCGATAGGCTTTACTTTTTATAGAATATCCATGGAAGATTCCTTCATTAGACCTTGCATCAAACTTTCCCAAGTTTTCTTCATCTCTTTTGATATAAAATTTGCTTCCAAACACTCTGAAGTATTTAACAATAGGTATCCTTCCATAACACAACTCATAGGGAAGGGAATCGTTGTGTTGTTTGCTTTTGCTTGAACTCTATTAAGTATGTAAACAACAATATGAATTTCTTCTCTCTAGTAGACTTCTTGTAGGTTAGCTTCTTTCATCATAGTCCTTGCAGCTTCTTGAATAGTTCTATTTTTCCTTTCAACTACTCCATTTAGTTGAGTCCTAGGCATAGAAAAGTGCCTCTTTATGCCATGATTCTCACAAAACATGTTAAATTCATTGGAGGTGAATTATCCACCTCTCTCGGACCTTAAACACTTGATCTTCACATACATCTCATTCTCAAGCATAAAATTAAATGCTTTGAATCTATTTAGGGCCTTCATATTTTTCTCTAAGTAACCCATGTCATCCTTGAATAATCATCAATAAAAAGAATGAAATATAGGTATCACCTTGAAGAGTTCTTGTTCTTGAAGGACCACAAAGATTTGTATGCATCAATTCTAGTAATTTGGTAGAAGATTGTTCTTTACCTTTGAAACTTCTTCTTGTTTGCTTTCCAATTTGACACTCCTTGTAGACAACATTGATAGGATTTTAAATATTTGGTAGATCTCTCACTGCTTGAGCTTAATTGATTCTTACCAAGTTATGAAATTTAATGACACATCCTCCTATGCTATAACCAAATTTCATTTATTTGAGACATAAAGTAATGGCCATTAGCACCCTTAAGTTGATAAACATTTCCATCTATCCTTCTACCAATAACAATCACAGTTTCAGACACTTTTCTGATCTCACATCCCTCACCTAAAACATAATATTGTATCATTTTCTACACATCTACCCAACACTTAGGAGGTTATTCCTTAAACCTTTAACAGAGTAAATAACTTCAGTATTATGCTTGCCATCAAAATTGATTGAACCTATTCCACATATATTAGCACTTGAATCATCTCCAAATATAACAAGTCCTCCATCATATTTTTCAAGTTTAACAAACTTACTCTTGTCTCTGGTCAAATGATTAGAGCAACCAATGTCAATGATCCAATAGTTCTTATCTTGTCTAGCATGAAAAGTAGATACCAAAGTACCTTCAGTCTTATCCTTTCTCTCCAAAGGGAATTCCTTCACACATCTTTTACATTTAGTAGAAATAGATTCATCTTTTAAAGGCATGAACAAGCATTCATCACCAGAAATACTTGTATATTATCTAACATAATAGCTTTTCTTAATCATCTTACCTTTGTTCTCCTTGTTTTTGTCATTCACAACTCTGTTTGGACATCTTGAAGCATAGTGACCTATTTTTCCACATCTGAAACATTTGAAGGATAATTTACCTCTGTACTTACTAGTACCTCTTCTCATCCTTCTTACAAAGTTAACTTCCACATCATCAATATCTTCCCGATCTGGTTCTTCAGTCCTCTCTATTTTTGTAGCTTTAAAAGAAGTCTCAACTTTTGTACCACTGCTAGTACCAAACTCTCTCATTTCAAATGTAGTTAAAGAGCCATACAATTGATCTCTAGAATACTGATCTAGATTTTGAGATTCCTCAATAGAAGCAACTTTATAACTATAAGCTTTAGTAAGATTTCTAAGAATTTTCTTTACCACTTTTGGTTCATTGAATTTTCCTCCAAGACCTCTGATGGAGCTCACCACTTCATCTACCCTTTGCATACAACTTGTAATGTTTTCATCTTCAGACATCCTCGGGTTCTCAAATGTGGTATTCAAGTTCTCCATCTTAGCTTGTTGACCATATCATCTCCTTCAAAAATACTTTCCAACTTATCCCAAATTTCGTTAGTAATTTTTAGATCCATAAATTTCACTAATTCAGAGTTTGGAAGACTACTCAAGAGAATAAACCTTGCTTTACCGTTTGTTTCATAGGCCTTGATCTCATCACTTGTGCTTGGTCCATTTGTAGGTATGTTGTATTGATTCTTCACTGACTGCCATACACCATATCCAAGGTAAACTAGATAGCCTTCAATCTTTTCCTTCCAAAATGCATAGTTCGTGCCATCAAATATAGGGATCTCCTTCTTGTGTGTCATCCCAGATCTACCTCAAGTTGTTAAAATTTTCTCTAAGGAACCTTGCTATGATACCAATTGTTGAAATGCACAAGGAAACTAAGAGGGGGTGAATCAGTTGTAACATAAAACTTCAAATCCCTCATTAACATTCAGATCCACATTCATTCATTAAACCCTTAAGTCTGTTATGATGAATTAGAATGAAAATAAAATAACATAAACTTAAAAAAACCAGCACCAGACATAAGAGAACACTTGATTTAGGTGGAAAACCCAAGGAGGGAAAAACCATGGTGAGGATTAGCTCACAATATAAGTAATATCAACATTGAATACAATAGGGTTCACTGCCAAAAGGATCACTACCAGAATTGATCCGGTGGACATTTTTCAGTGAAAATTGAAGTGTCTCATTTTTCTCCAGAAACAACATCATCAGAAAGAGCTCGACATTCTGATTCCAGCGCAACTCGAACGGAGCGAAAAAGAGTCTGTTTGTGCAAGTTATGGTCAGTCAAACCTTTGGTCAAACTGGGAATAGAGGGCGTCCAAGAAGTGAAAAAAATGATTGTGTCAAAAATCTTTGAAGTCAGCATCATCGCGAAGAGCTCGTCACAAGCTTTCCAATGCAATTCATTTCGCCGAAATCTGACATCGTAAGCACAAGATATCGTCAGTCAAAGATTGTGCTATGAAGGGTTGACTTTGACCGTACGGATGATGACGTCATCATTCCGTACTGTACGAACGAGTAAAATGGACGAATTGAAAGTTGACACGTGGTATCCACGTCAGTATTGTACGGACCAATCGCGGAGTGACACGTGGCAGTCCGTACGCCCAGTCAGCGGGTCCAGTCAGCAGTTCGTACTCCTAGTCAGCTGGCACAGTCAACAGACACGTCTTCAAATATCAGCGAATTGGATTACGCCACGTGGCACCTTCGGGGTGCGACACGTGGCCCTTCTGTTTCTCCTGCGTCGGTGTTGGTTAAAAAAAAGTTGTTTGTTTATTGGGGGGGTTTTGAACCCCCAACCTTGCGCCACCGAAAATAGCCTGTAGTCGTTCCACCATCTCCGGCGTCCGTTACTCTTATATGTGGCGGTTTGTTTTTGTTAAATGAATAGTTTGAATTGTTGAAAAATGGCAACCGTCGGGTTTGAACCCATGATGCCCGGGCGGGTAAAAAGGGGAGTGGCCGTTGAGCCAGCCAAGGTGTTCGTAATTTATGCGGGATCGGTTGATTTTGTTAAGTAAAAGAAAGCCGAATGCCTATAAAATTAAAACAAACTCCACAAATTTGAAAATTAAACAAACTTTAATCTTTTTAAAGATTAAAATATAACCTCCCAAATGGAAAAAGCCCGAGAATAAATAAATGGAAGGGCTTAAATTATTTTAGGGAGATTTTTAAATATTATTATGAAAATAAAGGGAGATTTTTAAAAGATTTTTTTTATGTATTTTGGAGAGATAAGGGAGATTATTAAAATACAAATGTAAAATTTGGGAGATTTAGTTGTTTTTAGGGGGATTTGGAATATTTTGCAAATCAATTGGTTAAGAGCCAAATTGAGCAAATTTTATGTATAAAAAGGGGTGTAAGGTGAGAGAGGAAATCAAGTTTTTTTCAGGTTGAAGTCTTGATGCTGAGGTGATGAAAGAGAGGTCTTGTTGGAGAGTTTTCAAGTCATTCTTGCACGTCATAGCACTGTTATGCTGCCGAAGTGCTTGGAGAATGGTGGTGCTTTTGTAATTGAGTTTTGGAGTTAATCGGATCGATCTCTCTATTGGAGTGGACCCAAAGACGTAGTCCTTAGGGACGAACTCCATTATCAACTGTTTGCACTTCTCTTTTTCTCTCTCTTTCTGTCTCTCATTTGCTTCCTTTCTGTTAAATCACCTTGTTATTACTTTCATTCTGTTATTTCCTTAAGTTAATTTTGATTTAATTGACTTGAAATAATCATTGCAAAAGCATTGTAAAAGTTAAGCATTTAAATACTGCAATCTAGTCTAGATCCTATACAGATCAAGTTGGTATCAGAGCTTTTGGGTGACTATTATTGTAGTTATTTGTTTTTGAATGCTAACGAGATCCAGGATTCAGAAGGGTGAAGGCAAGCTCGAAGACTTTAATCCTGAGATCGGGAAGCGTAGAACATTTCCGAAGATGTCAGTTTCTGGAATGGAGGTTCCTGAAGAAATTAGTGAGCAGGAGTTTCGAAGAGCATTCCTGAGATGAAGGCAAAGGTGGACATTCTTTTTCAGGAGAGACAAGAACAGAAGGCACGTGAAGAAGGTTCGTCAAAGCAAGAAGATCGCAAAGACATGAAAGGGAAACAACATGGAGATGGTGGCAAGCAACCAAATCACCCCTTTTCTTCTTCTCCTCCCTCTTCTCCTTCTCCTTCTTCTCCATCTTCTCCTCATTCTATTTCTTCTAATCCTTTCAAAAGTGGGTATAAGCCTAAAATAAAACTGGATGTAAAATTTGATTTGCCAAAGTATTGTGGTGAACTTAATGCTGAGAAATTGGATGATTGGATTCAACAAATAGAGGTCTACTGTAGAGTCCAGAACCTATTAGATGATGTTGATAGGATCCAATTAGCTACTCTTCGTTTAGGAGGTACAACCTTAACCTAGTGGGAGAGTAAGTCTAAAGCAGAAGTTTCACAACATGGTAGAGTCAGTTTAACTTGGGCAGAATTTATTAATGCTCTTAAGAAGCAGTTTTATCCCTTAGGACATATGCAGCAGTTAATGATGGATTGGAAAATGTTTAGGCAAGGGAAGGGTCAAACTGTCCAAGAGTACACCCATGAATTCAGGAAAAGGGCTATTTCTTTGAATGTTCCTTTGTATACCCAAGACACATTGTTGAAGTACATAGGAGGTTTGCATTCCTACCTTAGGCATTCTATTTTGGTTTTGAACCCTTGTAATTTGGATGAAGTGTCTGTTCAAGCTACACACTTAGAGTCAAGGGGTAAAGGATCTTTTATTGATAATGATGTAAAGAAAACTTCTAAGAATGCAGAGACAGGGAAAGGAAAGAAGGCAGCTACAGTTAAGAAGGATGATAAACTTTCTTGTTCTCATTGTGACAGGAATGGTCATGATGAAGAACATTGTTGGAAGTTACATCCAGAACTGAAGCCTAAGTGGGCTCAAAGACGTAATCAGAAACAGAAGGGTAAGGAGAAAGCCACGAATGTTGTTATGGATCTTGGTTCAGATTCAGATGATGAGACTAAGATAACAGCGATGGGTCTAAAAGGTAAAGCTCCTATTTCTGGTGTTTTGTTGCTAGTTGTGCTTCTTCATCTACAGTTAATGATTTCTCTGAAGATGTGAAAAGGAATGAGCTGTTTCATTTAAGGGTTGTTGCTAAAAATAGTAAAATTGATGCACTCATAGATAGTGGATCTCAGGTGAATTTAATTTCAGAAAGTGTTGTAAAGAACTTGGGATTAAAAACTACACAACATAAGAAACCTTATCCACTAGGCTGGATTTGTGAAAATGATAAGTTGCAAGTAACAAGACAATGCACCTTAAGATTCGTAATCACTAGTAAATTTGTGGATGAAGTTCAGTTTGATGTAGTTCCATTGGATATCTGTGGGATAGTGCTTGGAAGCCCTTATCTTTATGACAAAAAAGCAATCTTCTACAGGGAAAAGAATCATTATCACTTGTTTAAAGATGGCATTCAGTATATTGTACATTCACACAGGGTTAAGACTGATCGTTCTTTTGCAAACACAGGGCAGTTAAAGAGGGTAATTAATGAAAGTAAAGAGTTAACTCTTATGTCTGTCAGTACAAGTGATTCTACACTTGAACTTGGAGTAGCTAACCAGGGTCAGATGTTGCAGGATGCACTTGCAGTACAGCATGAGAAAAAGATGCTTGAAAGCATTGATGAATCCTTGGGTAAAAATGTTCCTATTGTGAAAGATCGATGTGTTGTTGACTTAATTTCTTTCATTCCTGCATTATTGTTCAGCTTGATGCTAGTCAATTTTTGTTGGTTAATGGCTACGACATTTGATGTAGATGCTTATGGAAGTGATAAAGTTATGTTTATGATCAACAATATTTCTGTAGTCTTCATAGTGTTTGTGAGTCAGGTTTTCAGATGTACAGAGGATACAGGACAAGTGGGGAGGCCAAGTCCTCACTTATTGTCAGAATAAATGCCACTTTTGGAGGTCCAAAAGGTCTTCAGTGGGGAGGCCTGATCCGGTGGACATTTTTTAGTGAAAATTGAAGTGTCTCATTTTTCTCCAAAAATAGCACCATCAGAAAGAACTCAACATTCTAATTCCAGCGCAACTCGAACGGAGCGAAAAGGAGTCCGTTTGTGCAAGTTATGGTCAGTCAAACCTTCAGTCAAACTGGGAATAGAGGGCGTCCAAGAAGTGAAAAAAATGATTGTGTCAAAAATCTTTGAAGTCAGCGTCATCGTGAAGAGCTCGTCGCAAGCTTTCCAATGCAATTCGTTTCACCGAAATCTGACATCGTAAGCACAAGATATCGTCAGTCAAAGATTGTGCTATGAAGGGTTGACTTTGACCGTACGGATGATGACGTCATCATTCCGTACTGTACGAACGAGTAAAATGGACGAATTGAAAGTTGACACGTGGTATCCATGTTAGCATTGTACGGACCAATCGCGGAGTGACACGTGGCAGTCCGTACGCCCAGTCAGCGGGTCCAGTCAGCAGTCCGTACTCCTAGTCAGCTGGCACAGTCAACGGACACGTCTTCAAATATCAGTGAATTGGATTATGCCACATGGCACCTTCGGGGTGCGACACGTGGCCCTTCTGTTTCTCCTACATCGGTGTTGGTTAAAAAAAAGTTGTTTGTTTGTTGGGGGGGTTTTGAACCCCCAACCTTGCGCCACCGAAAATAGCCCGTAGCCGTTCCACCATCTCCGGTGTCTGTTACTCTTATATGTGGCAGTTTGTTTTTGTTAAATGAATAGTTTGAATTGTTGAAAAATGGCAACCGTCGGGTTTGAACCCGTGATGCCCGGGCGGGTAAAAAGGGAAGTGGCCGTTGAGCCAGCCAAGGTGTTCGTAATTTATGCGGGATCGGTTGATTTTGTTAAGTAAAAGAAAGCCGAATGCCTATAAAATTAAAAAAAACTCCACAAATTTGAAAATTAAACAAACTTTAATCTTTTTAAAGATTAAAATATAACCTCCCAAATGGCAAAAGCCCGAGAATAAATAAATGGAAGGGCTTAAATTATTTTAGGGAGATTTTTAAATATTATTATGAAAATAAAGGGAGATTTTTAAAAGATTTTTTTTATGTATTTTGGAGAGATAAGGGAGATTATTAAAATACAAATGTAAAATTTGGGAGATTTAGTTGTTTTTAGGGGGATTTGGAATATTTTGCAAATCAATTGGTTAAGAGCCAAATTGAGCAAATTTTATGTATAAAAAGGGGTGTAAGGTGAGAGAGGAAATCAAGTTTTTTTCAGGTTGAAGTCTTGATGCTGAGGTGATGAAAGAGAGGTCTTGTTGGAGAGTTTTCAAGTCATTCTTGCACGTCAGAGCACTGTTATGCTGCCGAAGTGCTTGGAGAATGGTGGTGCTTTTGTAATTGAGTTTTGGAGTTAATCGAATCGGTCTCTCTATTGGAGTGGACCCGGAGACGTAGTCCTTAGGGATGAACTTCGTTATCAACTGTTTGCACTTCTCTTTTTCTCTCTCTTTTTGTCTCTCATTTCCTTCCTTTCTGTTAAATCACCTTGTTATTACTTTCATTCTGTTATTTCCTTAAGTTAATTTTGATTTAATTGACTTGAAATAATCATTGCAAAAGCATTGTAAAAGTTAAGCATTTAAATACTGCAATCTAGTCTAGATCCTATACAGATCAAGAATAGAAAAGAAGATAGAGAAGCAATGTTACACAAAGAACATGATCTCAATGCAATAGAGAATCCACCACAATAGCTCCAACACATTCGCAGTCTGTTTGAATGATTGCAGTCACCTTCTATTCACTACATACAATAATCCAACACTTGAAATTTTCCACTACTCTGCTCAATTTCACACCTTAGAACTCTACAATTCACATTATTCACAGCACACTCTTCATACACTTCATCTCACATCAAATCAAATTACATTTATACCATCCATGACTTGAAAAACATCTTCAATTCGGATACACATGCCTCATACTTATAAATTCAAAAATAGATCTCCACTAAACATTCCTGTGTCGGATAAGAATGAAATTGGACTACAATACAACATAGATCAAACCCAAATTAACTCACACACAATTCTACACCTTCATCAATACTTAAATGCCTTCACATGTAGTGTAAACACTGAGATCAGTCGTTACCCATGTAAACACCATTAACCAATTAAGTACACACTTCCTCAAACCCATGAATGACTTGCAAACCACATAATATGCTTTTAGACAATCTAGAACAATCCACAAACCACCTAAGATCCAACAAATTCTTCACACCAACTTGCACTAGTAAAACACATTATCCTAAACACCCAGATTACCTTACATGCACACTAACATATGAAACTCACTCTATCTTGCACCAAATCATGAGCACTCTTGAATTATAAAAGATATAAGTAGTATGAACAACTTCCCAGATCCACAAGACCAAACATCATCTCACAAGGAAATGTTGAGCAAATGCATTTCTCCCAGACACCAGTGCAAACAACACTGCAAACTCAGTTCACATACTAGTGAACATATCTCTCTCTACACATCAATCTAGAAGCCCAAATTATAGATATAGAATCTCTAAACACCTCTCACCAACATGTCTAAATTGCACATGAAGATATTCAACCTAGAAGAAATGTGGAGAAAACTAGAACATCTCTTTGTAACCCAAAACAACACTGCAACACATTGTTTCCTCTTTTTATAAAATTTTCTCAAAATCACTTGGAAATAAAGCACCTAAGACATATCCTCATCATCTTTAACACTAATACATCCATAGATGGAAGCTTATCAAAGTAACATGATAGATTAACACCAGTATCTTAATTGATGACAACATAATGTAACAAATCAGAGCATAGACAACACCAACTATTCATCTTCAACACCAAACTCCCTCAACACATACATTTGACATCAATGACAACACAAGCTTGTTGAAATCAATGAAAACACCAATTTTTACATACTTGCAACAAAGATATGTAGGAACATATGTATATTTATATAGTTAGTCTTTTAGTACATTGTATTCTTTATTTGTACTTGTTGGTATACATTTGGTATTATCATTCTATATTTCATACACACCTACTTGTTACATTATTTTCCTCTCTTATACATGTACCCTATTGGGATGTGTCCCTTACAAAATACATCTCTTCCTTGAGGTATCATGTCAGCTTAAGCTTTACATCCCTTTTTGGTGGTTTATGATAGGGTTTGCTAGACTATAACTCTATTCTAGCCCTTGCTCTACTACTTACCCTACCAACATCACCCCCCTTTCAAAACTTTCTTATCCTCAAAAAATGTAAATTTAACTATGTTACTACAATAATTTTTTTGTACATCTCGTTTAGATGTGCAAATGTACAATCACAATGGATTTTTCTTGTTGAAGGATAAGGTTCTATGAATTGATCCATGTCATCATAAAGTGTAAACACCAAGTCGGCCAAACCTAATGAAAACAAAAATGAAAATTGAAGGACACACTTCCCAACGAGAAGACAATATGAGGATGATGTAACACACTTCATCATGCATGAGAACACATCTTAGATACCTTTAAATACATTTTCATCATTTGCAATAACCTTTAAGCCCTGAATACTTCTCACCAATCCATCTAGATAGTATAGATACACACAGTAATGCTGAAACTCATCTTCTAGAGCACCAAACCACGAACATCTTTGCCAAAACAAAAATAGAACCATTACAAGAAAGATTCAAGATCCGAAAGTCTTGAAACAAATTAGTAGAGGACTGTGGAGCAGAGACATTTCTCCCATTCCATAGACAAACAGCTCTGTCAAACCAGTTCACACACCGGTGAACACAACTTTCACTCTCCATCAAATTAGAAGCTACAAACCAGGAGATGTCACCAACAGATGCCCATAAACATGTTAAACTAGCACATGACAACTGAGAGGGGGGGTGAATTAGTTATCACAAAATTCAAACTTAAGACTTCAACCATCATCAATTCCACAACCACACTATTTTGTTATTAAGTAAGAGCATGAAACACAAATAACAGAAAGTAAATCAATAAAATTAACACCAGATTTTTACGTGGAAAATCTAATAAGGGAAAAACCACAGTGAGGGTTAACTCACAATATAAAAAGATTATAAAACTGAATATAGAGGCTCACTGCCAAGGGCTCACTACCCAGAAGAGGACTCACTATCCAAGTACAAAGGCTCAATGCCTACAGAAAGGACTCACTATCCAACAGGGAGGCTCACTGCCTACATATACGAAAGAGAACAAAAGATCCACCACAACAATTAACACACATCTACAGCTTGAATAAGGATTGCAAAAACCTTTAGCTCACTGCCTTCAGGAATCCAACACAATGAAGTACTATTGTCTCAACTCACTCACACACACACTTTTTCTCTTATGATTTGTGGCTCACTTTCATCACTTTGCATCACGCTGTCATACAATTATTCATAATTCAACTTGCTTTTATACCATCCTCAACCTTAGAAACTTTCTCCAAGGTCATCCATAAATACCTCATTTCATAAATTCAAATTAGGTTGACAACTCAACATTCTTGTGGTGGAAAGGAATGAGAGTGGACCAATAAAAAATTTAACCAAGACCAAAAATAATGTCTCAGGTCAACCACATGCTTCCTCAATTTAATTTTATTCTTCGAATGAAGTGTAAACACCAAGTCAGCCAAACTTAATGAAAACACAAATGAACATTGATGTGCACGCTTCCCAACAAGAATATGACATGCAAAATCCACAACATGCTTCATTATGCATGAGAATACATCTCATATTTCTTCAGATACATCCACAGCAAATGCAATATGCTTCAAACTCTAAACACCTTTCACCAGTTCATCCAACCTGTGCAAACTCATACTAAAACACTAAAACATGACTTCCGGATCACCAAACTTTAACCTTCTTTTCCAAAACCCAAAAAACACCAACTCAAGACATCTTAGATCCACAAGATCTGAAACAAAACATCAGAGGACTACAAAGCAAAAGCATTTCTCTCAATCCACAGAAGATCAACTATGCCAGAACACTTCATGCACCGGTGAACATTACTTTCTATTTATTATCACACCAGAAGTTAAAACTTAAGATATATCACCATAAGATCACCATTATCAAATCTTTAGATCCACACAAGCATAGGATCAACATAGGAGAAATGTGGAGCACATACCAGAGCACATTATGAACACATTCATTACTCTGACTTCTCTTCTTTATTAATTTTCTCAAAAGCACTTGGAAACCCATCAACACAACACAACTACAATGACATAAAGATAGCTCCATGTACTCACAACACCTCAGTAGCATCTCAACTATACATGTACAATCTACAATCATACTAAACTTTGTTGACATTAATGAAAACATTAATGACAACACCACAAAACTAGCTCTTACTTGCAACAAAATAATGCTTCAGATCAGTACAAGCATAGGATCAATATAGAAGAAATGTGGAGCACATACCAGAGCACATTCTAAACATATACATAACTCTGACTTCACTCTTTATTAATTTTCTCAAAATCACTTGGTAACCTATCATATCAACATATCTGCAACATCATAAAGATAGCTCCATGTACTAACATCTCAACTATACATGTACAACCCGCAACATCCTATATTGTGTTGACATCAATGAAAACATTAATGAAAACACCACCAAACTTGCTCATACTTGAAAGAATCTCCCAATTTGTCATTGATGGAAACACATTATTTGAAAACCATCAAAGACAACACTCTTCTTTATTTTCTAGATTAGACAACTTGCACAACATTCCGAGCAAAGATCTTCTCTTCCTCTTTTACTATTTTTCACATGACTCTTTCTCCCCTTTTGGCATCAATGGAAAAGATCAAAAGCTCTAATCACTCCCCCTTGGGAGTGCACCCATACAACTCATACTACAACAATGAAACTTTCTACTCCCCCTATGGAGTAGACCCATCCATCAGCCCAGATAAATGAAGAATCTGTGGATCCACTGGACTGATGCACCTCCATGCACCTAGTTTGGAGGACCAGTGACCCCCAAATTCTCCCTGAGATACTCAAAAGTATCCTTCAAAAGATCCTTAGTAAATATATCTGCAATCTGATCCATTGTAGACACATACTCCAGCCTAACTTCATTCCCCAATAATTTTTCTCTCAAGAAGTGATATCTAATAGATATATGTTTTTTTCTTGAATGCATTACCAGATTCTTTGAAATGTTTATAGCACTTGTATTATCATAGAAGATAGATATAGCCTCATCACATATCACTCCAATATCCTTCAGTGTTTTCTTCATCCATAAAACCTGTGTGCAGCAAGATGCTACAACAATATACTCTTCTTCTGCAGTGGATAAAGAAACTGAATCATGTTTCTTACTTAACCATGAAACCAATATAATTCATTTTTCAAAATACAAACCATATCCAGTTTTTTTGATAACTAAAATCCTTCAGCTTGTTCCATGTACACCTCTTCTTCCAATTCTCCCTTCAAAAATGCAAATTTGACATCCATTTGATATACCTTGAAATCCTTATGGGCAGAAAATGCCAAAAACATCCTAATAGCTTCCATTCTTGTCACCGGGGAAAATGTCTCTTCAAATTCTATGCCTTCAAATTGTGAGTATCCCTTGCATACAAGTCTCGCTTTGTTTCTTACAACTTCACCATTCTCATTCAACTTATTCCCGAACACCTACTTCGAACCAATTACATTCTTATTCATAGGTCTAGGAACCAGTTCCTATGTCCGATTCTTCTCTATTTGTTGCAACTCTTCTTTCATAGCTCTAACCCAAATCTCATCTTCACATGCTTCACACACAAACTTAGGTTCTATTTTAGAAAGTAAACATAGATTTACCTCAACTGCTACTTTACTTCTTGTCTTCACACCTTCACTCTTATCTCCAATTATATGTTCCTTCAGATGGTTCTTCTGTACATACTTAGGAGTCTTAAGTACAAGTTTCAGTGCTTCTTCTTCTTCTTCAATCTATTCTTATTCCTCTTCCTTATTCTCTTCAGGTACTATTCTGCAGATAGGATCATCTAGTTCAACTTCACTTATCCCAAAAGGTTTGTGCATATCCACATCAACCTTCACATTAGCACTCTCAACAATCTTCCTCAATCTTTTATTAAAGCATATATATGCTTTGTTGGTAGTTGAGTATCTAAGGAAAATCCCTTCATCACATCTAGTATCAAACTTCCCAAGATTCTCATCATCTCTTTTAATGTAACATTTGCTTCCAAACACCTTAAAGTACTTCAAAGTAGGAGCCTTACTAGTCCATAACTCATAAGGAGTCTTTGTGATGTTTCCTCTGATTTGAACTCTATTAAGAACATAAACAGTAGTTTTTATTGCCTCTCTCCAATACACATTAGGTACATTTGCTTCTTTCATCATGGTTCATGTAGCTTCTTGTACAATATGGTTCTTTCTCTCAACAACTCCATTCTACTGAAGAGTTATAGGAGCAGAAAAATGTCTCTTTATGCCATGCTCTTCAAAAAATGCATTAAACTCACTAGAAGTGAATTCTCTACCTCTATCAAATCTCAAACATTTGATTCTCAGGTTCACTTAATTTTCTACTCTTGCCTTGAACACTTTAAACCTATCCAGAGCCTGATTCTTCTCTCTAAGAAAAGCAACCCATGTCATTCAAGAATAATCATCAATAAGGAGCATGAAATGCCTATCACCATTTAGGCTTCCTATTCTAGTAGGACCACAGAGGTCTATATGAATTAATTCCAACATTCCGGTAGTTGATTGCTCTTTTCCTTTAAAGTTGCATCTTGTTTGTTTCACTAGCTGACAACTTCTGCAAACAGTATTAGCGGGCTTTATGATTTTAGGAAAATCTCGGACAACATATCTTGAACTAATCTTGACCAAATCATCAAATTTTACATGTCCCATTCTCCAATGGTGCAACCAGCTTGCATTAACTTGAGATATAAGGCACTGACCATCAACACCCTTAAGCTAATAGATGTTTCCATAAGTTCTCCTTCCTACAACAACCATAGTTCCAGACCCTTTTTTGATCTCACAGGTATTATCCTAAAACACAAGTTTGAAACCTTTGCTACACATCTATCCAACACTCAAAAGGTTATGCCTTAAACCTTTTACATAATATACATAATCAGTGTTGTGTATTCCATCAAAACTAATTGTACCTTTCCCAACAATCTTTGCTCCTGAATCATTACCAAACATGACCAAACCACCATCATACTTTTCAAGCTTAGTGAACTTAATTTTATCTCTGGTCATGTGATTAGAACATCCACTATCAATCACCCAATAGTCTTCATCCTGTCTAGCATGAAAGATAGTAACCAAAGTACCTTCCATCTCATCATTCTTGTTCTCTGAATCACTTTCTCTTGCACATCTTCCAGAGTTCACAGACATAGATTTATTCTCCAAGGCTAAGAAAAAGCATTCATAATCATCACCCTCATAATTAGATTCATCATCAAAGATACCAACTTCTTCTCTAACATAATACAACTTCTTGAACTTCTTATCCTTTCTATCTTTATGATCTTTGTTCTTCTTATGTACAACTCTATTCAGACATCTTGAAGCATAATGACCAATATTACCACAACTGAAACATACCTTTATACTTATCCGTAACTTTCTTAAACTTCCTTGTAAAGTTTGATTCCAACTCATCTGAACCATCACTATCCAGATCATCTTAAGTCTTTGTTGCTTTAAATGTTGATTTTGTCTTCTCCTCTTTCTTTCCAAACTTTCTCATCTCAAATGCAATCAAGGTGCCAAATAGTTGTTCTTTAGTAAACTTCTTAGGATCATACCCTTCTTCAATAGCTAAAACCTTATCAATGTAACTCTCTAGAAGGGTCATCAAGGTATTCTCCATCACATCTTGATCAGTCAGAGTGCCACCTTGAATTTTCACATCATTCACTACAATATCAACTCTCTGGAAATAGCTCGCAATATCTTCACATTCTTCCATTTTCAAATTCTCATATCTTCACTTTGTTTTTAGCTTCTTTGAAAATTTCACTCTATAATTTCCTTCATAAATGTCTTCCAACTTCTTCCACACTTCATAAGCAGTGCCCAAAGAAATAACTTTAGTTCGCTTAGTCTTAGATAAAGCACTGTAGATCGTATACTTCACTTTTTCATTCTCCTCATAAGTAGAAATCTCATCTGCAGTAGAAGGACTAATTTTCGGTGCAACATACTTCATCTCAACAGCCTTCCAATTCTTGTAACCAAGAGAGATTATGTAACCTCTCATCTGCACTTTCCAATCATTGTAGTCAGATCCATCAAACATAGGGATTTCCAATTTGTGCACCATCAGATCTACCCCAAGCGGTTAAGCTCTTCACCAAGGAACCAATGCTCTAATACCAATTGTTGAAAGGTGCAAGACAACTGAGAGGGGGGGTGAATCAGTTGTCACCAAACACAAATTCAAATCTCAACCACTTATCAATTTCTTATCCACTTAATTCTGTTATTAAGTATGAACATAAAATGTAGATAACATAAAGCAATATTAACACAGGAAACACCAAATTTATGTGGAAAACCCAATGAGGGAAAAACCATGGTGAGGATTAACTCACAATATAAAGTAATAGAAAAACCAAATATAAGAGGCTCACTGCCAAGGGCTTACTGCCTACAAAAAGGACTCACTGTCCAACAGGGAGGCTCACTGCCTACATATACAAAAGATTACAATAAAGATCGACCACAATAGGTTACACACATTCACAACCTTGATCAGAAGAATTGTAGACACCACCAGCTCACTGATTTCATGAATCTAACACATTAAAGTACTGCTACCTTAATTCACTTTCACACAACTCTACTTTTCTTCTTGATTCAACACTTATTCGCAACATCTTGACTTGCATTTATACCCTCTTCAACCTTAGAAAACTTTCTCAAGGTCGGTTACACACGCTTCATTTCATAAATTCAAATTAGGTCAGCAACTCAACATTCTCGTAGTGGAAAAGAATGAGAGTGGACCACACCAACACTTAACCAAGACCCAAAAAAACATCTTAGATCAATCACATGCTTCCTCAATTAAAACTTAATATTTTGTATGAAGTGTAAACACTAGGTCAGCCAAACCTAATGAAAACACAAATGAAAATTGAAGTACATGCTTCCCAAAGAGAAGACAATACGTGGAAGATGTAACATGATTTATCATGCATGAGAACACATCTCAGATACCTTCAGATGCATCTTCATCATCTTAAACAATCTTTAAACCCTTAATACTTCTCACCTGTCCATCTAGATTATACAGATACACACAATAATACTGAAACTTGTCTTCCGGAGCACCAAACCATGAACATCTTTGCCAGAACACAAATAAAACCATTACAAGATAGATTCCAAGTCCACAAGACCTTAAACAAATCAATGTAGGATTGTGGAGTAGAGACATTTCTCCCAGTCCAAAGAAAAACAACTCTATCAAACTAGTTCACACACCAGCGAACACAACTTTCACTCTCCATCAAACCATAAGCTACAAACTAGGAGATGTCACCAACAGATGCCCATAAACAACCCTTTATATCCACACAAGCATAGGATCAATACAGAAGAAATAAAGAGCACATACCGAAGCACATTTTGAACACATACATAACTCTGACTTCACTCTTTATTAATTTTCTCAAAAGCACTTGGTAACCCATCATATTAGCATATTTGCAACACCATATGTACTCACAACATCTCAACAACATCTAAACCATACATGCACAACCTGCAACATCTTTTATTGTGTTGATATCAATGACAACACCACCGAACTTGCTCATACTTGCAACAATTTTTAGTGTTTTGCTCCACATTTCTTCATGATTTAAGATATTCCCATGTGTTTTGGACATGATGATCAGAGGTGTTTAAAGGTGTTATATCTATATTTTCAATTTTTGGATCACACTACAGTGGAAGATGTGTTTGACATTATGTCTATCTGGTGCAACAGGGTGCCTGAGAGAAATGAGATTGTTCTACATTTCTTCATAGTGAAGGTTTTGGTGTCGTGGATCTAGGAACATGATTATAATTTTTGTATCTACCTTCCCTTGAATTTTTAGGTGTTGATTTGTTCCATAAATTTTCCTGGTGTATTGGATGTTTATGCTAGTGTGTTTGATTGCATAGAGTGAAGGTGTTCTTGAGTTTCAGGTGGTTGCAGTAGTTGTGGAAAATATTTTGATGATGTGGAATATTTTGATATATTGTATAGATATTGTGGAATGTTTTTTGTGGTCCGTGATATTATTTTGGGCCTTGAGAGATGTGTTTGGAGTTGGTTGTTAGTGTTAGTGTAGGTTTGGTTGACCTGGCTTGCTATTGTTGATTGTGAAGGATGATTGTTTCTTGAGTAAGTGTTGAGAAGCGTGTATGTGTAGATTTGGGTCCCAATTAAGTAATGGTGTGGTTTTTCTTCATTTCTTTATTTTGTGGAAGTGTTTAGTTTTGATCTATTTGATGTTGCACCATTGAGGTGTATATGTTTGACTGACCTAATTGAGATTGTTTTAGGTCATGGATGGTCTAAATGCAAGTAGAATTTTTGTGTGGATTGAGGAAGAAGAGAAAAGTGTGTAATGTGAAAGATGTGAAAGTGATCAAGCATGATGATATGAGTGCAAGCCTTAATGCCTATGACTTCCTAATGCAGTGAGTAGAAGGTGTCTACATTTGAGTCTATTTGATGAGTTGTTTGTGCTTTTCTAGAACTATACCTTTGGCATATGAGAGATACATTGTTAGCAATTCAAATTGGTAGTGAGCCACCCCTTATTCTACTCTTCTTTCTTCTATACAATGGGTCCTTTGGCAATGAGCTACTGATAGTTAGCCTTTCTTTATCTTTTTGGGAAGTGAGCCTTATTGTATTTGATGTTGCAATTCATATATTAATGAGCTAATCCTCGCTATGGTTTTTCCATTCTTAGGTTTTCCTTGTAAATCTAGTGTTCCTATGTGTTTTATGTGTTTATATTATTGTTTTACATGTTTACATTCTATTAATTCATGTTAAAGGTTTAATGGTGGATAAGGGTTTAAGGGCCAATATAGATCTGAATGTTAATGAGGGTTTTTGATGTTTTAAAGTATACAACTAATTCACCCCCCTCTTAGTTTTCTTGTGCATCTAACAATTGGTATCAGATCTATGGTTCCCAAGAAAAAGCTTAACCACTTGAGGTCAATCTAGATGGTGCATAGGAAAAGTGTCAAAGCTCCCTTGTTCGATGGGGAAAATTTTACCTACTACAAAGATAGGATGGAGTCTTTCTTAGTATCTCTTGGATTTGCTGTTTGACAGTCTATTGAAAAAGTTTATACTATGCCTGCTAATGGACCTTCAACTAGTGATGAGATCAAGGTATATGAGAACAATGGCAAAGAAAGGAATGCTATTTTGAGTGGTCTTACTGATTCAAAACTTGTGAAGGTTATGAGCTAAAAATATACTAATATATTTAGAAGAAGTTGGAAAGTATATATGAAGGAGATGACAAGGTCAAACAAGTGAAGATGCAGAACTACAAAGCCAAATTTAAAAACCTAAGGATGTCTGAAGATGAAGATATTACTACCTACATGCTCATAGTTGATGGATTTATAAATGCCATCAATGGTCTTAGTGGAAAGCTGGATGAAAGTGAAGTTGTGAAAAAGGTATTAAGAACTCTGCCTAAAGCTTATAGTCATAAAGTTCTTCTATTGAGGAAGCTTAGAATTTGGATAATTATTTTAGAGATCAGATGTTTGGTGCTTTAACTTCTTTTGAAATGAGAGAGTTTGGAAAAGATGCTACAAACAAAGAAACTAATTTTAAAGCCTAAAAAGTGGAAAAGGATGATGGATCATATCTAGATGATTTTGATGAGGTGGAAGAATTTGTTTTGAAGATCATGGAATAAGAAGGCATTTAGTAGCCCCTAGAATTCCTCAGTAGAATGGAGTTGTGGAAAGGAAAAATGGAACAGTCTAAGAAGCAACTAGGACAATGATGAAGGAAGATAACCCTTTGGATGTCTATTGGAGAGAAGAAATTCATACTGTAGTCTACATTTTTAATAGAGTTCAAGAAAGAGAAAAAAATTCAAAAAATCCCTATGAGTTATGGTATGGTAAATCAACTATTGTGAAATATTTCATAGTTTTTGGAAGCAAGTGTTAAATCAAAAGAGATGAAGAAAACTTAGGAAAGTTTGATGCAAGATCTGATGAAGGAATCTTCCTTAGATAATTTGCAAGAAGCAAGGCCTATCAGTGTTACAATAAAAGACTGAAGAAGATTATTAGGAGTGCAAGTATCAAAGTGGATGAAGAACCATATCAAAGTTTAGTACTGATAGAAGGATATGAATATGATGAATCCCCTTATAGTGAATAGGAAAAGGTTTAAGACAAAGGAAAACAATTGATATTTGAAGAGTAACAAGCTCTAGAAAAGAATCCTAAGACTCCTAAGTATATGTAGAAGAATCATTTAGAAGATCAGATCATTGGAGATAAGAGAAAAGGTGTGTTGAAAAGAAGAAAAGTTTCTATGATAGAGGACCAAGTAATTTTTTTTTTACTTTCTAAGGTGGAACCAAAAATAGTGATTGAGGCATGTAAAGATGAAAATTGGGTCAAAGCAATGAAGGAAGAGTTAGAAAAAATAGAGAAGAATCTGACTTGGGAATTGGTCCCAAGACTGGCAAACAAGAATGTGATTGGTACTAAGTGGGTATTTTGAAATAAGTTGAATGAAGATGGAAAAGTTGTCAAGAACAAGGCTAGACTTGTGTGTAAGGGTTGCTCACAGGTTGAAAGTATAGATTTTGAGGAAGATTTTTCTCTGGTTGCAAGAATGGAAGCTATCATGATGTTTTTATCTTTTTTAGCACATAAAGATTTCAAAATTTATTACATGGATGTGAAATCTGAATTCTTGAATGGTGAATTGGAAGAAGAGGTATACATTGAAAAACCATAAGGTTTTCAATTGCCAAAAGATACAAATATGATCTATAGGTTAAAGAAAGCATTGTATGGATTGAAGCAAGCTCCTAGAGCTTGGTATGCAAGGTTAGATAAGTACTTGTTGTAGCAATGATTCAGGAAAGGTACTACAAATAGCAATCTGTATTTCAAAGTTGAAGGAGAAAAAATCTTAATTGTGGTGGTATATGTTGATGACATAATCTTTGGAGGAAATGAAGGTATGTACAAAATGTTTACATAGGAAATACAAAAATAATTTTAAATGTCAATGTGTGCGGAGATGAATTTCTTCCTTGGTTTGTAGATCAATCAATCAAAGAAAGGTATATTCATATCACAATCTAAGTATGTTAAGGAATTGTTGAAAAAGTTTGGAATGGATGACTCTAAACTGGTATGTACTCATATAGTTACTGGTTGTAAGTTGAGAAAGAATAATGAAACTCCTAAGAGAGATCAAAGCAAGTATAGATAAATGATTGGTGGAATATTATACCTTACTGCTACTAGAACATATATCATGCATTCAATTTGTCTTGTGGCTATATTTCAAGAAGATCCCAGAGAATCTCGTGTTACAATAGTGAAGAGGATATTTAGATATTTGAAGGGAACTCTATATTATAGTTTGTCATATCCTAAGGATACCGACTTCTCTTTGAGTGCATATACAGATGAAGATTGGGCTAGATTTGTAGATGATAGGAAAAGTACAAATGGTGGTGCTTTCATTCTTGGAAGCAGGTCAGTTTCATGGTAAAGTAAGAAGTAGGATTCAGTGTCATTATCTATTGTAGAAGCATAATATATTGTAGTAGCATCATGTTGTACACATGTGTTGTGGATGAAGAAAACATTGAAGGATATGAGATTTTCATATGATGAACTTATTTCTATAATGTGTAACAATACAAGTGCAATCAACATTTCAAATAATATGGTAATGCATTCAAGAAAAAAAATATCTCAATTTGATTTCACTTCTTGAGAGAAAAAGTCACAGAGAATGAGGTGAAGTTGGAGTATGTGCCTACTAAGGATCAAGTTGTTTATATTTTCACAAAGGCTCTTCCAAAAGATACTTTTGAGTATCTCTGAGAGAACTTAGGGGTTATCACCCCTCATTTTTTTAACTAGATGTATAAGTGTGTGCATCTATCTAGGAAAGCATTTCAAGACACATTCTTGGTCTTGGACTGATGTTGAAGGCCACCTCTTAGGGGAGTAGGTAGTAGTGGTTGTTCGATGGATCATATTTTGTGCTCCTAAGGGGGATTATGTAGGAAGAGAGTGCAGAAGAATGAGTGTAGTTAATTTTTGGTATTACAAGTGGTGTATGCAGGTGTTGCTTATTGTATTTTTTCAAAGGGGGAGAGCAAGAGAGTTGTATGAGTTTATGGCCCATTGCCATTGATATCAAAAGGGGAGAGAAATTTTGAAAAACATGGAGAGAGTTAAGATGGTTGAAAAACCATTGTGCAGAAGTGAATATGGTCTAACGACCACAGGTGGGGAGAGAGAGAAGCAGTCTAAGAAGAGAGAAGATGAAATGTAAGTGTTGTCCTTGCCAGGGGGAGTATTGCTTATTGCAGTTTTGGTGTTGGTTACTTTTGGTGTTGATTTTTTTAGAAAGCAAGTGTTGCCATCAATGACAAAGAGGGAGATTGTTGGAAGTTTGGATATATTGGAATATTGAGTTGTTTTCGAGTTTCTTGTGTGCTGTCATTGATGTCAACCCCTTGTATGAAGAGAGTGTTGGAATGCTACTAGTATAGATGTCAACACATGTTGGCGTTGTCATTGATAGTAGTAGAAGTTGATAGCATGACTTGTGTTTTAGGAGATTATTGTAGATGGAAAGTGTTGCATGTTGCAAATGTTGTAGATGTGTTGCAGAGATGTTAGTAATGTTGCTGGTGAAGTTGGTTCACTTGGTATCCAAGTACTTTTGAGAAAATTTGAATAAGAGAGAGTTCAGTGTGATAGAGTGTTGTTCAACGTTTTTCTCCACATCTCTTCATGGTTGAAGATATTCCCATGTGATTTGGATGTGATGATCAAAGGTGTTGAGAGGTGTTATATCTAGATTTTTAGGTTTTGGATCATAATGCAGTGGAAGATGTGTTTGAAAGTATGTTTGTCTGGTGAAACAGGGTGTCTAGGAGAAATGAGATTGCTCCACATTTCTCCTCAGTGAAGGTTCTAGTGTTGTGGATCTAGGAACATGCTTATAATGTATCTACCTTCCCTTGAAGTTTTAGGTGTTGTGTTATTCCACAAAGTTGTCTGGTATGTTGAATGTATGTGCTAGTGTGTTTGGTTGCACAGAGTGAAGGTGTTTTTTAGTTTCAAGAGGTTGCAATAGTTGTGGCAAAGATTTTGAGATGTTGTATGGATATTTTTTAATATTTTCATGTGATCTACAAATTTTTTTTGGAGCTCGAGAGGTGTGTTTAGAGTTTCTTGTTAGTGTTAGTGTAGGTTTGGTCGACTTGGGGTGCTAGCGCTAATTGTGGAGGATGATTGTTGCTTGAGGAAGTGTTGAGAAGTGTGTTTGGGTCCCAATTAAGTAATGGTGTGGTTTGGCTTCATTTCTTTATTTTTTGGAAGTGTTTAGTGCTGACCTATTTGATTTTGCATAGTTGAGGTGTATACATTTCCTTAAGGTGGACCTAATTGAGATTATTTTAGGTCACAAATGGTGTAAATGCAAGTAGAATTATTGTGTGGATTGAGGAAAAATAGTAGAGTGTGTGATGTGAAAGATTCAAAAGTGATCAAGTGTGATGATTTGAGTGTGAACCTTAATGCATATGACTTCCTAATGCAGTGAGTAGAAGGTGTCTACATTTCAGTTTGTTTGATGAGTTGTTTGTGCTTCAACGAAACTGTACCTTTCACATATGAGAGATGCATTCTTAGTAGTTCAAATTTCTAGTTAGACACCCCTTCTTCTATTCTTCTTTCTTTTGGACAATGGGTCATTTGGTAGTGAGCCTTACTATATTCAGTTGTAATTCATATATTAGTGAGCTAATCATCACTGTGGTTTTTTCCTTCTTGGGTTTTCCACATAAATCCGATGTTCTTATGTGTTTGATGTGTTTGCATTACTATTTTGCATGTTTACATTTTGTTAATGTGTGTTAAAGGTTTAATGGTGGATATGTGTTTAAGGGCTAATATAGATTTGAATGTTAATGAGGGTTTTTGATGTTTTAAAGTATACGACTAATTCACCCGCCCCCCCTCTCACTTTTCATGTGCATCTAACAATATTTATTTATTATGTGGTGCACCTAGGGAATCTAGGGATGGGTGCATCACATGGGTCTAGCATTCTTGGGACCACTTTATGTGTTGGATGTAACATTGTGTTAATATTTAATGTGGGGTTTCACATGGGATAAATATTTAATATAGGGAAAACTTAGGTACCAATATTAAATGAGGGGTTAATGGTTTTGTAAGATCATGGTATTAGTCACATGGTTTTATGTAATACCACTTGGTGGTTTTGTGTGAGCTTGTTTCTATAAAATCAAACACATGGGTATTTGTCTAAGGTTGGGTTGTTGGCTAGTTGGAAGGTTAGCTCTAATTAGCATTTGTGATGGTTGAAGCATGGCATGGGATGTGTGGTTATATACTTGTTCACTTGGAATTCTTGTAGAGGGCTTGATGTTTCAAAGGTATTCGTGGAGGACTCTGAAGATGTATTTTAATGTTTATTTATGAATAATACATGAGTTGTGGATGCTTTTGGAGGCTAGATTTTTCCCTCTTAAGGGTTTTCCTATGGTATATCTTGTGTCATCTTTGATGGTATGTTGTATATTCCTTTGCATATGGAGTTTGAATACTTGTTTACATAGATTTCCCTATTTGGGCTATGTGGAAATTATCTTGAGTGGATGCATATTTCCTTTTAGTCCCTACTTGAATAACCTATTGTTCAATTTGGTCCATCTATCCTTTGAGAATTTTGGCAAGATTGGGCCATTAGAGATAAAATTGATAAAGTGCATTAATGTCACTTTTTTGTATTTTTATGATATTAATATTAGATTTGAGTGTGGTATGGGTAGCAACACATTTTTTCCTCTCCTCATCATCTTTTCCTTATTTATTTTCACAATGACTCTTTGTCAAAGGATGGATGTTTGGTGTTGCATATCTCATAGTATACCATCTACTAGGAGTATGATTTGTACCCCCAATGGCTATGATGAATCACCTTGGGCATGTGGACATTTGGATTGAATATAATTTATAACCACCTCTAGCTACTTAGTATTAGCCACATGTTTCTTGAGTATTTCCTCTTGAGAATTTGGATGAAAAGTGTCCCCCAATTGGAAATTTTAGTAATGGGGAGATGTTGGAGATATCAACTTGTGATTCAATTAATGGGATTTCTAGTAGTTGATGGGATGTCAGGACTATATCTATTTTTTCTTCTCTAATAATTCCTTGATGAACTACATTGGTGAAGTTGTGAAGGAGGATGGTTTTTCTAATGATGGTGGAGATGTATGAGGTATGTCTTTTCTGTGTGGAGGATTTGTTCGACCAGATAGAGAGGATAAAATGCCTTGATTTTTGAATTATTTCTTTTGGAACTCCACAAATTCTTTCTTGGCGACCTCAACCATCTCTTCTTAGATTTTCTTTATAATCTAAAGATTTTGGAGCATCAATATGTCTACTCTTTGTTTTGAGCAGAGATCCTTGGCTTGTATTATTTTAATCTTTTATTTTTGTGTTGAAAATATTAATCGGGGAATTTTATTAAGGCTTACTCCTTTAGCTACACTTCCTTCCATTTTGCACTTCCCCTCCTTTCTTTGAGGTTTGAGGTCAGATCTTGTGGAATTTTTCAATTATTCCCTCCAAAGTTTATATATAGGAAAGAATGTATTTGATTATTTCTATTTCTATAATTACCCTATTTGGGGTCCTCATTTCCTCATATACTACCATAGTTTTTTCAAGAATCTCTTGGAATGTATTTGATTATTTCTATTTCTATAATTACCCTATTTGGGGTCCTCATTTCCTCATATACTACCATAGTTTTTTCAAGAATCTCTTGGTTCAAGAAGATGCTAAAAAAGAATCATCTATTGGATCATCCAGTTGTTGTGCAGTTGATGTTGCTTCTTCTTGTTTCTTCTCCATTGAAGGGGAGGTCTCATTTTGTGCCTTATTCTTCTATAGTTTTTACTTTCATTTTGTATTCATCTATAGGAATGCTTCGATAACTTCTTAGACTAACTTCTCCTCTATGGTGGTGAAGTGGAAAATTTTAATTTTACCTTCCCCTTTACCTCTAATTGTGTGGATGTAGCTAACTCCTACCTACAATATTCCTAATGATCATAGAGGGGAATTACTTTGTTCTTCTGACTCTTCTTCAGTAACCCCCATTTTTATTTCAATTTTTTGTTTTTTCAAAGTGCTCCTATGATTTCTTCTT
Source organism: Sequoia sempervirens (assembly GCA_007258455.2). NCBI lineage: Eukaryota > Viridiplantae > Streptophyta > Pinopsida > Cupressales > Cupressaceae > Sequoia > Sequoia sempervirens. The sequence goes on from VDFB02086081.1 coordinate 326,424,801, forward strand.
TGTGGATTTTTCCATGAACTCCCTATATGTAGGGAATTTATTTGCATTTGAATCCCTTGGTAGTTTGAGAAATGTGGAGGCACATGCATCTCTCTCCCCATCATTTATTTCATATGGAAGTTGTGGAATGCACCTCACATAGGCCTATATCTTTTCCCTCTACTACCATATAGTATGTTCCATGAATTGAGGTTGTTGTAGCAGAGTCCTCTCGATTTATGTAGTAAAATTTGTAGGATATCCCCATAGTGGTGCATCTTACCATTAGATTGGTGATTTTTTGACATCTAATATCTAACCATTGTATGTTGCACCAGTAAGCTTTGTGACTTCACTATTCTTAAAATGACCTTCTTGGGTGATATGTCCCCTTGCACATACAACCCATTTATTGCTTGAATAGATTTTTTTGTAATTCGATAGGGCTTGTCCAACTAGAAATATTCATCATGGATTCATCTTAGAATTATCCAAACCCATGCTTCATCTTTTGTAAATTCTAGGAAAAGTTATCATATATCAAGTTTCTTTTCTTGTACCTGGTTGTATTGTGGTATGTAATCCTTTGTTCTTGGTTGGAAAGTATTTTTTAAAGGTCTTCAAACTTGGTATGATCAATTTCTAAGAGGGGGCGTGAATATACCTTTGGATGTATTCTGTATAAATTACATCTACAATAAATTTAGAGAAAGCTCCATCAGGATCTACCTCCATTGCCTTATATGGGAATTGCTTGTATTTTGTTCATGGCTTCTATCATATATCTATGAGTGTAGTAGTGGCCATTTTTTAGTTGTGTTCATGAGTATTTATGATCATAGTAGAGCTATGGTTTTGTAGAGTGAGCTAGTGATAATCTCAAGGAGAGAAAGTGTAGGAAAAGTGAGAGTAAGGATAATTCCTTTGAGAACTTATAACCCTCAACAATGAAAAGTGTATTAAATGTTGTAGTTATTTTTTACCTTCTTGTGGTTTTCTAGCTATTGGCTTTCTCCATAGCTCTTTTTTTTGTAATTATTGTTAGAATTATAATACAACATACAAGGTTTTGATGGTTATTCCAAGGTATAATGGTAATTCTTTACTCTTGCCCCATTGACATAACATTGTAGTACTATACTGTTAATATGCCTTAGTTTTACTACCCTAAATTTTAGTATCTCATAATTATAATATGGGCCTAACCATATTAATTTAAATTTCCTTTCTTTTTGAAATTTCTATCATATAGTAGAACCATGCCATCTTTTTGAATGCTTTATGTTTTATTTTATTTTTGTTCCATGCTTTTTGCCTTTTTATTTCCATGAGTTGATAGTATAACATAAGCTATCTATTCTCATCTAGCTTTTCCAATCCTTTAACTCTTTCCTTTAAAGACTCATTATCAATCAGTTTGAGAGTTAATGCAATGTACAAATTGGGTATTATGAAGTTCAATGGTCGGCTTGCATCCATTACATCACCAATTCACAGGTGGTAAATTTTTTTGAATGCTTGTAGGTAGTCCTATAGGCCCATAATACGACTAGTATTTTGATATCCCAATTTATTCAATTGCTATTACATATTTTGGTTAAGGTTGTTCCTATGATTTTGTTTAGGTCATCACTTGCCTCGTTGGCTTGAGGGTCGTAGGGAGTACTTTTATTATGTGTTATCATAAAGATATTCAAAATATTTTCAATCACTTTATTCACAAAGTTTTTTCCTTGATCACTAGTGATGCTAAGTAGACACCCATAATTAGTAATTATGTTCTCATATAAGAAATTGGTAGTTGTTTTTGTTGTGCAATCCCTAGTTGGTTCTTCTTGTGCCTATTTGGTGAGATATTCAATAAAGGTTATAATGAATCTTGTGTTAGAGTTATCATACATTAGCTAATAATTAATTAATCTTTAATTGATTGTTAGTCTAATGTATTCTCACATGCTTTAGCTAAACTTAGGAATGTTTTATTAGTTGAGTTATTATTAGATAATTATGTCACATCTCATGTGATGTTGACACTTGTCATGATCTGATCCTTTCTCATTTAGGGATTTACTCTTATAAGCATTCAAACCCTTATTGTAAATATCACTCGGATATTATTCACAGGAAAATATCATGGCTTTCATATCTTCTTCGAAGCTTCTTTTGTAACTTTTCTTTGTTGATGAATATAGCAATTCTTGTTTGTAGATCTCTTGCGTGGAAGGTGTTTTTTTTTTTTTGTTTGGTCTTGTAGCTCATGGTTTTGTGCTTGTTTCACAATTCTAACATGGTATCAGAGTTTTGAAATACCTTTCCAACACCTATTCATTTTCTAAAAATGGAGGTCAGATGCAAAAGTTACACCCTCTAGAGTGCAAAAAACATCTTCTGAATTTGATTGGAAAAAAAGGCATCAAAACGGAAAAATCAGAAAAAAATTCTTGCACCACTAGATCCATCTTCGAATCAGATTTCCGACAATATCTCGTTTTTGAAAAATGGAGATTGTATGCCCAATTTATCAAAAGAGGTAAAAAAAAATATAACAAGGGGCCCTGGTGGCTCCTTGGTTGCTTCACTCATCCTAGGGGTGCTCGGGTGGTGCTGCGGTGGTGTGTCGGTGGCTGGGCAGCCGGTTGGTAGAGGTGGTGGCCTAGCGACAAATGCTAGTGGCTGCCGCCTCTTCTGGTGGTCGCTTGGATGAGCAGCGGCGATGACCTTTTTAAAACTAGGAGTGCAATTTTTTTGAAAAAAAACTTGATTTTTTTTCTTTTTTAAATTTTTTTTTTAAAAAAAATTTGCATGGATCTATGTGCCCTGGGGTCTATATGGCCCTGAGGCAAAAAAAAAATTTCTTCTGAGCCAATTGCACTGAAATTGGAAAAATTATATATCAAAAAACTTGGAAACGGCCTTGTAAGCACAACCGTGAGGTTGGTTTGGGCTCAAATTGCACCAAATAAAAAAAGGTATGCCCTGGATCAAAAAGGAAAATCCCAAACCCTTGAAGCTCCAAACATCTTCAAAAACAATAATAGGCAACAACAGGTCTGTGCTCTGATACCATGTAGAAGTTGATAAATCCAACTTCACAGACCCCGAAGATCACTTGCATGCAAATAACCTGTCACAGAAAGAAGAGATGGAGACAAAAAAAAGCAAGGGTGCTCTGAAAGCTGAAAATATATTAATCAGAGAGAGAGCATAAAATACAATGATCAATCCTTATAAAAGGAGATTGTGCAACCCTAAAGAAACCTTAATAAGTAGACATTTAATAATTAATATAATTATTAAATGTCACAATATGCAAACTAAAGTGAAATCTTAAGAGAGGTTTAAAGGTAACTTAATTAACATAATTAAGTTAAAACCTTTACTCTAATAATTAAGAAGAGATGGTGTTAGAGTTATCATACATTAGATAATAATTAATTAATCTTTAATTGATTATTAGTCTAATTTATTCTCACATGTTTTAGCTAAACTTAGGAATGCTTTATTAGTTGAATTATTATTAGATCATTATGTCACATATCATGTGATGTTGACACTTGTTTTGATCCGATCCTTTCTCATTTAGGGATTTACTCTTATAAGCATTCAAACCCTTATTATAAATATCACTCGGATATTATTCACGGGAAAATATCACGGCTTTCATATCTTCTTGAAAGCTTCTTCTATAACTTTTCTTTGTTGATAAATATAGCAATTCTTGTTTGCAGATCTCTTGCATAGAAGGTGTACTTGTTTGTTGTTTGGTCCTGTGGGTCGTAGTTTTGTGCTTGTTTCACAATTCTAACATGGTATCAGAGTGTGGATTCAATGAACCCCTTCTCGATTAATGAGGTTTTCTTCTTCAACAAGGGTTGCAGGCTTCAGATCTGAATCCCCTTTTCTTTTTTTGCAAATTTTGGAGGTGGGAATTTTTTGAAGCATTTTTGTGTAAAAAGGATCTCGCCGTTTGATCCAGAGCTGTTGAGAAAGTCAAATTTGGCTTTTGTTTCACTTGATTTCAACTCTAGACACCAGATCTACAAGGTTTTGAAGTGGTGACTTTGTCTCCAAATCTAGAGGGTAGTTGTATTTTTGATGTGTTTTGAGCCCGAACGGACATCACCATCGCACTCAGAAGGCCCAAAAACCCTAAGATTTCCTGTAAAATTGTTGAAATCCGAGCAGTTGACTTTTGAGGCAAAAAAGTTTTACCCGTAAGGCCGTCTGCATGCAGATTGAGTTAAAATTTTCATAAAAAAAAAAGAAAAATCGAAGTTTTTTCCCATTGTTAAAAAAAATTCAAAAATTCAAAAGCTTTAAATTTTTTTTAAAAAGCTTTTACAAAGATTTTTTTATTTTAAAAACAAAAGTAAAAAAGGAGGTATGTACCTGCACAGGGTATTGTGCAGGTACTGACTTGCACAGCCCTATGGAGGCGTACCTTCCCATGGGGAATGGTGGGGGTGGCCCATGTGCCCCCCACCAATAATATTTTTTTTAATATTTTGTCAAAAAAGTTTTTTTTCATGCTTTTTTTTCTTTAAAAAAATACAAATCAAAAGTTTTTTTTAGATTTTTTTCTTCAAAAATCATGTAAATTTTATATATTTTCAAAAAAAAAAAAAAGTATATAAGTTTTTGGCTCTTTTTTCTTTAAAAATAAAACATGCAAATGATTTTGCAAATATATATTTTTGTAAAATAATGTAAATGCACGACCTACGAAAATTTTTTTATGGCATTAAAATTGGACCTCAAATTTGGAGGTTTTTGACAAATTTGGCAGAGATATTCTTTTCCTTCTTAGCCCTTCTCTGTTGGGCTTTTAGGTTTGCACCTCAACTTCAAAGGGCGTATCTACGCCATCGGTGAGATTTTCAGTGCAATTTTTTTTGAAATGGGGTGGAATTTCATGCTCTGTGCAATGGTGTAGGTATTTTCCAGTTTTGAATTCTCGTTTTTTCCAGAATTCTGTTTTCTCAGTGTTGTAGTTGTTTAGTTCTCGTTTTGGAGATTTCGACGGGCCATATCTTCTGCATTCAGACACATTTTTGGGTGCCTTTTTTTTTTAAAGTGCATTTTTTTCATGTAATTCATCATGGTGCTACCAGTTTCCACTTTTTCTATAAGAGAATTGTATTTTCAGCATTTTATCCTTTTTGGACCTTATGGGCTCACATTGTATGTACTTATGATTTTGTACACGCACTGAAATAAAGTGTCTTAGCATTGTATGTGTAGTATTTATATTCTTGCACATCACTTTGTGCCTTGTTGTACTCGCACTATGATATAAAGTGCCATGGGGGTTGATGTTTTCCTTTGTTTTCCTTCATACCTTTATCATGCATATGTGACTTTTATTTTCACATCCTTTATATTTTCTTGTACTTTCATGTCTGCACCTTCAAATGTTTTTGGTTCCTCTTTATGCACTACTTTCAGGCATTATGTTATAGTGTATCTGTCACGCCTCTCCCTTTTTAGCATTATGGGGGGTTTCTACTGTTGGTGCTATTGCTTCCTTCATTTCGCATTGGAGTGAGCTATGTATATAGTATTTGTTCGTATGTACTAGGTAGATGCAGTGGTTGGTTACCCATGCATTTCGGTGAGATGGAGCACTTACCATATGGACACTCTTGCATTCCTATTTCTAGAGGCAACCTTCCATTTTCTCTTGATCAGTTCTTAAGACTTTTGGTACCTTTTCCATCTGTATCTTTGAGTTCCAAGTGTTTTCCTTTTTTTTCCATCTGATTCGAGTAGTGTCATCGGGGGCACTCATACAAATTCTTGTCTTCTTGACCCTGATCACAGTGGAGGTTCTTCTTTCAGCATTTCAGCAATTCTTCTTCGATAGTGTTTGCAGCTTCTTCATGCTTCTGTGGTGTTCTCTTTGTTCCTATATTTTGGGACAACCTTGTCTTGTTTGGAGGCTTCTTCAGTCCTTCACTTGCTTTCATCTCTTTTTGGAGTGAAGTTTTTCCGACGAGGTTTTCTCTATTTCTCCACATTATAGAGATCTTATGTTTGTACATGGGTACCTTTTTGGCCTTGTTTGTTGGGACCCATCTTGCATTCTATTTTTTAGGGTTTTTAGCTACTCCCTAAGTTCATCTTAAGGGGGGGTGTTAGAGTTATCATACATTAGCTAATAATTAATTAATCTTTAATTGATTATTAGTCTAATTTATTCTCACATTCTTTAGCTAAACTTAGGAATTATTTATTAGTTGAGTTATTATTAGATCATTATGTCACATCTCATGTGGTGTTGACACTTGTCATGATTTGATCCTTTCTCATATAGGGCTTTACCCTTATAAGCATTCAAACCCTTATTGTAAATATCACTCGGATATTATTCACGGGAAAATATCATGGCTTTCATATCTTCTTGAAAGCTTCTACTATAACTTTTCTTTGTTGATGAATATAGCAATTCTTGTTTGTAGATCTCTTGCGTGGAAGGTGTACTTGTTTGTTGTTTGGTCCTGTGGCTCGTGGTTTTGTGCTTGTTTTACAATTCTAACAAATCTAACTTTTGATAGCTTGGTTGATGGGTATATTGGGCCAATAAAGTATATCACCTATTTTTCAAATGATACCTAAGCTAAGACTGGACATAAAGGAATTCCATCTCCTATGATAGGCCTTCCTATTCATTGATATATCACAATGTTTACCATATTATTGTGAAACCTTATATATAGTTTTCCACCATAATCCTACTAATTTTATCTTCTTTGTAGTTCCATCTCTAAATGATGTCCTCTAGAGATTATTTCATGTTCTTCTCTTAATATATATCCTCTCTGTCATGCTCATATACCCCTCTCTAGATAATGTCATCTCTTCTAATATTATAGCGCTTTATTTAATATATCAAGTTTGTACTACTAGAGTTAATTCCCAATAGAGCAATTCTACATGTATAACCTAGTTTTGTATTCTATTATTCCTTTCCAAGATGTTATACATGATTCCAAATGACCCTCAGATAGAAATAATCCTTGGAAATTTGGTATTATACTATATTATCCAAGTCATCTTGTATGTACCTTGTCCTAATTAATATTTTTAAATATTTACACCAAGGAATTTTATTCTGATGAGTTTTCCACCAATGTGTGGTATTGCATATTAATGTATCTTATAATGTGATAATCTACAAGTTTTCCTTGTCAATTTTTTTCATTTATTCTATGTACTTCTTTAGATCTCAAACTCCTAAGTAGTGGGGTAAATTAATGTGATAAATTCCTCTATAAATATGGTTGAGGTGTTTTTTGTTTAGAGGACTACAATTTGCATTGTCCTTTGATTCTAATTTTGACGTTTGTGGTGTGTTTTCATCATCTATGGTAAATTATGACATATTTTTTGGATGATTTTGTATCATGAACACCTTACTAAACCCATATACCTTCTAGGATGTAAGTGTTGCACATATGTTACCTATGTTTTTCATTGTTTTTCATTGATGTCAACACTCAGTTTGGGACACTCAGTTTCGCCTATCACTGAGTGATGTTGTTTGTGTTCATGGTTGGATGCCATGCCTTTATTTTGTTGATGTTCATGGTTGGATGTCATGCCTTGTTTGATTTCAGTTAAAGTAGCATTAAGAATGCTTGTTGTCAGGTGATTTGGTGATTTGCAAGTTCAATTTTCAAATGACAGTGTGCTACAAATAGTTCCAGATGCCTAATTGTTCTATAGAACATATATTTGAGTACTTTTTCAAGTTGGAGAATGTAAAAATCATTTATATGAGTTTATGAGGATATTCTACATGTCTTAGAGTATTTTAGGTTTGAAGTGCATGTAGATATTTCTTGTTTCTAGTACCACACAAAGATTCCAACCTAGTTTGTGAAGAGTTATAGTTGTTGAGGCCAACTTGGGTGTGTTGGTGATGTGAACCACAATATTGTGATTGAGTGGAGTCTAAGAGTTGTTTTTATATGTTGTATGAGTCATGTCGACTCACCTTGATGCATTGTAATTAATGTCTTGATATTTTTGTATATTTCCAATAAAGATGTAGGCCATCCTATTACAACTTTGATATTCCTTGTTTGTGGCTGACTAAATGTGTAATTGTAAAGTGTGCGGATGATATATATAGAAGATAAAAGTTGTGAAGATGATAAGAGAGTGTGAGAATAATAATCTATTGTAAGATGAGTATGAAGTGTGTGAAGTCAATATGATGGAGTAATTGTGCAAAAAGGGATTGCAACATCAACATATGTTAGATGCATCTCTTATAATAGTTCATGTTCTCATTCTAATTTTCATGTATCCTTCTACTAGATAGTGAGTCTCTTCAGCAGGTCCTTTTATCTTGCCCTAAGGTTGTGCACCTTAGTTTACAAGTCCATCAGTGAGCAGTGAGCTTCCTTAGGAAGTGATCCTTAAAACAAAATTGTAATTTTCTAAGAAGTGAGATTTATATATTATGAGTTAACTCCCATTGTAGTTTTTCCCTCATTAGGTTTTCCACATAAAAAATCTTGGTGTACTTGTGTGGAGCATTCTTTCATTATGTTCTTCTTTTAGTTAATGTGATTTTATGTTTAATCTCCAAATGGAGTTGTCTAAGTTTTATTATATGTTGATTCACCCCCCTCTCTTAGAATTTTGGCTTATTCAACGATTGATATTAGAGCTAATTTCCTTTGATAATCCTAATAGATGGGGTAGATCCTACTCTTAAAAAACATGAGATCTGAAGCAATGATCAATGATATGTTTTCTCCAAAACCAGATCTAGAATCAATGGAACCTAAAGGTTAGGACATCAATCTAGATGATTGTGAAGTGGATTTTGAAGGAGAACTCTAGTTTGATATTGAAGATATGGATGAAGCAAGAACACTAAATTTAAAATATGAGTGCATGCTTGGAAAATTAAAGGAGATATCTGTCAAATTGAAGGCACAAGATGGAGAATCAAAAGAAGAAATTGGAAAATTGAAAGCTCAAATGGAAGGAGGTAAAGGATGTGAGACTAAACTCAAGGAGGTAGAAGATGTGATCTCTAATTTGAAAGTTAAGTTTAAAGAAGGTAGGAGGATTGAGGATTACTTGAATACCAATCTCAATGATAAAGAAGTCGAGTTTTCAAATCTTAAGGAAGAAATTGTCACTTTGAGAAAAGAACTGGAAAAGGAAAAAGAACAAATTGATAATGGTTTAAAACTGAAAGAATGTTCTAAAATTTGTGATGCGTTAATCAACTCTCAAAAACCATCAAAAGAGAAATCTAGAATTGGTTTTGAAAAAGGATAAAGTCCATCAACCATTGCTTCTACAAACCTATATGACAATTTCAGAGCAGAGGGAAAGTCTAAAACAAAGGAGAGAAAGCCCGCACTAAAGAACCTAAGAAGACATTCTCTGAAAATACAAATACAAATCAAAAAAATAAGAAAGAAGGTGGATTCATTCCTATCTAGAGATAAAGAAGATTCAGAGGTCCTCCACTAGCTAGACAGCATGCCCCTACTAGGTTCAATCAATCTTTTCAATGTTATTGTTATTCTTGCAATAATGTTGGGCACAAGGTTGTTGAATGTAGAAGAAAGTTGGGTTAGAATTCATTTAGGCCTCTAAGGTACAATGCTATGAACTTTCAATCATTTCATGGTCAGTTCTATGCTTACAATAAAATTATTCATAAGGCTAATGAATGCAAAAGTAGTGTGATGAGGAATAGTTCTATGAATAAGAATAATGCTATGACTTCTCAATCCTTCTATGATTACTACTACACATGCAACAAGTTTGGTCATAGGGCTGATATTTGTAGATCTAATGTGAGAAGAAGTGATTATGATCCATAATCTAATATCACCTGCTACAATTGCAATAAACTAGGACATATCGCAAGTTTTTGCAAGGGAAATAATGTAAGACCTTCTACTCATCAAAAGAATATTGACATTGTTCCACAAAAGAAGGGTAATGAAAAGGTTTGGAAAGAAAAGAAAGATCAAGAAAGTGAGAAGAAGGATGATTCCACACTTGTGCATTCTACACAAGATCCTATAAAAAACTAAGCCAGAGTATTATCTTAGAGGGAGCTATGTTTTGTAAGCCTTTTAGCCCTTTAAAAGGGACAAGATGTTGATTATTTCAGCATGGAAGATGTATTGGAAGGAAGCAATTCACATTGTTGTCTACCTACTTAACAAAGTATAATTGAGGTTCAATAGCACTAAGACCCCTTATGAGCTATGGTATGGAAGACCTCCCACTATTAGATACTTCATGATCTTTGGCAACAAATGCTACATCAGGAGGCATGAAGAAGATCTTGGAAAGTTTGATTCAAGGTGTGATGAAGGGATCATTCTTAGTTACTCAACCATAAGAAAGGCCTATATATGCTAGAACAAAGATTGGGAAAGATGATTGAAAGCATAAATATCAAGGTAGATGTAGATTTGTGTTTGATCTCACAAGAACCAAAGGTTTGCAGATCTGATATACCCCCCTAAATTGAAGAAGAAGAAGAATAGAGAGAAGAAAAGGAACAAGAATTAGAGAAAGGCCCTAAGAATCCAACAAAGTATGTAATCAGGGCTAAAATTTCAAGGTTAGACAATAATGCATGTAAATCAAACCTTAATAAGAAATGAAGTACAAACAAGAATAAAAACATAAAACATAAAACAATATTACCAAAGAGTCTTCATGCCACCATTGATTCACCTCAATTTCCCTTCTCCATTTTGCTTGAATATGATAATTTCCCTTAGATTTTTGAATATGCAAATAGGCCTAATGAAAATGACTAAGCAAAATATTGAAGATTCTAATTGACTATGGAAGCACTTGACTTGATAGTAGAATTGATAGCAAGATAGCATAAGCTTGTGGAGGCAAATGTCTAGGTAGGTGAGAAATGACAATGACAAGGTCTTTTATAGGAAAGACAATTTTGAATGAAGGGATAAGATTGAAATTCAATAATCAATGACCAAGAATAAAAGTTATAGTATGGAGTAGGGTTAGGTCAAGATTAGGTAAAATTATAAGGATTGATGGTCAAGATTAAATTATAAATAATTTAAGCAAGGGTGGAGGTTAATTGAGACATGGATAGATAAGGACTTGATGTGGAAGATATGATTGGCATGGAAAAAGAGGCGATGGGAGATTAAATAATAATAAAATTATTTAATCTAGGTGGCCAATGAATAATTAAATAATTAAAAATAATTATTTAATTGTAAAGGAATGTGACAAAGATGACCTTTTGAATTAAATAATGTTTTAATTCAAAATTCAAGAGAGTGGACATAATTAAATAAATAAAATTTATTTAATTAATCAAGGAGGAATAAAGATAGAAATGAATTAATTAAATAATTAAAATTATTTAATTAATAGAAGACATATGACATTATAAAATAATTAAATAATTAAAAATTATTTAATTATCAAGGACAAAAGGGGAAATGGTGGAGAATTTTAAAGTCGCAGGCCTAGGACAATTTTTAGTGTCTACATTTTGCCCCTCTTTGATACAATGCATTTTATCATGTTGTGTCAAAGAAATTTAGTCAAAAATATGCCCCAATGTCAGCAAGGTAGATTTATGCCCCCTCGAAATTTTTTTACAAATTTTTAAAAAATTTCAAAAAATTTGAAAATTGTTCTGAAAAGTCAAAAGGATAGCCAAAAATGCAATGGTGAAAAAATCAATAAGTTTCAAGACCTTTGGGGTAGCCAAAATAAGGTTTCAAATAGCTCCTAGACTGCAGCCAACATAAACCCTAGTGAAAACCCTAATTTATAGGAGGTATAAATAGGAAAATTGCAAGGTCAAAGGGCTCATTTGTACATTTGGAGATTGAAAATTAAGGAGATCTAAGGAGAGAAGTTGCAAAGATGTCACCTATTCCCCACATTAAGCATCGAGGATAATGCGTGTGGACCTTTAGACAATCGGATCAGGGCATAAGAGAGTCGGTAAGTCACTACGAACCCAATTTGTCAATTTTTGATTTCACGCATTTCTAGGTAGTAGAAAAATTTAGCAGTCAATTGTGTTGCTTCTCGTTGATCACAAGTGCAATCGCGAATGACACAATTGACTGTGAAATGATGCACTTGATAGGAACACACCTAGGGTAGGTTTAGATTTTTAAATTCTGCAACGTAATTGCTTAGAAACGATGCATTTCCGATTTTCCAATTTGCAACTGGTAATACATGACGCAAGTGTAGGTTTTGACAGAAATGATTAGGAAATGAGACAATTTTTCTTATTAGCCGCAATCGATTGGGGGTTGCATGCAATTGAACCCCTGTGACACATCTATGAAAGTATGTGACAATTGTTTTAGAGGACCACATATGAATCTCATGCAACACAATTGTAATTGTGTAACACAATTGCTAGGTGTTGCAACATAACTGACTGTTAAGAAATTTTCCCTAGTTTAAGATGAAATTGCTTTGGCAACTTGTGTCTAATAGATCTGAGTAAGATTTTTTACTTATGAAATTCTTTCACTTGTGACTATAGGTGAGACTTGATCTAATTTACACATGAGAGTCCAGACCTGCTATGTACCAGCTACGAGATCAGTTGAACAATGCTAAGAAGTGCAAGTTGTGGCATCTTGGGTTATACCATGTGACATTCATGCCTATCATTAGGGCTACTGGGGTATGCTGAATACACTCGTTGAGAGATGGAACTCAGAGACATGTTCTTTTCATTTACTAATAGGGGAGGTGATGGTCACCCTTGAGGATGTATACAGGATACTGATACTACAGATTCAAGGAGAGTGGGTCAGATATGGCCTAGGACACAGATACTAAGCCCTTATAGAGTAATAAATCTATGAGGATGTCAGAGACCTAGGGATATACCGTTATGAGATCAAGTGGGATACTTTGGCTGAGCGGTATGAGTGGTTTGATTACATTTTGTGTACATTGATTGTCGGGGTTATGATTCCAAACTGTCGAGGACACGGGTTTCCCATTAGATGGGGTGAGATGCTTGTGGGGATGTTGGCAGGAGAGACACTTTATGCATGGGGTCCATGTCTTCTTGTGATGTTATATTTTTAGCTACATGATATTGCATATAGGGATGGACAATCTATGAGTTGCGGGGTTACGCTTCTGATGGTCTAGGCATGGGAGCACATTATCGTGTTTCATCCACCAGTTGGTCACCAGTTGGGGGCCAATGTTCCATATGTTTACATGTATAGGGGAGCAATGACACACACCCATGTCGAAGTTGTGGGATATTGGAGGCATGGCCTTAACATCCTAGCTAGTTTCATTTGGAGACCATGAAGAGACTATGCACACTAGCTTGATGAGGGTGAGCACTTGCAGTGGTGCAAAAAATTGAAATACTTGATTGGGAAGACTATCCAGTCACAACATATCATTGATGTATACTTTCCAAATCGAGTACTACAACAGTTCGGTGAGAAACAGGGTGTACCCCAGGGGACTACTGAGTTTTCCATGTCATCTAGAGCGGTTACACCATTGGGGCCTGCGATACCAATAGCTACAGTTGAGTAGGGTATTGACAGTTTGCAGGCATTACAATGGGCATGGAGGGATGGTCTAGCAGATGCATGGACTACTGCAGAGTATGACACATGGTGGTAGGCACATAAGCTAGTGCCTTTGACAGATCCCGAGCAGCCAGCTCCAGTTGTTCATCGAGGTCGGGGCCCATGAGGCAAGAGAGGTGGAGGGAGGGGTAGAGGAGATGGAGGATGAGGAGGTGGGAGAGGGGATGATGGTGGAGATGGGAGAGGTGGTGGAGAAGGTAGAGGACAAACATGCAAGCTTAGGAGGCAATGCAAGTCACTCTCTCCTATCAGGGAGGAGGGAGAGGAGGAGAGGCATGAGGAGGAGAGGGCTTTAGGGTAGGGGAGACAAAATGTGGAGATGGAGGGAGAGGAGAGGCATGAGGAGGAGAGGGTTGTAGGGGAGATGGAGGGAGAGGCACCAACTATGGAGGTAGGGCAGCTTGATATGTTGGTAGAGGTGGTTGCGATGGATGTAGAGTAGTCAGAGGAGGAGAGACATGAAGATGAGTGACAGGAGGAGGAGGATGAGATTATCAAGGCAAAGCACATCCTCTAAGAGAGGATTGTATTATGGCCAGATATGGAGGGCTTCGAGGATTTCCCTATCAGGGATGGAGAGGAGAGTGTAGACTGATGGGTACAGGACTTGCATGCCAGGGTTTAGACCTTAGAGGTCAAGCTAAGGATAGTGCAGGTGGAGAGAGATGGACTTTTCATAGAGCGAGATACTCTACAGGCCAAGGGGGATGTTGCATGATTAGCCAGTAGGAGGTAGAGCAAAGGGTGATCGATTTTCTACCTGCATGCACACTACATAGGAACTCCTTTGTGTAGGGTGATGCGAGCAATATTACAGAGACCTATATGAGGCTGAGGTTCCCCTAGAGTGCAGGGCACCTAGCACATTAGTGGCATTGAGTAGTGGTCGATCCCAGAACAGGTGATTCCAAAGCAAGTCTCACAGTAGGGGAGAGAGCAGTGGGGAGTTTCAAGACCATATGAGAGACCACCTCTAGAGCATAGGCCACCAGGGCCACCACATCAAACATTCTCTAGGGAGCATGGAAGTTTAGGCTAGGCCTATTTTGACTATGTATTTTGACACTTGTATTTTGTCCATCGAGCCTGGGAGATCTATTTTGAGATAAATTATGACATTGTACTAACACATTTTGAGCAATATATGTATATATATATGATTTTTGGCAGTGATTATATGATATGCAATCTTATTTTATGCATATATTATGTGATGGATGATGTATGTTCTTATGATGTTCATGTAGTTTATAAATGATGCAATGATTCTATGTGTTGATGCCTTATATGTGATCTCTAAATGATGGATGTGTGCATTTATTTTTAGGATGTTGTTTATGCCATGTATATGCCATGTGATGATTGTGACTATGAGAAGTTATGTCATGTTATGATCATATAATGCTAATGCAATTATGTATGCAATGTCATAAATTATCATGAGTTATGATTATGGATATGGATGCAACATATGTTTAACATGCTATGCAAAGTGATATGATAATGGATATTTATATGGATTGATGATTATGAATGCAATGGATGTTTATGTGGATGCCTATATGCCTATATGCCATGAATTTTTTTTTTGTATTTTCCGATGCAATATATGGTTTAATGTGTATGTATGGTAATGCCTATATAATACCCCTAACATGAGTATATATGCAAGATATTTGTTTTTGTGTGTCACAAGAAATCATTAGAATGCAGATGGAAGAAATGTTAGTGTGAAAGACATGGATGTTAGTATAGAATAACTTCAATACTTTTCCAAATACATAATAGGCCTTGCATTTAATCATCATTAGGCGGTAAAAATATGACAAATAGATAAAAAAAAAACCATGGTATGACATAGACCAAGGTGTGGAAGGTCATCCACTTGTAAAACATATAGTTGTAGACAATGAATGTCTTGACTCATACCAAAGGAAAAATTACCCCAATCTTTTTGCCAAGACAATCAACAAACAACAGTCAAAGAAAAGAGTCATGAGACATCATCGCTCCTCTAAATCCTTCACGGGACATCCTCAAGGAAGCTAGTAACCTAACTTAAAGACAAATCAAGAAAAAGATAAGAAAAAATAGACCACAAGGTCAACAACCATTTAGAGTGTTTGCCAAAATATAATTTTTTTACGTTTAATTGAATAGGTGATTAACGAGTTGCTTGTTTGAAAAGGCCTAGTTTCAGGAGAGGAAACATGTCATATAAGATTTCAAATATGGTTTTGAGCATGCGACCACCTTATAAGGAAAATGACAAAAAATTGATTAATGACAATATCTGGTTTCAGTTAGGACACATCTTGTATAAGACATAAGTACAACTAGTTTAACGTTTGACTATTTAACTATTTTGACAATTCATTTGGTTTGACTGAGTGACTTTGTTGGTTTGATATATTGTTGATGCGTGAATTTATGATGTTTTGATGATTGTTTGTGTCCAAGCGAACTTGTTTGATTTATTATGACTGATGTGACAAACCCTAAAGGACCGACCTAGGTGGCATTGGGGGCTCATCGACAGATGGCCTTCCCTATGTAACAATTCACAGAGACCTCGTAGTTCGACATGACATGACTTTGTTTTATTGACAAAGGATTGGGTCATTGTTTTATTCGACAAAC
Organism: Sequoia sempervirens; assembly: GCA_007258455.2. Classification (NCBI taxonomy): domain Eukaryota; kingdom Viridiplantae; phylum Streptophyta; class Pinopsida; order Cupressales; family Cupressaceae; genus Sequoia; species Sequoia sempervirens. The sequence goes on from VDFB02086081.1 coordinate 326,441,051, forward strand.
CTAAAAGGACTGACCTAATGCCTCGAGGGCACATTGAAAGATGGGCTTGCCTACATTTATTCGTAGAGCAAAGACTGACATGACTAACTTTGACTTTGACTCTATTTTTGGGATTTTTGCAAGTTATGTGGATGTTTTTGTGTTTTTGATATGTTTCAATTTTTTTTTTGGTTTTATGGAATATTTATTTTTTTGTGTTTTTGGGAAGATTTGATTTTTTTGTCTTTTTGGATAAAAGTGACCATATGATAATAAGTGTAAGATCCAATGATGACATAGGTCAATTATTTTCCCCCAGTCAAGTATAAGACCAATTTATTAGGGGTGAAATAAAATGAAATATGAAAGGAAAAAGGAAACATGATGTTAATCATTCCAGGTTATGGACAGGACAATCAGTCATTATTATGGGTGATATGGGAAAGGCGAATGACAAGGAAAAGTCAGATTGGAATGATGGTAGATGATAGAGAAAAGTCAACTACACATGGTGCCTGTTTGCCAGGTTTTCACCATGGTACTTATCCAAAGTGCCACCAAAGTGGTTTTCACTATTGAACGAATTATTTCTCTTTACTATTTTCTTCATTTTTTTATTTTTTTGGTGTTACCAAGATGCATGTTTTCCAGGTTTTCATCAAGGTAATGATTTTTTGACTTTTTTGTTTTTTTGTTTTTTTATGGTTATGACAAGACTTTCAGAAGCTATGTGTAGAATTTGTGTAGGTGTAGACTATTAATTGGTTGTAAAAAGAGTTCCCCTTCAGGACTTTAAAGTTGATATACTCTTGATCCAAAGACTGCTATGACAATATAGGGACCCAACCAATTCAGCTCAAACTTTCCTGCCTTCTCTCGTTCTGCTTCATTCTTAGGATTTTCCATTAAGACCAGGTCACCAATGTCAAAATGTTGATTCAAGACTTTCTTATTGTAGCTACAATGGAGATGATTCTAATATGATTGAAGATGGTCCAATGCTTTATGTCCCTATTCATCTAAAAGTTCCAACTCATGTAGCCTTAAGACTTGGTATTCCTCGTCGTTAATATGCCCTTGCATAGATACCCTTAGGGAAGGAAGTTCAACCTCAATAAGTAAGATAGCTTCAGAACTGAAGACTAGGGAGTATGGAGTGGCAGTAGTTGGAGTGTGAATGCCAATGTGGTAAGCCCATAAGGTGGGGTTAAGTTGGAGGTGTCAGTCATGACTAGTGTCATTGACAGTCTTTTTAAGGATTCTAAGGATTTTTTATTTAGATGCCTCAGCTTGGTTGTTACCTTGTGGGTGATATGGAGTGGAGAAATGGTGATGGATGTGGAATTTCTCATAGAGTTGGTAGACTTCTTGGTTTTAGAATGGTCAACCATTATCACTGACAATGGAATGAGGGACACCATACCGACAAATGATATGGTTGAGGATGAACATGGAAATTTGTTAGTTAGTAATCTATGTCATAAGAATGGCTTCAATTCACTTAGTGAAGTATTTAGTCATGGTAATTGTTGATGGGTTTTTTGTACACTTTCTCAACACAGGAAGTGTTGGTGTGCGCTACCTCTCTTGAAAGGAAATCTCCAACAACAAGTTGTCGAAAATCGCCCCAAGGTCTCTCAGGTGTTAGGTCATGACTTGCATGGAACTCCTTAGTTGATGTTTGATGTGATTTTGCTGGTAATAATAGGGAAAAATTACATAGCTGGATGCGGAGTGGATCTTAAAATCTAAAGTTTCTGAGATGGGAGTTAAGGTGCACTTTGTTGTAGGTTCAGACAACAATCTAAAACTTCAATGTTTTCCTTAAGTTTTGGCTTTACAATGTGCAATGAACCTTAGCACAAGATGTTTCTTAAAAAAAGGAAAAAAGAGCAAGGAAGAGAGGAGGTTCCTGGATCTGCAACTAATTGTGAATAGTAATCATGGAGTTCCTGCCATGGATAGCTTCCTTCAAACAAAATTTCACTTAACCAAAAAATTCAAAGTCTCATGAAATTTGTGCTATCTTCTAAGACCTGCAGATATTTCACCATTCATTCACCATATACATGCATGAAAAAAGATAAAAATGTGGAGAAGCTTTGAATTCAAGCCTAGACTAACTTTACACAGCCATTTACCAGCAACAAACAACAAAAAGTATGGACTAGGAAGGCATCTACACAACAAAAAATTTCATGACTACAGAACAACATAACCAAATTGATCAAAGAAAGATACAACTAACTAAAAAAACAAAGAAAATATAACTAGAGCATTCAACTAAGGGAGATTGAATCATGAAACATGTGAAGAACTCATAAAATGCACCAAGTCAATGTATTTTCATTAGAAATTTCTGTAGCATGTCTTTACAACAACTCAAGTCCCTTTTAAAATGAGAGGAGAACCCATATTTATAGTGCCCAAAAAGTAGAATGAATGGCCAAGATTCACTACAAACTAGAGTTCTACTTACCCCCCCAATATATTACAATTTAAAATACAATTTTTTCTTCATCCCTATTTTGTCTTCTAGTGACAACACTGTAGCATTTTGTCTTTTGCTGATTTTTCTTTCTGCTGTATCTATTCCTTTAAAAGTTCTTCACTGACAATAGGGTTGCCTTCTCGCTTCTTCAAAGTTGCATACTCCATAAACTTCAAGATTACCGGTCAAAGTTTGTTGACTTCCATGATCTTGGACCGCAACACTTGATAACTCCATTCCTTGGAGTTGTCCTCAAGCCTTTTGTAGTCTTCATCATATTTGGCGGTGTGGTCTCTGAACAGCTCTGACTGGACAAAGGTGTGGGTGGCAAAACTCATGAAATCTGCGGTTATCTCATCTGACATCCCATCCTCCATCTTCTTTAGGAAATGGGGCTTTATTTTCTCTGGATCAATTTGCACCGCAGGCATGTCATATCTTGTCATTAGCCTCAAATATCAAGTGCAATCCGCCCTAATTTCTTTGACCCATTCAATATCTAGATCCACTTTATCAATTACTTGCTCCACCCTTTCTTTCCTGTTATCAAAGTCCCGCTTCCACACATCCACTAGCCAATGATCGTCCCTTTTTAGTGCTAGCTCATTTTCCCATGTGGCTTTTGGTAGCTGGAGGATAGCCTCGATCTTTGGATAGGTGGATCTATACATCACAAGGAAGTTGGTGTAGAGTTTCTTTGTGCCTTCCAAAGACTGCTGCAAATCCAAGAACTTGTTGGCTGTTCAAACAACCTGACTGATACCCATATTTCTAACGTATAGAGCCTGTCAGAACCAACTTTCTATAGTTTTGTCCAGATTCTTTCTTTTTTCCAACTTGTCAATTTGTTCCTTGGACAACAATTGGGGTGGAGCCACGGATGTGGTAGGCATTTCCTCAACTGAAGACCATTGTTGGATGTAAGATGTCAAGTCAGCTACTTGTGCTTTAAGCTCATCCTTTGAGACTTTATCCTATTATATTAGGTGCACCACCATAGCCACTGACTCCTCAAGGTGCTCCACCTTCTACTCTCTAGTAGCAGTTCCCAAGTTAATGGTGGAGATATCATAGCTTACTCCTTCTTGGCCTACCACCGGCGTTGCTATTTGCACAGTTTAGGACCCAGAAGCATCCATCGTTACCTTGGATCTAACTTTGGGCCTTTTCTCCTTCCTGTTTGTGATCTGCGCTCGGGCTAGGATGGCCTCTAGTCTTGCTCTTGGATCCTTTGGGGTAGGAGTCTTCTTTTCAAGATGCCTCTCCATCCATTCGGGCATAGTATATTTTTCCTTGGGAAACTCTCGATCACCCTTGCCCTCCTTTGTTTGGAGATCTGTTTGTTTACCTGTGGGAGCCCTTTCTTCCATTTTAGTGTTGTCTCCCTCTTCCTCATCAGAGTCTTGAATGAACATGAGGTGTTTGATGGGAGGCTTAGTAGGCAATCACCCTTAGGGAATTTCTTTTATCTCAATTTTTTTCTCTTTCCTTTCTCCAATTTGTTCGTCCTTGTGCACATGCTTCTCGGGCTTGTCTTCTTCTACATTTCCTTCTTCCCCATAAGGAGGTGGCACACCCTCCATCTTTTCCCCTGTAGGGAGTTCCACATCTTCGGCTGCCCTACCACCTTCTTTCCCTTCTCCTCTAGGAGGTGACCTTTCTGCCTCTTCTTCCTTGTCCTTCAATTGTTTGGCCATTTCCTATTTGAGATCACAATCGAAGGTTTTATAATGGTCCTACCACCTATACCCTCCTCTTCGTATCCACTTTAAGAAGACCCCATTTCTTCTTCTTCACGAACCACCCTGTCAATCGACTAGTGTTCATATTTTGGGTGTTCATGGTACTCGTTGGCTTCCTCCTCCACTGCCTTCAAAGCTTCTTTCTCCCGCTTCTCCCATTCTTCAAAAATTAACATTGTGGCCTCCATTGCTGGCGGTCTCATTGAAGGTTGCGAAGGTGTAGCACTGGCGAGGACATGTGCTAAAGCAGCTTGAATGGTGGGGTCCAAAAAGATCTGGGTGATCTCGGAGGGGACATTCTACATGTGTTTCGAGAAAGCTTCTGATAACGCGAATGCGGGAATTGGTGTTGTCACTATTGCCAATGGAAGCGATGTAGTAGGTGACATGGCGGCGAAGGAAAGCGGAGAAGTTGCGGTGGTGGAAGAGTCAACCATTATTATGGGCCCAGCCGGGGGAGAGGAGGTGAGATGGACTGAGATGTCCACCGCAAGTGGGGATGTGGCGACCATGGCTTGGGAAACAAGTGGAAGGGTGGCAGAGACAGGGAGAGCTAGAGGAGGTTTTGGATGATCTGTCTTCCCTTCCTCGCCCTCCTGAAGGGGACCTTCTTGAATTACTAGCTGCTCTACGACACTTCCCGTCTGTTTGGGCCTCTTAGAAGGTGAGCCTCCTGAATCCTTTCTCGAATAAACCTTGGGATTCAGTGACTATTCCACCTCAGTCCCTTTCCTCTTCTTTGATCTTGTGAGTGGAGGAGATTTGGATGTCCCTCATGTTGAAGTTGTAGTGGTGACATCTTCCATGGCACTAGGCTCACTCTTGAGCCCTTCATATGACAGGACAACCCCTTGTTGCTATAATTAGGCTACTTGTCCCTTAACCCGATCTTTGGTACGTGCCACGATTGGTTTAGTTACAATATCAAGGTCATTGACCTCCTGTTCATCCCAGTCTATTGTAGGCAATGACAAGTTAGCGACTGATTATATCTGGGATCCATGATGGTGTTCTCATCCTCCTCAACCTGATCTGGTATGGGAAATAGTTGTACCCTTCTTACGAAGTACGCGGTCATCCACATGTAATGCCCTATGCACACCTCCTTGTCATCTTGGAAATCTGCCCAGAAATCTTCAACGTGATGCAGGTGGGCATACCCTGGTCCTAGTGCCTTTCTTACATGCCCATATGTGTCCACTCATGGGCGAGCAGTGTGTAGGAAGAAATGATACTCTTCCAATTCCTTCTCAAAATTCCCAACACACTGGGAAGTTTGCAATTTGTACATCCCTTGGCTGAAGACTAAGGGATAAGGGATCCCTGCCAAATGTCTACTATTGCGGAGTGAATGCACATGCTACAACTGTCGAGAGAGCTCTAACAATATGATCCGGTCATTGGGGTATCAGGGTAGCTTATTCGACCTTTCTGTGAAACCCTGGGCATGAATATACGTAAACTTGGGGTATTGTATGAATAAGAAGGCATATTGCTTTAAGAACACTCGATCACTATGAGAGACCCTTCTCTCAAAATCCCCCCAAGCAACTTGATGATGTGGTCGATGAAGGCGTCATTCACCCTGGAGTACTCCTTCTTGAAGTTCTTGAACTGGAGTTGGGGATATCTATCATAGACCTTCAATCTTCAACCCAGATCCTCATTGGGTGCCATAAACAATCCAATGTATTACCTCTACTTATTCAGTGAGTACACCAAATAGAAGGTCATGTAGAAGTTAGAGGTCTTCTTCACATTCATAAACTGTTCATGGAAGTAGTCGCTTATGATGCCTCCCCAATAGAATGGGGCTTTTGTGGTGACATCTTCATCCCCACGGAGGATCTGCTCAATGAAATACACCATCCATTCTTGGACATACACAGCAGTAGGGAGGCCCATTACCCTGCTCAACATGGTTACTAGGTCATTGTAGTCCTCATAGAAGTCACCGCAAAAGAGTTCTTGAGGCACCTTTGTAGTGCTACCCCTTTTCTCTTTGAGCCAGTACTGATTTATTAGTTTCTTACAACCCATAGGGTCCTCATACCATGTTGCATTACATTCTTCTATGGTGGGCATCTCCATCTCCCAAAAAGTGGGGATGTGAAAAGTTTTAGTAATTACCTTAGCTGACATATCATCAAGGATGTTCCCATCCCTATCAACAATGGTTCGTGTCTATGGTTGGTAGGCCTACCGACAAGCCATGACCAATTCAGGGGCTATGAGGGATGGGGGGAAGCCTACAAATTTCACAATCCCACCTTGTTTGATTAGTCTTGCATTGTCAGTCTTCAGGTGAACCCTGACCCTTTGCTTAAATTCATCAATATTGATGTGACCGATATTGGTGTCTATGATTTCCTTCCAGTTTGTGATGATTTTTGAATGCAAAGGATCACCCTGGAATTGGTACTTTATTTGATCTCTATCCTCTTTTCCATGAGGAGTCTTACCCATTCTCTTCCCTTTGTCCTTCTTTGTAGCTACCCCTAAGGGTCCTGCACCCGATTCCATATATCCTTTAAAGATAGGCGTAATGAGTACAACCAGTTATGAAAGCATTAACATTAGTCAAAATCCCATGGATGAAATACAATTAGACAACATATGATTAATGAAGTTAAATATTTATTTCCAGATTCTGTTAGTCACTTTTTGAAGGGATTTTGGACAACCTGGGCCTAGGGTGGCTGAACTTCCTTGGCAGGAATGTTGTTTTGAAAGGGCAAACAGGGTAGGGAAATCCAGATGATTTCTCCCATCCTCATATTTTGATGGTTTGAAAGGCTTGTGTCGAAGAGGGTCGAATTTGAGCATGTGGGTCGAGATTGGTTTTCAAATTTAAGGTTATTTTGATCAATCTTGGAGCTCTCAGAGGTTCAGGGCCAGAAAATTGTCAGGGCTTTGCTGTTTGAAATGGCCAAGAAGAAATAAAGTTTCAGGGTCAAAACTCTAGGATCCAGGACCCTGGGGCTCAAAGGACAGTTGATGGTTCACTTTCTACTTTGAGGTGTTCAGGCCTCAAGGGGCGGGAAGCTGTCAGGGTTTCACTGTTCAAAACGACAGTCATGGCAAGGAAACCCGGCAGGAGTAGCCCCGCGGACCAAACTCGGCATCAAACTTCATCATGGGGTTTTCTTTGTGAAGTTTCTCTCGACGAACGAGGGGGCAGAACCTGGAAGTCGAGGAGACGGGTTTATTTTTCCCTTTTGAATCAAATGAGACAGGATGAAATCCCAGTGGGTGGAGCATGGTGAAGGCAAGGACACCAGAGATCGCCTTCTATAAGGTCGTCACGACGACTAGAGGGTCGGGAACCGAGAGGCGGGGAGACGTCACCACCCGATCATTTTAAATGGTGAAGACTCCATGGCAGCTCGTGGACGGAACCCCGTGGACCAGGATCCAGCGACACGATGACAGAGTTCATTAAAGCCTGAACTTGAGATGGTGAAAGGTGAGACAGACCCCGGAGGGTGGAAAGGCACATTCTCCTGGCCGTTTTTGAATGGCGGAGCCGATGCAGAGTCCCTGGGATGGAGTCCCGTAGGAGTGGGCCCAGGAAGCTAAGATGGAGGCCAGTTTTGAGTTTGTTGTTTGTTAAGTTTGATGGCGATCAGATGACGAAGGTTCGAGGTTGGGACCAGGAGGTAGGTTCTCCTCGCCGATGGGTCAAGTGGTTTGTGCAAGGTTTGGACGGCGATGAGCCGACGCGGGCCCAAAGGGTGCGAATTCCCTGCATGAAGAACATCAGTGGCGAGGTCCCACTTCGGTTTGATATTAGGAGATGATTTGGAGGGTTTTTTGGAATTTGAAGACATGGGTTTTGTAGGTTTTGTCATGTTTTACCAAGTTAATGCATTTTAGCCCATTTTTATTCATCATTTTAGGTATAAAATCATAAAAAATACTCTCATAGGAATGGACGGTGAACCTACCTCAGAAGTCTGATGAGGGAAGATGCAAAATCCACTAAGGAAGGTCGAATGATGATCACGAACATGAGGGTAGCAGGCGATGGATGCACTAATCTCCTTAGCGAGCGCTCTAAACTCCTCTGGAAAACCTAACAAATGAAAATGATAGGTTGAGCCAGGTATATATACTCGAACATGCATTTAATACCCTCATTTAATGCCCGTACGGATGACAAGAGGGTTGGTGAAGTTAAAATTCACAGACGACGGTGGGAGGTCAGGGGTCAGGGGTCTGGAATGATGCAACCCTATGACAATTTCTAAATACATTTTGGAAGCCAACGATGAAGGGGATCGCGAGGCCTGGATAGTGGAGCACCGTTGTAGTTTTGTCACTCGGAAACGACGAAGTCAATACGGAATCCCATAGGCGAAAGTTCGAATAGTCGGGCCCAAACATAGAAAAAGGTGGGTGATTTTCATCACAAGTTCAAATCAGATGGTAAATAAGGATCTGGGTCCTGGGGCTTGGGAAGGAGGAATCCTTCCGCTGTTTTTGAATGGTGAAAACTTAGAGGAAGCCCGGCTAGGGAAACCCGGCCAAGCGAGCCCGCTAGGCCCCAAAGCCACTGGCAGAAGCAAACTACCAAGCAAGATCCAGAAGGCACTAGGACTTAACTAAGATGGAGGGGATGAAACATGGTCAACTTAAGATGAGATTTTAGAGGTACACCGACCATCTAGGTCACCAAAAAGGGGGGAATACAAAATGAGGCGGTGACAGAATGATGCGACAAAGTGAAAGAAAAGAGGGTCCTTGAACGGTGCATGTGTGCTGAGGGCACAACAATAATAATGAATTTTTGGCCATTGGAGGAGGTGGGATGAATCTTACCTATGAGATTGAGTCCCCATTGGGAGAAGGGCCATGGTGATGTTATTGGATGCAATTGTTGGTGCATGTATCAAATCTCCATGTATTTGACACTGTAGACATCTTTTGATGAAGAGATAGGAGTATTTTTCCATTGTAGGCCAATAATAACCAGCTCTCATGATCTTCCTAGCCAGGGTTGGACCACTAGAATGGGATCCACATATACCCTCATGTACCTCACACAAGGTTTTTTTTGCTTCTTCAACATTGAGACATCACAAAAGGGTGTTGTCTAGGGCACATCTATAAAGGGTGTCACCGATGATGGTGTATTTGGAAGCATTACAAATAAATGTCTTGCGTTGATTAGCGGAAAGGGCAGGGGAAAGGACATGGTCATGAAGGTAGTCGTATATTTCTTGGTACCATGGGCAATTGGGACCCACAAGTTCACAAACCATCTTAGATTTTGGGATGTCGAAGGCAGGGATCAATAGTTATTCCACCAAAAACTCAAATTGAGGCACATTGTTTATTATGTCCAAGAGAGAGCCAATTGTAGCCATAACATCTGCTACCTTATTATGAATACAGGGTACCTAATGAAAAAGGATTATGTCAAAATACTGTCTCAAGTTGTCTACCATCCTCTTGTAGGGTGTGAAATTTTCGTCCTTGGTATCATAGTCATCGTTGACTTGTTTGATTACGAGTTGAGAATCACCATATACTTGCAAGTGCTTGATCTTCCATTTTATTTCCATCTAAAGTCCTATGAGAAGGGTTTCATATTCTGGTATGTTGTTTGTACATGGAAAAGCAATTCTAAATGACTTAGGGATTGTATCACCTTGAGGGGTCACAAATAGTATGCCTGCTCTAGAACCATGGTTAGTGTGAGATCCATCAAAGTACAACTTCCATGTCATTTTTGTATATAAATTGAAAATGGATTCATCTGGAAAATCTGAGACTAATGGGTGATCTTCCTTAGTTGGTGCATCTACTAGTTGATCTGTGATGACTTGTCCTTTTATTGCTTTTCTTTCTACATATCAGATATCATATTCGCTGACTATCATGAGCCACTTACCCAACCGTCCTGTCAATGTTGCTTTATCAAGAAGATATTTCAATGGATCTATCTTTGCGACCAATTTTGTTTGATGGTTCAACATGTAGTTCCTTAGTCATTAAGTAGCAAAGACTAGCGCAAGACAAGCATGTTCTTTTGGATTGTAGTTCAATTCATAACCAACCAGAGTGCGACTGATGTAGCATATAGCTCTCTCACGACCTTCATCATCATTTTGTGCAAGTAATGCCCCCAATGTGGATGTAGTTGCAAAAATATATAGGATGAGAGGTCTACCATCAATGGGTGGCATTAATACTAGTAGTGTCAGTAAATATTCCTTGATATGTTGAAAATATTCCTAACACTTTTATGTCCATATAAACAGTACCCATTTTCAAGGTAAGTGTTGGAAGGGATGAATCTTGTCAACCAACTATTCTATAAATTTTTTGATGGATTGGAGTCATCCTTGAAGTGTCCATAGTTGATTGATGTTGGTGGGTGGAGGCATTTCCATTATAGCTTTGACTTTGGCTGGCTCTACTTCAACACCTCATCTAGAGACTATCTAACCTAGAAGTTTTCCTGATGTAACTCCAAATACACACTTTTTAGGATTTAATTTGACTTTTTATTCTTCCAATACCTTGAATATCTTATCTAGAACTCTCAAGTGGTCACCTCAGGTCAATGACTTAGCCAATAGGTTATCTACATAATCTTCCATTAGGGTATGCATCATGTCATGAAAGATTGTTGTCATAGCCTTTTGATATGTTGCTTCTACATTATTAAGTCTAAAGGGCATGATATTCTAGCAATAAGTTGCCCACAAACAAGTGAAGGTTGTCTTATGTTGATCTTCTAGTGTTATTTTGATTTGGTTATACCCTGAGAAGCTGTCCATGAGATATAACATTTCATATCCAGCTGTCTAGATTATGATTATGTCAATATTCGACAACAGAAAATCATCTTTAGGACATGCCCTGTTTAAGTCCCAGAAGTCAATG